>JAWPHD010002747.1:0-215000 GCA_037043455.1 Cyrtodaria siliqua
GGGATGATCAGGTGTAATATAAACTATGTATGTAAATCAACAAATGCCCGTCAACGGGTATATAAACAAGTAAATATATATAAGAACATCTTACAATGATTTATATAGTCTGATCTTTTTCAGGAAATCTAAAACAAGACTAAATCTACAGTATCAAATAACTCTTCATAGTATTAACATTGTAGTACCTTCGCATAGGATCAAAGTCTACACATTCCAATAATATGTGTTTGACCGTTAACGGCGCAAAGCAGGGTATACATTCTGGTAATTGCTCACCTTGTAATAAATATGAATGAGTATAACGTGTATGCCCTATCCTGCACCGGGCTAGGACAACTTCTTCTCGACGAATGGGTCTACTAGAACAACGCCGCTCTCCAAACAACGGTTTAATTGAATGGTATTGTTAACCGACGAATCCCAAGCAATAAGACCTACTGGTTATAATGTCCTATAGAAATCACAGCGTCCGAACGCAATGGCATCGTAGGTCCGCACTGTACTGCAAACAAGGACTAGAAACTATAATGAAAGAGACAAAAAACAACAGAAAGGGTGGTGAAGACAGGGTTACCGACTTGGAACGGTCTGTAGGCAAGAAGGCCTACTGGTTAGCTTGAATCGATTTGATATGCGCACAATCCTCGCTATTATCCTGTCTTCAGCGCCATGTAGGAATATGTGGTAATGATAGAGCTGATAGTGCTGCTAAAGTAGCATCAGGTTTACATATATCTAATTACATTATACTGATTTTAAAAGTTGTATTAACACATTTATTCGTAACTCTTGGCAAGCCGCTTGGGATTCGTCAGTTAACAATAAACTCCATTCAATTAAACCGTTGTTTGGAGAGCGGCGTTCTTCTAGTAGACCAATTCGTCGAGAAGAAGTTGTCCTAGCCCGGTGCAGGATAGGGCATACACGTTATACTCATTCATGAGTGGCGTGGAGATCTGGTAGTTATCTCCACGTTGCAACACACCACTTTGGTCCGGACTTCAACTAGACGGGCGGTCAGATTTGGCCCGATCTGATCAATCGGTCTATCAGAGATCCAACCTTATTATTCAGACAGTACCAGTACACTGTATCTTACTTACCTTTTATATTGTTCTACTTTAAACATTATATAGATAGGGTATTTTATGGCGGTGGCGCACGGGCTAATCATGTATTTGAAAACGCTATATGGCTATACTCATGCCACTTTTTAAGCGGAACATAAGTGCGGCTCTTTGACCTTTTAGTTAAGGGGTTATGTCCGCTGGGTGGTATGTGGGGGGGGGGGGGGGGGGGGGGGGGATCTGATGCGTTAGTTTTATATGAGTATACCTTCTACGTATTCTTGGCATTTTGACTGTTGGATATCCACGGCAAATGTCCCCTTGTTGGACTCAGAGGTGGGTGAGAAGCGTGGAAGATGAATTATTAACGCCCATCATGGGATCACAAAACGCACAAACTACAAACAAACTGAAAATCGAATCTGAAAACGGGGAAAAACCTATTACAGATATGTCACCTTTTGTTATTCAGAAAACTGTCCATTCCATTGCTGGACATGTAAAACAAATTAAAAAAAAAAAAAAAAAAAACTCTTCTTATTCAAACAGAAAAAAAATCCCACTCTGATAATTTATTAACAATTACACAAATTCTAAACACGAAAGTCAAATGCTACCCTCACTCCTCAATGAACATCTCCAAAGGCAAGTTCGACCTCTTACGCATCTATTCCCAAAACAACAGCAACACACACAGAATTCAGGGATGCAAGTACGCAATACGAACCACAGTCAGAAATTCAAAATACAAAGAATACTTCCTCAATATCAAATCCAAACAAAAGTCAACAAATAGAACTTAACAAACCAAAATTAAACTTTTCATCTAATCAAACTTTTTCATTTAAATCAAACACAAAATCGGCAAGCTCTGGCAATGTCAAGAGCATGTCTATTTCTCAAAATTGGAAAGCGGGTTCTTCTAAAACTTTGAAGTCTAGTAGTTCCCTAGTCGTGAAGCCTAATACTTCCTCGGTTGGAAAGCCTAGTGCTGCTCCAACTAAGGAAGTTGGAAAGCCAAGTGCTTCTCCAACTAGGGAGCACAAGGAGCAGCCAAAGATGTCTAACGGCCCTATTGAGCTGCAAACAAATTCGAACAGCTCATGGACATTTCAGAGCCAGCAGCTGCACTGCCACTTCTATCCTCTCATGAAAAGTTAGTTGAGGTGCCACTTCAGCTGACTTCTTCCAGGGAGGAGGATTCATCAGTGGAGATGTCGCTGCTTGGGTCTCCTTAAACCTCTCCTAAATCTAAGGCCAAAAATAAAAATAAAATTAAAAATTGCCTTAGCGCTAAATAATGGGTAAAACTAATAAGATCATTCAATGGAATTGGCGGGGTTTGAAATCAAATTATGATGAAATCAGCTTAATTTTAAATGAACACAACCCTATTGCCTTTTGTCAAGTGATCAGGTATCTTTTAAACAATACTCACTATACAATCATATTTGTGATACCGGGGACAAGGCGACTGGTGGAGTTTCGATAATCGTTAATCGAAACATTCCTCACAGACCTGTTGCGTTGAAAACAAATTTGCAAGCTATTGCGGTCAGTGTTACTATACACAGAAGAAATATAAAACGATCGGACAGGGAAAGTAGCATTCAAGGAGGACAGTAAACCACAAAACACAGAAACAGACACGCAAACAGACAAACACGAAGGCAAAAGCAATAATAAATACAAACGACATCACAAACACAAAAAGGGTTGACAATAGGGCTACCGCCTTGGAACGGTCAGTGGCAAAGTAGGCCACTGGGGGTTTAAACCGGTTCTAGGGTGCACCAAACCTCACACTTACCCTACTGTCATCCCATTAAAACAGGACAGTGTAAATAAAGAAATCCCCGCCATGATCTAATCTCTAACCAACAAGGCAGCATCAATAGGCAATATAAGTAAAACACAAATATGCTCGTGTAAATATAATACAAAAAAAACAATAGCCTAGAAAGCCACAATGAAGGTACTCAATGACTTTGCAGAAGCCAGAGCAGTAAGAGAATAAACCATTAAGGGCACGACAAGAAAGATCATGGACAAACATCAAACGCCACCGTCCCAATGGACTTTAGGTAGGCGTCATCATAGGGTCCACAGCCTGTCTGTCTTGTCATCGTACAATTAAAGAGGAAAGCATAGTGGCGAACTGTAAAAGGGTCCACCACCAAGCATGCAGTACGTTGCAAAATGATAGGGTCATAACCTCTTTTGATAAACTTTTTAACAAGTTTAACAAAGATAGTATGAAAGTGATCATGACCTAGAATCTTACGAAGTTTATAAATCACATCACCATAGAAGTCAGGTTGTGATAGTCCTTGTCGCAGAAGAGTCCTTAAATTACTTTTGGAAAGAAGATCAGGGTTACGATAATAAAATTTTGCAAAGGTTTTACGAAGTTTATGGTAACGGTAACCCTGATTGAGTCATAACAATATGTTCCTTATATTTACCATCTAGTTCTTCACTAGACCCTAAATATCTAAATCACCTAGTTGCACAATTGCCATCACCTTTTATACTCTTGGGCGATTTTAATGCACACAACTACATCTGGGGTTGTAAAGATATAAACGATAAAGAAAGTTGAGGATTTCTTAGCCAAAAACAATTTGTGTCTCTTTAAAAATAAGTCACATACTTATTTACATCCTGCTACAGGCTCTCTGTCTTCCATTGATTTAACAATATGAGATCCAACGCTTTTGATGGATTTTTCGTGGAGTGTTGGAGACGACCTCTGTGGAAGTGACCACTTCCCCACTGTGGAAGTGACCACTTCCCCATATTTCTTGAAAATATCGGCCCTCCACTTCTCGAAAAAACGCAACGATGGAAACTTCGCAAGGCTGATTGGACTACGTTTCCATCTCTTTGCGAGGAACAAGTAAAGCCTTCCGTCTTCGAGGATGTCGAAGACGCAACTGCTCTTTTTTATCAAAACTCTTCACGATATAGCTGATCAAACTATTCCAAAAACCTCGGCAAATCCTAAACGCCCACATAAACCATGGTACGACGATGACTGCAAAAAGGCAATCAACGATCGTAAAGCTGCATTAAATAATTTTAACTTGCGGCCAACTCAAACAAATTTAGACAACTTTACAGTTTTTCGTGCGAAAGCCCGTCGTACTATTAAGGATAGCAAGAGGAATTTTGGAGATATTGCGTCTCTAGGCTGAATTCTCGCTCATCTCTTAAGAAGACATGGGACATGGTCCGGAAAATTAGCGGTAAAGGTAATTCTAGTTCTGTAAATCATTGTCACAAAATGTCACGGGTAGAGCGTATTGGTCGTTCATAGCTCTTGCAAGTTATCGGTTACACCCAAAATCTATTGTTCGAGTTGAAACAATTTCACAATATTCATGATCTATTCATGTAACACGTAAAAGCGTGCACATTTTAAGTGGCCGCCAGAGAGGCCGTGTCATAAGTTTAGTTTTGTGCTAATGCATGTAAACGTATAGGTATGTTTTCCTTAACAAAATTGTATAAGGGGCCTTTCGTGTAGATTCAATACTGCAGATTTAGCCACGTTTGTCACGGACTGAACGGGGGAAATAATGATTTGGGCGTAATGTTTGCTATAAAACCCATTGTCTTCTAGCTCTCGCCGGGATGATCGATAGTACATTGTTGGAACAGAGATTGGACGGCAAATTTCATAGGCAACATGTGGTTAGTAGTTTTATTAAACTTTTATCGTATATTTGTATTCAGTGGGCGGCGCCATCTTGTTTGGCGGTTACGACATCCGGTTAGCATTGATGTTTCTCAAACATAACTTTAGACTAGCATATGATTTTGAAGTTACTTTATTAGATGTACTTATTGTAATTGATCATTAATTGTAAAACAATATTAATTTGATAACAGTGGATAATAGGTGCATTAGTTAACGTTGGCGTATAACTCAGTGATTGTAATACACGATTGTTAGCATTAGTTAACAATGAGATGAGTGACAAGAATAAATGCGTGCATGCATAACTCAGTGAGTGTAATATATGAGTAATTTAATCATGTTTATATTACATGTATTAGGGGCATTGATTACCAGCGACGTACATGGCGTATACATGGCGTTGTAGAATATGTATTCATTGCTACTCATCATTAGTACAGCTTACGTATATTTATTGAATAATGATTTGTTTGGGTAATGATAATTATGCAAGATTGTTATGTTTGTCAACCGACATCTAAAACGTATGTATAATTACAGCCTAAGCCATCCAGGATATAAGCCATCCAGGGTTGGAACTAAGCCATCCAGGATATAAGCCATCCAGGGTTGGAGTAAGCCATCTAGGTTTGGATATCCAGGAGTGGAGCGAAGCTTCCACGAATAACGTTTACAAGCGGTGGAGACGGTCCCCGTACCTGCGCAGCCAGGTTTTACTAACGACAACCCCCGGGACACAAGGTGGGCCCGTTACCAATCCTCACTGGAGGAATATCACTCACGATCTCAGTGGAGGTTAACTATCATTGCATCGCATCATCAACCCTTACAGAAGGCATTTGATGACAATCATCCATTGAATTCGCGCATCATCATCTTCATGAGCTCTCGCGCATCACAGATATCGCGCTAGATCAACATTGTTATAGCTTTAACAACACTTTAGTGTCTTAGACATTCAGTATTTATAACAATACTAAGAACGTCTTAAACGTTCATGAGAACATTCTTTTCATAGTTCATTTGTGTATTCGCTTGTTTTTTTTAGATAATTGTATATATATTAAACATATTTTAAAAGTTGCATTAAACTTATGTAAATGCATTCACCGTCATTAATTCTTTCCTGAGTTAGCCCAACCACTAAGGTCATCCTGTGACAACTGGTTTTCAGAGTAGTGGGATTTTGGGCGACTACGGAGGGGAAGAATCAATAAGTGATCTTTATTATGATATACTAAATCTATACTTATTATTTTAGAATTGTGTACCACCCTCTGATCCATCAAGGCGACTGTCGACGATCACGGCCACAGCTTGGAAGACAAGTCAAGACACGACAAGGGTAGTGTGAGTCCAAACTGTTGTTTTGTCCGTTCTTTCCTTGGCGCGAGGTCGCAGTGGTCTACACGAGTGGGTCTGAGGCACTTTTGCTCAATAATTTGGGTGTTTGTTTTACCTGCCTTGATATACACATAGTATCCAATTAGGTTGGCGAACAAGACGTTCTACTCATGTTGTGACACTCGAGTATACTTATATTGATGGGAGAAGTAAATATACATGTACATGTTATACACATTTCTATGATTGTTTAAGGTTTATGTCCAATATCAAATTAAGATATTTTATGTAGTGTATATGTTTTGTGGAAGCTAGATACTATCTATACATAACCGTTAGTAGTTAGCGCTAGTACAAATGTGTATGTAACTTGTCCTATGATGATGCCCAGGTATTTACTGAGGACACAGTGACTTACCATTAGTAGTTAGTTGAGTAGAATTATTACTGACGTGTGTATTGTAATTATTGTAGTGTGTAGTTCACAATGTCTATAACCATGACGTCCATAAAGGATCTTACGGAAATGGGTAAGGAGTTAGGTTATGCTGGAGAGGCGCTTAGAACCTTTGTTAAAGACGAACAGGCTAGGGAAAGGGAATTTAGACTTAAGGAAAGAGAATTAGCAAAGCAGGAAAGAGATGAAGAAAGTAGAATAGCTAAAGAGAAGCTAGAATTCGAAAGTAGATTAGCGAAAGAGAAGCGAGATGAAGAAAGTAGACTAGCCACGGAGAGGTTAGAATTAGAAGGTAGATTAGCTAAAGAGAAGCGAGATGATGATAAAGAGAAGGTAGAATTAGAAAGTAGAATAGTAAGGGAGAAGCAAGAGTTAGAACATGAGAGGTTCGAAACAGATGGAAGACTAGCTAAGGCTAAGATGATAATGGAAAGGGAGCAAAAAGAGTTTGAGCATAAGTTAGCTTAAGAGTTGGAAGCAGCTAAGACACATAGTAAGGAAAGTAAAACTGAAGGGAAAGATAGTTATTCTGGGAAGTTAAAAGGTTCGAAGTTACCATACTTTGATGCTGACAAAGATAACATGGACAGTTACTTGTTACGGTTCGAGCGTTATGCTGAGTTACAGGAATGGACCAAAGATAAGTGGGCAGTTCATTTAAGTGCGTTATTGAGAGGCAAGGCCTTAGATGTATTTTCTAGATTACCTAGTGTAGATGCTCTTGACTATGACAAGTTAAAGGATGCTCTTTTAAAGAGATTTGAGCTAACTGAAAAAGGTTTTAGAAAGCGGTTTAGAGCGTGTCTGCCTGAGAAAGGCGAGTCATTTATTCAGTTTATTAGTAGGTCTAGAAATTACTTAGATAGGTGGTTAGAGTTAGGGAAGGTAGCGCAGACTTATCAGGGCCTCATAGATTTCTTGTTGCGGGACCAGCTATTCAATGTTTGTAGTAGAGATCTGTTCTTATTTCTTAAAGAAAGAAAACTAACTAGTGTAGATGAAATGGCAACTCAAGCAGATCAGTTTGCCGAGGCTAGAGGTGGAGCTCATAATGTAGTGTCGAAAGACAGAACTTTAAGAGATAGGCAAGGGGACGATCATAAACAGAAAGGCCAGAGTGGAAACTATAGAGGTGGAGGTCGTTCGATGGGTGCTAGAGGAGGTAGCAATAGTGGTAACATAGGTAGACCTTTTATTCGTTGTCGTCACTGTAATGGGAATCATGCTTCACATGAGTGTAGGAAAGCGGTGAAAGTGTCCGCTGTCATAGACAATTTTAGTGACAATAGTAGAGTGGACAACAATGTAGGTAGTCCGAACCAAGGGTTTAACAACCCATGGTATTTCGGTAGAGGTAGAGGTGTTCAAAACCGAGGTAGAGGTAGAGGCAGAGGTAGTAATAGTCCGGTTATTAAAACCGAGAGTAGTAGCTGTTGCGTTAAAGCGGATGGTGTAATGGCGAAGATCAGAACATGTCTCTTTCCGTATGCAAATCTTCCAACGGCAGATGGTAGAGTGAATGGCACGGACGTAATTGTAATGAGGGATACAGGTTGTACAGGTGTGGTAGTTAGGCGTAGTTTAGTTACGGATGACCAGTTGGTAGGAAAACTGGCACCGTGTATGTTGTTAAATAAGTCGGTAGAGCACGTGCCAATAGCGAGAATAGATGTAGAAACACCTTTCTTTAAAGGGACTACAGAGGCACTATGTATGGATGACCCGATGTATGATTTAACGATAGGGAACATAGAAGGTTCAGCACTTCCGGTAATGTCCGATTTTAGAAGTAGCATAAGTAATGCCGTAGAGACTAGAGCGCAGGTTCAGAAGCAAGCTCAGGCTTATAGAAAATTAAAGGTTCCTGCAGCCGTAGGTGACATATCTAAAGCGGAGTTTATAGAAGCACAAACTCAAGACGAGTCATTAGGTCCTTGTAAAGTGAAGGCCAAGGATGGTGTAGTGAAGAAGTGTAAAGGGTCCGGTAGTTGTAAGTTTGTACATAAGAATAGGTTATTGTACAGAGAATTTGAAGATAGTGGTAGTAGACAGTTTCACCAATTAGTGGTACCTACCCAGTATAGAACGACAGTGCTTAAGGTAGCTCATGAGTCGATTATGGGAGGTCATTTAGGCGTAAAGAAAACGTCAGATAGAGTATTGGCAGAATTTTATTGGCCAGGCGTTAGTGGAGATGTAACTAGGTATTGTAGTTCCTGCGATGTATGCCAAAGGACAGTACCAAAAGGTCGAGTGACCAAAGTACAGTTAGGTCAGATGCCACTGATAGATACACCATTTAAGCGGGTAGCCGTAGACATAGTTGGACCAATTTTTCCAGTGTCGGATAGGAAAAATAGGTACATTTTAACCATGGTAGACTATGCAACTAGGTATCCGGAGGCAGTAGCATTGCCCTCAATTGAAACTGAGAGAGTAGCTGAGGCATTAGTTGATATGTTCAGTAGGCTAGGTGTACCAGAGGAGATGCTGACTGATTGTGGGTCACAGTTTACGTCAGAACTTATGGCTGAAGTAAGCAGGTTATTGTCTTTGCGTCAAATCATGACAACACCATATCACCCTATGTGTAACGGGTTAGTCGAACGATTTAACGGGACGTTAAAGCAAATGTTACGGCGTATGTGTACCGAGAGACCCAAAGATTGGGACAAGTATCTCAATGCTTTATTGTTTGCATTTAGAGAGGTTCCACAAGAGAGTTTAGGATTTTCTCCGTTTGAGTTATTGTACGGTAGGTCAGTTAGAGGTCCCATGAGGATTCTTAGAGAGATGTGGGCAGGTGAAGTAGATAGTGATGAGGTTAAGACTACATATCAGTATGTTTTAGATCTGAAGGAGAAACTAGAGGAGACTTGTAAGATAGCTCAAAGTCAGTTAGTTAAGGCAAGTACCAAGTATAAATGGTACTATGTCCAGAAAGCTAGAGCTAGGAAGTTTAAGATAGATGACCAGGTGTTACTGTTACTCCCGACCGACAATAACAAGTTGTTATTACAATGGAAAGGTCCGTTTTACGTTAGAGGGATAGTAAACACTATGGATTACCGTATCGAGATAAACGGAAAGTTAAAGACCTTTCATGCGAATATGCTGGAAGAGTATATCAGTAGAACCGATAATGGGCAACAAGGGGTGTTAACCGTAGTTAATGTTGCAGTTATTGAGGATAGTGAGGCAGACAGTAGTGAGGACACTAGTCCCATGTATTTTCCCACTAGTATAGGTAAGGAGACAGCAGCCGATGTAGACATATCGGGCATGCTTAGTGTAGCAGAGAAACGAGAGGTAAGTCGTTTAGACTCTGAGTGTAGTACTGTTCGGTCCGATAAGTCGAGACCAACAGATGTAGTGCAGTGTAGCTTTAAGCACACTTTAGCAAAGCCGATTAGGGAAACGAGAGACCCTACTCCATTTCGCAAACAGTATACTGGTAATGCGATGGATGCAATGTGTAAAGTTGGAGTTCTGGTAGTGGCAGGAAGTAGTGTTATTAGAAACAGTAGAGTCGGTGTAATAGACCGTGGAAAGGACAATATTGGGGCAGACTATTTAAGTAGCCGCACATAATGACCAGTTTAATACAATAGTGTATTGCAGTGTATTGTACAATAGTAGTATATGTTACGACAGGGTAGTGTACAATTGTAGAATAGTGTTGAAATTGCAATTACATATTATAGTTAGGTTATAACTGCAGTGGATGTTTCCGGAAGACGGTCGTTGTACTAGCTGAAGGTTGCATCCTTCAGTAGTAATAGTTAACATACTCAAGCGATTGAGCGATCAGCTTGTACGTTTTGTCGCTCATTTGCTCCGAAGAATTAATAATTTCTAATCGTGTAAATATTAATTATCATTTTGTTGAATTTTAAAAGTGTAGCACTTTCTTTAAGTGGGGAGATGTTGTCACAAAATGTCACGGGTAGAGCGTATTGGTCGTTCATAGCTCTTGCAAGTTATCGGTTACACCCAAAATCTATTGTTCGAGTTGAAACAATTTCACAATATTCATGATCTATTCATGTAACACGTAAAAGCGTGCACATTTTAAGTGGCCGCCAGAGAGGCCATGTCATAAGTTTAGTTTTGTGCTAATGCATGTAAACGTATAGGTATATTTTCCTTAAACGGCAAAATTGTATAAGGGGCCTTTCGTGTAGATTCAATACTGCAGATTTAGCCACGTTTGTCACGGACTGAACGGGGGAAATAATGTTTTGGGCGTAATGTTTGCTATAAAACCCATTGTATTCTAGCTCTCGCCGGGATGATCGATAGTACATTGTTGGAACAGAGATTGGACGGCAAATTTCATAGGCAACATGTGGTTAGTAGTTTTATTAAACTTTTATCGTATATTTGTATTCAGTGGGCGGCGCCATCTTGTTTGGCGGTTACGACATCCGGTTAGCATTGATGTTTCTCAAACATAACTTTAGACTAGCATATGATTTTGAAGTTACTTTATTAGATGTAATTATTGTAATTGATCATTAATTGTAAAACAATATTAATTTGATAACAGTGGATAATAGGTGCATTAGTTAACGTTGGCGTATAACTCAGTGATTGTAATACACGATTGTTAGCATTAGTTAACAATGAGATGAGTGACAAGAATAAATGCGTGCATGCATAACTCAGTGAGTGTAATATATGAGTAATTTAATCATGTTTATATTACATGTATTAGGGGCATTGATTAACAGCGACGTACATGGCGTATACATGGCGTTGTAGAATATGTATACATTGCTACTCATCATTAGTACAGCTTACGTATATTTATTGAATAATGATTTGTTTGGGTAATGATAATTATGCAAGATTGTTATGTTTGTCAACCGACATCTAAAACGTATGTATAATTACAGCCTAAGCCATCCAGGATATAAGCCATCCAGGGTTGGAACTAAGCCATCCAGGATATAAGCCATCCAGGGTTGGAGTAAGCCATCTAGGTTTGGATATCCAGGAGTGGAGCTAAGCTTCCACGAATAACGTTTACAAGCGGTGGAGACGGTCCCCGTACCTGCGCAGCCAGGTTTTACTAACGACAACCCCCGGGACACAAGGTGGGCCCGTTACCAATCCTCACTGGAGGAATATCACTCACGATCTCAGTGGAGGTTAACTATCATTGCATCGCGTCATCAACCCTAACAGAAGGCATTTGATGACAATCATCCATTGAATTCGCGCATCATCATCTTCATGAGCTCTCGCGCATCACAGATATCGCGCTAGATCAACATTGTTATAGCTTTAACAACACTTTAGTGTCTTAGACATTCAGTATTTATAACAATACTAAGAACGTCTTAAACGTTCATGAGAACATTCTTTTCATAGTTCATTTGTGTATTCGCTTGTTTTTTTAGATAATTGTATATATATTAAACATATTTTAAAAGTTGCATTAAACTTATGTAAATGCATTCACCGTCATTGATTCTTTCCTGAGTTAGCCCAACCACTAAGGTCATCCTGTGACAATCATCTTAAAACAGATAAGGGAAATATAACGTCTGTCAAAGATATTACAAACACTTTGGCAGAAACTTTTTCAAAACATTCTTCTTTTGAAAATTGTCAACCAAATTGTCTGAAAAATAAGAAACTAAAAGAACAGAAGAAGCTGAACTTCAAGACGAAAAACTTGGAGAAATACAATAAACTATTCACTCTCAAAGAACTCCGAGAGTCCCTTAAAAAGGCTCATGATACATCAGCTGATCCTGATGATATCCATTATCAATTACTAAAACATATACCTGAATCCTGTCTCTCTACCCTTCTTGATATATTTAATGAGGTTTGGTTGACGGGAAACTTCCCCGATTTTTGGCGGGAAGCAATCGTTATTGCAATCCCTAAACCTGAAAAGGATCATACGGACCCAATAAATTATCGCCCAATCGCTTTAACGAGTTGTATATGTAAAACCATGGAACGAATGATTAATGAGAGACTCGTTTGGTACCTGGAGTCCAACAAACGGATAACAATGTATCAAAGTGGATTCCGGCGCCAACGAGGCACAACAGACAATCTCATACGATTTGAATCGTTTATTAGTGAAGCTTTCATAAAAAAGAACATCTAGTCGCTGTATTTTTTGACTTGGAGAAAGCTTATGATACTGCATGAAAGTACGGTATTATAATGATCTTCATGACCTTGTCTTAGAGGCCGATTACCCATTTTTATAGAGAAATATTAGATGATAGACAGTTTCGTGTCCGAATGGGTTCAACCCTCTCTGACATTCATGAACAGGAGATGGGTGTGCCACAGGGCAGCATACTCTCTGTCACCCTTTTTAATATAAAAATTAATAGTATAGTTAAAATCATCAATCCTGGTGTGGATTGCTCTCTATATGTTGACGACTTTGTGATATGTTATCGTGCAAAGAACATGAACACTACTGAGAGACAACTTCAACAATGTCTCAATAAACTTCAGACCTGGTCTGATGAAAATGGTTTTAAATTTTCTAAATCTAAAACTAATTGTATGCGTTTTTGTCAACTACGTAAACATCTTGAAGACCCTCATCTAAAACTAGATGGTTCACCAATACCAGTAGTGGATGAGGCAAAATGCCTTGGTCTTATTTTCGACCGTAAATTAACGTTCATATTACACCTTAAATACTTGTAGGCCAAGTGTCTTAAAGCTCTTAATTTACTTAAAATTGTTGCAAACACTAACTGGGTAGCGGATCGTAAATTCCTCTTGCGACTTTACAGATCTCTTTTCAGATCCAAGCTGGACTACGGCTCGATAGTATATGGATCGACTCGCAAGTCGTACTTGCAGATGCTCGATCCTATACATAATCATGGATTACGACTCGCCCTAGGTGCCTTTCGTACATCACCAGCCGGAAGTCTATATGTTGAAGCTAATGAACCACCACTGTCTCATAGACGGGACAAATTAGCCCTTCAATACGCCATTTAATTAAAGTCTAACCCTTTAAACCCAACTTTCGATAATGTTTTTAATCCAAGTTATGAACCTCTTTTTGATCGAAAGCCGAAGGCCATTCGATCATTTGGTGTTCGTATTAAACCAAAATTAAGAGACACTGAAATCGACCTACATTTAATTGCCAAGTACAAAGTACCACAAATTCCACCGTGGACTTTGGAAACACCCACAATTATTTTTGATCTTTGTAATAGTAACAAATCCAGTACAGACCTGGGTCTGTATTAGATTTGTTACCTTTTTTGATCGAAAACCGAAGGCCATTCGACCATTTGGTCTTCGTATTAAATCAAAATTAAGAGACATTGAAATGACCTCAATTTGATTGCCAAGTACAAAGTACCACAAATTCAACCGTGGACTGGAAACACCAACACTTATTTTTGATCTTTGTAATAGTAACACATCCAGTACAGAACCTACTGTCTTTCAAAGCAAAGTTAATGAAATTAAATCGAAATACAGTAACTTTCAACATATATACACAGATGGTTCTACAGATGGAGATAAGGTAGCTGCAGCAGCTGTTATTCACAAACACAGCATAAAGAGCCGCCTGCCTAACAAGGCCTCTATCTTTTCAGCTGAACTTAAAGCAATTGAACTTGCCTTAAATTATATTCAGGAATCTGATGATGACCATTTTGTAATCTTTTCTGATTCCCTTTCATCTCTTCAAGCACTGGGTAATATGAAACATGATAACCCAGTTGTGCTGCAACTTTTAGAAAAGTACAATTCTCTTATAATTGATAATTTTATTATTTTCTGCTGACTTCCAAGCCATGTAGGAATAGGTGGTAATGATAGAGCTGATAGTGCTGCTAAGGCAGCATTATATTTACATATATCTAATACCAAATTAACTTATACTGATTTTAAAAGTTGTATTAACACACCTATTCGTAACTCTTGCCAAACCGCTTGGGATTTGTCAGTTAACAATAAACTCCATTCAATTAAACCGTTACTCGGAGAATGGCGCTCTTCTAGTAGACCCATTCGTCGAGAGGAAGTTGTCCTAGCCCGATGCGGGATAAGGCATACACGTTATACTCATTCATATTATTACAAGGTGAGCAATTACCAGAATTTATACCCTGCTTTGCACCGTTAACGGTCAAACACATATTGCTGGAATGTGTAGACTTTGATCCTATGCGTCAAAGGTACTACAATGTTAATACTATGACCGAGTTATTTAATACTATAGATTTTAGTCTTGTTTTAGATTTCCTGAAGGAAGTCAGACTATATAAATCATTATAATACGTGCTTTATATATTTACTTCTTTATATACCCGTTTTCGGGCATTGGTTGATATACGTGTATAGTTTATATGACTACCATATCATCTCTTACTTGTAAATAGTTATATCTTTATATATTTACATTAATTTTTAATTAATCCTTCATTTCATCATCATTCGTCAGTTTTTTCGCACAATATGACCTATTTATGTGTCGACGTGCCGTAAAACACCATTCATTCATTCATTCATTCATTCATTCATTCATTCAATTAAACCGTAACTCGGAGAATGGCGTTCTTCTAGTAGACCCATTCGTTGAGAGGAAGTTGTCCTTGCCCGGTGCAGAATAGGACATACTCGTTATACTCATTCATATTTATTACAAGATGAGAAATTACCAGAATGTATACCCTGCTTTGCACCGTTAACGGTCAAACTCATCTTATTGGATTGTGTAGACTTTGATCCTATGCGTCAAAGGTACTGCAATGTTAATACTATGAAAGAGTTATTTGATACTATAGATTTTAGTCTTGTTTTAGATTTCCTAAAAGAGATCAGACTATATAAATCATTATAATGTGTTCTTACATATATTTACTTGTTTATATGCCCGTTGACGGACATTTGTTGATTTACATACGTAGTTTATATTACACATTATCTTGCCTTATTTTTTAAATAGTTTTATCTTTATATATTTACAATAATTTTTAATTAATTCTTCATTTCTTTATTTTTCATCAATTTTTGCGCACAATATGACATATTTATTTGTCGACGTGCCGTAAAACACCATTCATTCATTCATTCTCATTCATATTTATTACAAGCTGAGCATTTACCAGAATGTATACCCTGCTTTGCACCGTTAACGGTCAAACACATCTTATTTGATACTATAGATTTAAGTCTTGTTTTAGATTTCCTAAAAGAGATCAGACTATATAAATCATTATACTGTGTTCTTATATATATTTACTCGTTGACGGGCATTTGTTGATTTACATTCATAGTTTATATTACACCTTATCATCCCTCCTTTTTTAATAGTTTTATCTTTATATATTTACATTAATTTTTAATTAATACTTCATTTTGTATTAATGTTTGCGCACAATATGACCTATTTATCTGTCGACATGCCGTAAAACACCATTCATTCATTCATGATTTAGATCTCTCGATTGAAAATGGTGAAATAATTAGCAAAATCTATGACAAGAGAGATGATTTTAATTTTGACATTGTTAATTATCCCCTCTTGGATGGGGATGTTCCCCGAGCAACTTCTTATGGGGTGTATGTGTCTCAACTTATTCGTTTTTCAAGAGCTTGTACTCGAGTTAGGACTTTAATATTCCTAATCTTTGTATAACTAAAAAGCTACTCAGTCAGGGTTACCGTTACCATAAACTTCGTAAACCTTTGAAAAATTGTATAATTGTTACCCTGATTTTTTTTCCAAGTATAAAGGTAATTTAAGAACTCTTGTGCGTCAAGGTCTATCACATCCTGACTATGTGATTTATCAACTTCGTAAGATTCTTGGTCATGATCCCTTTCATACTATCTTTGTTGAACTTGTTAAAGAGGTTATGACCCTATCATTTTGCAAGATACTGCATGCTCGGTCGTGCACCCTTTTACAGTTCGCCACTATGCTTTCCTCTTTAATTTTACGATGACCGGACAGGCTGTGGACCCTATGATGACGCCTACCTAAAGCCTATTGGGACGGTGGCGTTTGATGTTTGTCTATGATCTTTCTTGTCGTGCCCTTAATGGTTTATTCTCGTGTTGCTCTGGCTTCTACCAAGTCATTGAGTACCTTTATTGTGGCTTTCTAGGCTATTGTTTTTTTGTGTTATATTTACACGAGCATATTTGTGTTTTACTTATATTGCCTATTGATGCTGCCTTGTTGGTTAGAGATTAGGTCATGGCGGAGATTTACACTGTCCTGTTTTAATGGGATGAAGTAGGGTAAGTGTGAGGTTTGGTGCACCCTAGAACCGGTTTAAACCCCCCAGTGGCCTACTTTGCCACTGACCGTTCCAATGCGGTAGCCCTATTATCCATCCTTTTGTGTTTGTGATGTCGTTTGCATTTATTATTGCTTTTGCCTTCTTATTTGTCTGTTTCCGATAGTTTTATATTCTTTTCGTTAACATCCGTGTTGAGGTTATTCCTCACATTTCTCTCAATTCTTCAAAGGCTGTAGTACGCTCCAGGGAACTGGAGCACTGCCCTCCTGAATAAATGACTCAACTTCTTAGGTCTCAACGTGTGACTGAGGTAATGCGCATCAGTACGAGGCGCGGTGGCAAACCCACTCCTACCAATACTTTTGTGCTTACTTCCAGCACACCAAAACTGCCAAAGACCATCAAGACTGGATATATCATTCTACCAGTTGACCCTTTTATTCCAAACCCTCTTCAGTATTTTAACTGTCAACTCTTTGGTCACCATAGAGAAAGATGCAAGCGATCTGCTCCTGTCTCTGCCCTTTGCAGCCAGGAGGGCCATAGCGACTTCGCGAATTGCAACAATCCCGCCTTTTCCGTTAACTGCAAGCGGACCCACGGGGCTTTCTCTAGGGATTATCCGAAGTGGAAGCACGAGAGGGAAATACAGAAGGTTAAGATTGAGAAGAACATTTCGTATCCTGCAGCTAGAAAACGTGTTGAGAGCCTTACTCCGCCCATTCCATCTAGAAAATCTTATGCCGATGCGATTAGGGTTGCGATATTAGCTACCATGTCAATCGCGGCGCAGACCGTGTTGACCTGGCCAATAGACTCCGACATGTTTAGTACTATTCCACTCTCTGTTCAGGATTCCTCTAAAACATCTTCAGTCTTACAAACTGTGATCCTTTTAAATAAGCCTCCTGTGGCTCCCAAACCTCTTCTGGCTTCCAAGCCTCAAACTCCTTCAACTATATCCTTAACAACTCCTACATCTACTGCCTACTTTGCCACTGACCGTTCCAAGGCCTTAGCCCTATTGTCAACCCTTTTGTGTTTGTGATGTCGTTTGCATTGAATATTACTTTTGCCTTCTTGTTTATCTGTTTGCGTGTTTGTTTCTGTGTTTTGTGGTTGACTGTCCTCCTTGAATGCTACTTTTCCAGTCCTATCTTTTTATATTTCTTGGTTGCGTATATCATTGTCGTGTTCTGGTTGAATGATTTTGGGCGGAGTTATGGCACTTGAAACGTTTTAATACACAAACCTTGTCCCGACTACTTCTCCTGATCTCCCGATAAGAGCAGTTTTAGCCAGTAGAGCATCCACAGGCCTTTTTGGGCCTCTTGTTTTCTTCTTTTTTTCTCCATTTCCCATGCAATCATTACCCTCACCCCATCCCACCCCACCCCACCCCACCCCCACTTGAATCCCGATCTTTCTTTTTTTTTTATTTACATATTTCTGTGTTGTTTTGCCTTATCAATTCTATAACTATGTTGCGCCCCCGTCCTCCACCACCCATCCCCCACCCACCTCCCACCCCATCATCACCAACATCCAAATTTGTTTTTACATATCTCTATGTTGTTTTGTTTTTTTCAATTGATCGATTTGTTTCGCCCCCAACCAACACCATCCAACCCACCACCCAACACCACCACCAACCGCACCCCGAACCATACCCGCTCCCCATCATCACCACCACCCGAATGTTTGTTTGTGATATTTAGCTCTACTGGCCAAAGCAGAGCTTATGGGATAGCGAGGACTTTTGCCTCGTTAACACGATATCAACTTCATTTGTCATCCGATCTTTTTCAAACTTTACCAGATTGTTGATATCAATCACAGCTCGAACGAGTTCGAAAACCAGCCAGTTCGGACCTGTAACGCCGCAGTTATGGCCTTGAGTTAAAATTGCTATATTTAACATCGTTAACACGATAGGGCCTTCATCCGATCTTTTTCAAACTTTAACAGATTGTTGATATGAATAAAAGCTCGGATGTATTTAAAAACCATCCAGTTCGAACAAGTAACACTGGAGTTATGGCCCTTTATTTAGTTAAAATTGCTATATTTTGCCTCGGTAGGACCTTCATTTTTCATCAGATCTTTATCAAACTTTAAAAGGTTGTTGATATTAATAAAAGCTCGGAGGATTTCGAAAACCAGCCAGAATGAGCCCTTTACACCGGAATTATGGCCCTTGATTTTCTGAAATATGATATAATTTGGCCTCGTTAACACGATAGGTCCTTCTTTTTGCATCCGATCTTTTTTAAACTTTACCAGATTGTTAATATTAATGAAAACTCAGACCCGAATTGAAAACCAGCCAGTTCTGTCCTGTAACAGCGGAGTTAGGCCCTTTCAAGGTTGTAATACACTAACTTTGTACATACTAGTTCTCCTGAACCTCTGTCCAGATGTCAACGAAACGTGGCAGGGATGATCAGTTCCATGCCTTGTTGCGCATGTCATCGCCATGTTCCGGTTGAATGATTTTTTGACATGGCCCCTTTATCTGTAGCCAGTAGAGCGTCCACTGTCCCTCTTGTGCCTCTTGTTTTAGATATGTCTTTTGTTTTGTTTTATCTAATCTACACCTATATCAATGATGCACCCCGCCCCACCCCACCTCCTCCTTCACCACTACGTTAATGTTTTTTTTTAAACATATATCTGTGTTGTTTGTTTTACCAATTTGTCAATATGTTTTGCAACCACCCCCTAACCAATTTATCAATAAGGCCTATTGTTTTACATAATTTATGTCTTTTGTTTTATTTTATCAAATCTACACCTATATCAATGATGCGCCCCCGCCCCACCACACCTCCTCCAACAATCCCACCACACGAATGTGTTTTTTGTTATCCATATGTTTCGCACCCACCACCCACCCTATTTCAAGGTGAGCAGTTACCAGAATGTATACCCTGCTTTGCACCGGTCAAACACATCTTGTTGGAATATGTTGATTTTGATCCTATGCGTCAGGTACTACAATGTTAATACTATGACAGAGTTATTTGAAGCTTTAGATTTTAGACTTCCTGAAAGAAATCAGACTATATAAAGCATTATAATGTGTTCTTATATATATTTACTTGTGTGTATACCCGTTGACGGGCACTTGTTGATTAACATACATAGTTTATGTTAGTACCATATCGTCCCTTATGTGTAAATAGTTTTATCTTTATATATTTACATTAACTTTTAATTACTACTTCATTTCTTCATCTTTCATCGATTTTTGCGCAAAATATGACCTGTTTATGTGTCGACGTGGGGTAAAACAACATTCATTCATTCATTATTTGGATATTCATTTACATATAAAACAATTTCGATTAAATTAAGACACGCTTTGGTTTTTCAGTGGAATTTTATAAATTTTTCTGGAAAGATATTGGAAACTACCTCATTAAATCGCTTAATTTTGGCTATAATTCTGAATCATTATCTGTAACTCAAAAACAAGGTGTCATAACGTGCCTACCAAAAGAGGGAAAATCTAAATTTTATCTAAAAAACTGGAGACCTATCTCGTTACTAAATGTAGATACTAAAATTGCTTCATCAGCTATTGCATGTCGCCTGAAGACAATCCTTCCAAAAAATATTTCAGAAAGTCAATCGGGATTTTTGAAAGGTAGATATATTGGAGAATCAACTAGATTTATATTTGACATTATTGAGAAATGTGAAGAATTAGATGTATCGGGTATTCTAGTTTTATTAGACTTTGAAAAGGCTTTCGATTCTCTTGAATGGGGTTTTATAGAAAAAGCATTACGTTTCTTCAATTTTGGGGATTCCATACTTCAGTGGTTTAAAACGTTGTACAATAACATTGAGAGTTGTGTATTAAATAATGGTCACTGTACCGATTAGTTTTCTATACAGCGTGGTGTACGTCAGTGAGACCCTTTATCGCCATATCTATTTATAATATGTGTCGAAATTTTAAGTGCAGCTTTAAAAAATAATCCTGATATTAATGGTATTAAAATAGACGGTTCAGAATATCTTATAAATCAATATGCAGATGACTCGTCCCTTTTCCTTGACGACGATGTAAAGTCACTGAATACTACTCTAGAAACTGTTGACAAATTCTCGTTATGTTCTGGACTAAAAGCAAACTTTGATAAAACTGAAATTGTTTGGATCGGACATAAAAAAGGATGTAAAGACATATTGAACACATGCATACCGGTAAAATGGAATGAAAGTGGTTCTTTTAAAGTTCTAGGAATAGAATACAATTTGCAAAACGACAACTATGTGGTTCACAATTTTCATAGTAAATTCGATAAAATAAAAAAATTGATAAATGATTGGTCGTTTCGAAATTTATCCTTAATAGGTAAAACAACTATTTTAAAAACACTTGCCCTGCCAATACTCATTCAATGTATCACTGTCTTGCCTGATCCACCCGAACATGTATATCGCGACATTCAAAATGCGATGTTCGATTTTCTGTGGTCAGGTAAACCAGATAAAATAAAACGTAATGTGATGATGAACACTATTGAAGAAGGTGGATTAAAGATCCCAAACATTAAATCACTTAGTCACTCACTTAAATTATCTTGGATACAAAAGATTTTAGACCCTGACAAATTCGCACCATGGAAAACGCTTATTTTAAACGATTTAGAAAAAAACGGTGGATACAGGGTTTGGCATTTTCATAAAGAGGGGCTCATAAAAGTTGGTAATGAAATGAATAGCTTTTGGAAAAATGTATTCCAGTCTTGGGCGCTAATACAGGAAAATGCTGTTAATACAGTCGAAGATATTCTATCGGAGCCACTCTTTCACAACCCAAATATAAAAATTAACAACAGAACGGTATTTTATAAAGACTTATGTAAAAAAGATATATTTTTCATAAATGACATTGTTGATGACAATTGTATGTTTCTATCTTTTGAACATTTTACAACAAAATATGACATTAACATTCCTTTTTTAATTTATACAGGATTAGTTAGTGCAATTCCAGCTGAGTTAGTGCAATTCCAGCTGATTGGAAAGCACGCATGAGAAATAATAATAAGATCGAGAATCCAATAAATAAAAATGTTAGTAAACTTAAAACAGCTAAAAAGGTAAATCAAATATTCTACCCTCAATTTTTGAAGTCAGAAGTTGAAATTCCAAATAATTCTCAAATGAAATGGCAAGCAGATTTGGAATGCGCATTGACTAGTGAAGATTGGGCAATTCTATATACGCAACCTTTCCGTATAACAGATGACTCATATCTTCAATCCTTACAATTTAAAATTAGTCATCGAATTATTTTCACAAATGCAAGATTATATAAATGTGGAATGTCTGAAACTGAACTTTGCACATTTTGTAATAATTCCAAAGAAACATTGTTGCATTTATTTTATGAATGTATGTCAGCCAAAAAAATATTAATAAAGTTGTTTAGTGATTTATTTGAAAAATGCAATATTTCAATAGAATTAAAACCGGAGTCCATTTTTCTTGGCACACCATGCTCAACAGATATTGATTATATTTTGTATTTAGTTGTGCTTATCTATAAGAAGTATGTCTATTCTTGCAAACTGAGAAAATGTCTACCTAACTATACGATATTTTTAGAACAAGTGAAAAGTTACAGAGCTATGGAACTATTCTCAACATATATGTACCCCTTATACAAATCTAATGCAATTAAATCAAGGTGGAATGCAGTTCAAAATATGTTGTGATATAAGCTGTGTAAAATGTTTGTGATACTTTAGTTCTACTGCTTTTATTTACAACTGGAAGGAAGTTAAATTCATTCCACATAATTAATGAAGTTATAATTTACTATAGGAGCAGGTAGACTATAATGTAGACTATAATGCATCTATATATGTATGGTATATAAATGTTTGTACACTTGATATTCAAATAAAATGTTAAAAACAAAAAAAAATTAAGACACGCATAAATTGCCTGTCCCAAATTTTACTATAATTTATATGAGATCCTAATCATCATTTTATATCGGCCCGAGTTTCTAAAACCGCCCCGCATACACTCACCCACTCCACCCTTTGTTATCATTCATCAGTTTTTGCGCACAATATGACCTATTTATGTGTCGACGTGCCGTAAAACACCATTCATTCATTCATTTGTTTTCTGATGGTACATACTGGCTATATAATTAATTATTCTCTGAAAAGGCGAAGAGTCGGGCTGCGCTGTTCTCCGACAGCTTTTGTATGTTTCTGGTGTCACATATGTAACCGGGTACATATATATGGTAAAAAAAGTATGATAATGGACCTTTGGAAACTGCCGAGCACGACACATACGAAATATTGCAGTCTCGGTTTGATTGAGACTGTTCATGAGCGGTAGCTAGCATCGGTTTGATTGAGACTGTTCATGAGCGGTAGTGTAATATGCTAGCTACCGCTCACGCCCTCTAGCCCCGGGTTGAGCAGAACTCAATATTCATAAAATCAATAGTACACAATTTTAACAATCCCGAAGATGGCATGCATACGGCGATGGACATGGAGATTTATCTCCCCCATGTCGTACGGCGTATGGTCCCAGTATCTAATAAAATGAAATGCCCCGAAGAGCGAAATAAACATAATGGAATTTAGTTGGGAGCAGCGGTTATGAAGCCTGCGTATCACAAGTAACAGCCAAAAGACTAAATTAAAAAGCAGACAACATATCCTATAAGTGGTTAAACAATACCCAGAGCAATCGATTGCATATCGTGTGTACTCGATAGCTCAATTGCTAGAGCACTAGCATGGTGAGCTAAAGGCCGTGGACGATTAGGCACGATCTTGTTACCACCTGTTACATTTGACACACACCGATCCTCCAGGACCGGTCTGTTAATATGAAACAGTCGGAAAATAAGTACGACAGGCGTCCAGCAAAAAACTCACTATGTCTCCAGAAATTCGCGGAAGAATTCCAAAACATCGAGGGGACTATGTAAATGGTACATGTATTATGCTAACCAACTGATTGAAAGTCATGTGTCCTCGATAGTTCAGTTGGGCTAGCGATCAATTCGAATCCCTATAGGGCCGCGATGTTGTCACTACCGGTTAGAAATATTTTGTTATTTTATACCTTTTGACTGTGTTTTGTTTGGTAGACTGTGTTTTGTAAATGAAACATTTCGTGAACAGACTCAATGAAACCGAGTCAGCTACTTTAATCTTTTGTTTGTGTGTTGTTGCTTCCAAGTGATCACCTTTTTAGTATGTATTGAATTTCACACTAGCATTTGTTTATGGTTGTGTGGCGGCCGTAAAAAGCCGTGCCGACTACACAATCAGTAGTGTTATTATTTACTGGTCCTTTGGGATCTTCAAGCCCATTCTGTGTTGCTTTAAAGTAGAATATCGCTTAAGCCGATACTAGTTGTTGCATTTTATAATTGCCTGTCATGAACAGACTAAATAAAACCGAGTCTGTACCTTTCTCTCTTGTTTGTGTTTGTTGCTTCCAAGGGATCACCTTTTCAGTATGTATTTCTCTATATACTTGGATATGTTAGCAATGGCATACATATATCGATGATGATGTATATATCACAGGAGGTTGGTAATGTCGAAAACTGAAATTGGACAGATAGTTTTGATTCAAAAATCCAATGCTATTGTGAATTTTTTATCAAGTACTTTCTTGGTTATATTTTTGTTTTCAATGACTAAGCTTATTGTATTTATTTTCAGTTGTAAATGAGTGCACCCTTGGCACCCACGACTGTGATGCAAATGCTGCTTGCATTGATAATGGCGGATCGTTTTCATGTTCGTGTAATGCTGGATATATTGGAACTGGTGTAAATTGTGCAGGTTTGACTATTATAATTGTTGAAAACTGATAGTAGAATCATCTATACAACATTCATATGCCATCCGTTAAAATGTCAGCTATGTATACATGCCACAACAAATGTATTAACGTCAAAATAGTTCAGTAGTTTTAAATATCAGTTAGCTATGTTGACAACTAAGGCATGAAGAACTGAATATTATTACTTAAAAGTAGATATAAAAATCGAACAGGAAAAGTAGCATTCCAGGTCGACAGTCTGCCACAAACACACACAGAAACAAAGAATAACTTTTTAATAAAGATGAATAAAAGGCAAAATAAGACATCACAAACACGAAAGGGTAGATAATTGGGCTACCGCCTTGTAACGGCCAGTAGCAAAAAAGGTCGCTGGGAGTTTAAACCAGGTTCTAGTATGCCCAAACATCACTCTTACCCTATTGCCATCCAAACAAAACCTTCAACACGGTATAAGAAACATCAAAACTATCATTCTAATATTTTGTTTTGTCAATGTCCGCACTATAAGGTATTTGTATTTATTTTCAGATGACGATGAGTGCACCCTTGGCATCCACAACTGTGATGCTAATGCTGCGTGTATAAATACTGACGGGTCCTTTTTATGTGCGTGTAATGGGACGGTGTAACTTGTACAGGTAAGACAATGAATGTTAATTGCTGATGATTAGTTTGGAGCTGCATACCTTTGCCGTGCTTCCTGGTGGAGGCATATCTGATGGGGTACTTCATCTCATTTCTCTCTGAGGTAAAAATAAAGCCGTAAATTTCATTGATCATGACAACATTAGTGGAATACTGGATTTGTCACGCATTGATGAATGTATCCATCCTATACTGGGTAAATGGCAAAATGCCGAATGGACATGTAACTGAGTGTCTTAAGGATGTTGGCTGGGCAAGTTTTGACATTTTCAATTCTAAGTTTTTTTAAAATCATAGTTGTATTTGACAACAGAATTGTTTAATTTTTTTGCATTCTTGTAGATCGATCTCCCAGTCAAAATCTTATGTACAGTATTTTACAGCGAAAATGTCAAAATAACTCATTTGTGTAATTTGAAGATTGTTTAATAAAATATCATTAGAAGCCCGATGACCTATATATGATTAACTTGTTTTGAAAGAAATGTCATAGGACCTAGTCGTATATAAGTTTTAAAAAAACGTTGAGCATTACTTGTGTAAGTGGGCCATACTTGCACATATCGATGGCAATTTATGTACCACAACAGGTTTAATAATGTCCAAATCTGCAGGATGATTTTAAAAATCGAAAAGCTATATTCAAATCTAAGACATGAACTGATATAATGATTGAATAATCAAATGTTATAAACTTCTGTATCTCCATTACATTCGTTATCTGGTTTTTAATTTGCGCTGTACAAGATAATTATATGTATTTTCAGATGAAGATGAATGTGCTCTTTGAACCGACAACTGTGACGCAAACGCTTCCTGCACTAATACTGACGGGTGGAACCGACAACTGTGACGCAAACGCTTCCTGCACTAATACTGGCGGGTGGAACCGACAACTGTGACGCAAACGCTTCCTGCCCTAATACTGACGGGTGGAACCAACAACTGTGTCGCAAACGCTTCCTGCACTAATACTGACGGGTGGAACCGACAACTGTGACGCAAACGCTTCCTGCACTAATACTGACGGGTCGTTTTTATTTGCATGTAATGCTGGATATATAGGGGATGGTGTAAAGAAAGATAAAAATATCGGACAGGGAAAGCAGCATTCAAGGACGACAGTCAACCACAAAACACAAAAACAAACACGCAAACAGACAAACGAGAAGTCAAAAGTAATAAAAAATACAAACGACATCACAAACACAAAAGGGTTGACAATAGGGCTACCGCCTTGGAACCGTCAGTGGCAACAAAGGCCACTAGTAACCTGTACAGATACTTCTGTTTTTAATGTTGACAAACAGATTTTGAATTAGTCGTAACAACAACATTGCGATGGAAAACTTGTCCTGTGTATATTGATTAGGAAAAAACAGTGATTGACAATGAATTCTATGTTAATGGTTATCGCGTTACGTCATGGTGCACCTAGGGCATGCACGTATATTCAAATGATAGAATATTATAGGTTATTGAATTTGTATGGCTAAATATTACTTGGAACGAGTTGTTTTGACAAAGGACGACGAGCTTGCTAGTCGTCCTGCGCAAGCTCGTCGTACTGCGCCAAAACAACGAGTTCCAAGTAATATTTAGCCATACAAATTCAATAACCTTTTTATTGTATACTTTCATATTGTTTCGATCAATGTTAATTGTATGACTATTACTTTTCATTGTATTTGTGTTATTTGTATAGCTTTTGATGGAATTCCTATCTTGTCATTCAGTTTCATTTTGTGTGAATGACATTTTGTGTGGATGATTATTTTGCGCGAAAACGAGGTCGACGTCGGATGACGTCATTAAAAACATCAAGCGATTTTCTAAAGATTCGATAGCGTTAAAAACAGTGGGTGAGTGACCATTTCAATTATTTTATCAATTTCTGCCATAAAAGATTGAAACAAACACGTATTATTTCTGTTGACACTATAGGAAGGATTCCGTTATTTTATTTGAAAGTAGTTCCTCCTTATTTCTCTTTCGCGGCTCTTAGCTAACACGAGAAAAAGTTCCGGTGCAATATCAATGTGTGCAATATCGTAGAATATTGCACACTCAGCTCAATGCAAACTAAGCGGGACAGTATGAAAGTATACAATAATATAGTCGGTCAATGCTAATTGTATGACTATTACTTTTCATTATATTTTTGTTATTTTTATAGCTTTCGATGGAATTCCTATAATGTCATTCTGTTTCATTTTGTGTGGATGATTATTTTGCGCGAAAACGACGTCGACGTCGGATGACGTCATTAAAAACGTCAAGCGATTTTCTAACGTTTGTTTACCATTCGATAACGTTAAAAATATTGGGTGAGTGACCATTTCAATTATTTTATTAATTTCTGCCACAAAAGGTTGAACAAAAACACGTCGTTTTTTTTTGTTGACACTATAGGCAAGATTCCGTTCTTTTATTTGAAGGTTGTTACTTATTTCTATTTCGCGGCTCTTAGCAAGCGCGAGAAAAGGTTCCGGTGCAATATCATTGTGTGCAATATCGTAGATTATTGTATACTTTCATATTGTCCCGTTTAGTTTGCATTGAGCTAAGTGTGCAATATTCTACGATATTGCACACATTGATATTACACCGGCACTTTTTCTCGTGCTTGCTAAGAGCCGCGAAATAGAAATAAGGAACTACTTTCAAATAAAATAACGGAATCCTTCCTATAGGGGCAACAAAAAAAATACGTTGTTTTTTTCAACCTTTTATGGCAGAAATTGATAAAATAATTGAAATGGTCAATCACTCACTGTTTTAAACGTTATCGAGTGGTAAACAAACTTTAGAAAATCGCTTGATGTTTTTAATGACGTCATCCGACGTCGACGTCGTTTTCGCGTGAAATAATCATCAACACAAGATGAACCTGAATGAGAAGATAGGAATTCCATCAAAAGCTATAAAAATAATACAAATACAATGAAAAGTTATAGTCATACAATTTACATTGATCGAAAACAATATGAAAGTATACAATAAAAAGGTTATTGAATTTGTATGGCTAAATATTACTTGGAACTCGTTGTTTTTGCGCAGGAAAACAACTCGTTCCAAGTTATATTTAGCCATACAAATTCAATAACCTATAATAGTATACTTGTGTGTAAATAACACAAGTCTACAAGGCCACAAAGTAAGTACTCGTGTACTCATTGGCTTTGCAACAAGAGAATAAACCATTAAATGATGACCACCCAACAAGACAGTATTGAAGACAAACGATAAATGTTACCATCTCTGTCATAATTGAGGTATATGTCATGTGGATTACCGTGTGTCGGGTCATATGTCATCATAGCGATTACCGTGTGTCGGGTCATATGTCATCATAGCGATTACAGTGTGTCGGTTCATCGCACAATGAGGGAAATGGCGAACTGTAATAGTTTCCACCACTAAACATTCAGTAGGTTCACAAATGGTAAGGTCATAACATGTGTTGATATAGTGTGTGTAAGTGATCAGGAACTTAGACCTTACGGAGTTTGTAAATCACGTCACCATAGAAGTCAGGTTGTGACAGAACAGTTGTTAAAGTCTCTATCCCGCCAATAACAGCCACATTTTACAACATATGTACACCGTGTTTCGTTCTACTGATCAACAATGACCTGTTTTCCTTGTTGAAACTTATTTTGATTCGACATTAAACATGGCTGCCAGTGACCATCTTTGTTTACATAGTTATATAGTAAAAACTTGTAACGACTATTTCTCTGAAACTACTTGACAGATTTTCATGAAACTTCTGAGGAATACTGATCTAAATATCAAAACCTATCAGTAGAGCTTCAATGTCATTGACGTCTTGTTAAACCTACTGATGACGAGGTGTATATATAGCTTACATATTTTGAGAATCCAAACTCTATAGACATAATATAAACAACGGCTTTAACCAGCCAGGCCAAACCCCAAAACTGGAACGTTGAATAAAGAGTTACCAACTCATAATTCATTTTACACATATTCAATCATGAGTATTTTAAGATTCCGTAAACTTATACTTTTAATACATATACATTATTATTTGACCTGAACACCTGGATAGAGTTTTGATAAACGGTTTTTTAGTTTAATTTTGCCATTATTTGGCCGGTTAGTTTCTTTAACAAATATGTATTTTAAAAGATCAGAGTTACGATAATAACATTTTGCAAAGTTTTTTCGAAATTTAAATTATAGGTTGTTCGCGCGAGTATTCCATTATTTAGTTGTTTCTCGAGTTGGGAAGAAAATAACTTTTGTTCGTAGTTATAAATATGTCTATGTGCTTAATATGTAATATCGTTGATTTACATGCAAAGCAAATTGTGTTCCGATTTGTCTCAGACGCAGAACTAATGATTGTTACATTGTTCATTCTCATATTTTTTCGCGCACATGACCTATTTACGTGACGACGTGCGGTAAAACTTGTCATTTATTCATTCCATTTTACGGAACATGGACCGATCATATTGTCTGAGAAAGAAGATCAGCGTTTAACCAACTGTTGAACGCGTCAGATGTGAATCAAATTAAAAACAATTAATCCAGCTAATTAATAAGTGCTAAATAAGTGGATTTAAATTACAACTACACGAATACAAATAAGAATTGCTAAATTCATATTTATTTGCACAAACTTACAACTTAATGGTAATCATTTTCTAAGCAGTACAATGCAATGCACTGTTTGTCAAAGGTTATGGACGGACGCATTATTGTAATATGTTTTATCCCTTAACCCGCTAAGCACGACTATTATAGCCTTTGCGTCCATTGTAAACCCAGATCTGCCAGAGAGTAAAGTAACTCACAGGTTGATCAGGGTTTACAATGCCCAGCTGCTGATCAGTCATTTTCCCTAAAACACCCCTTTATCACATAAATCGAATGGTCTTAATTCAAAGAAAGAACCGTCCATTATACATATATGTAGCGGGTTAAGGGCTAAATGAGGAAGTATTTATGACGTTCACATTTTGTAAACATCTCAAGAGAAATCTGATTACTGTTTAACTGACAGTGAAAAATAAATGTCTGACTTCACGTCTGTTTATGCTTCTATTTACACATCTTGGACGTTGTAAGATGCTGAAAAGCCGTAAGGGGCTTCATTTTGTTTGTAAACAATTCGCACACGTGACCCACGTGACTCCCATATAAAGGGGGATAATTCTCCACAAAGTAAGTCTACTTCACCACCTTCGATATCTTGTACCTAAAATAATAAAAATAAACATTTGTACTATATATGCTATGTTTAGCCACTGTATAGCTCTATTTACCAGCAGTGTTGGTGTAAATTAACTCAAATAAATAGGCAAAGCGTACGAACGAGCAATATAACGAGCGACTTCGATCACAAACTATAAAAGCTCTAGTTTACTTCGATCACAAACTATAGCAGCTCCAGTTTAACTATTGTCAAACAGAATACCCAATAATTTAACCAGAATGATGTAATCGATTTACTCTTGTCCAACTAGCGACTAGGTGATGGTTGCTCCGGTTCAAACATGGCGGACAAAATATAAGCATTCGCAAATTTGATAATTGATATATATTGCGCATTTAAAAACATTTGACTTGATGTATAAATGTATTTAATTTAGTCAGTTTCTCGATAAATAAATAGAAATACAACAATTTACTATTTTACAGCTATTTGTGAAATTACGTTTCCGGTGTCAAGGTAAGATACGTATGGTTTAAATGCACCGTTGCGCGTATTTTATGGACACCATTTTTAGAAACTGTAGTTCAGCTAGAGTAAGTTCGCATTACTACCTAATGTGTCATGCGCAGATCAACAACCATAGTTACAATGTGGTTCGTGATCAAATGTCCTCAATGTCGTTAACTTATGAACATTCGAGACTCGGTTTAGAAATACAATAATTAACTACTGCTAACACTTACAACAACACTGGTATCCTTCACGCAGTTCTGTTCATTACCCGCCATGTTGAAGGTGTTAAAGGTCAGCTGGACGCTTTTACCAGGTGTTCCGGTGATATAGATTTCACAAATGTCATCTTCGTGTTTTGAGTTTGCCGGATAGCTGACGGTTGATATCTCCCCAACTGCAGACGTAAACTGCTGACTGCATGCTGTAAGATAATAATACAATATGCCGTTTTATGTGCGGACTGGGGTCATGACCTCTAACTTATTTCCGGCGGCAATGCAGCACACTTACACGAAGAAAACAAATGTCAACTACACGCAAGTAAACAAATGTCAATGTAAAACAAGTGGAGTGCACATGCCGTTTACATACACACTATAAAACTAATTAAATCAAGACACGTACAGTTTTAAATAACTGGGGACTTTACTAAGGAAGTGTACGGTTATGATAAAAACTAGGACCCCGATTGAAGCCACTGGTCACAAAACATCTAGTGTTCGGATTCTGTTTCAACGATACTGTGCTAATGTCGGGAATAACACTATTTGGGAACGTTTTATTTGTAACAGAGAAATATAAATCACGAGGTTATATCTGCTGATAGTGACCAGTCGGTATATACATGGTAAAAAAGTATGAAAGGAGAAAACAAATGTTATCAATACGATCCCTACTACAGACGTTACGTGTACAACGGACTGTGATAGTTACATATATTACATTTCTATGCGTGAAAGATCGGGATTTCTCAGTGCAAGAATATTCCTAATCGCCAAATATTAATAACTAACTCAGAACACAATAATAACTAACGTTGCTAACTTAGAACACAATAATAACTAACGTTGAGACGTTGAGTCGTGACGTCAACAAAGTGTTGCTGACGTCGACGTCATCCGCCGATAACGTTCAATAAAACGAATATTTATTTGCAAAAACGTAATTTAAATTTAATAAATAGATTATTTAACTGCTGGGATGGATTATTGGGTAATTCTTCACTTGATGGTAGACGTGCTTTGTTTTTTCATTCACTCGCGTGCGCTCGTTCGTGAAAAGAACCACACGTCTACCACTCGTGAAGGATTTCCTTATAATCGATCCCAGCAGTAAAATAATCTCTATATATTTACTACATTGTATAGTCACACACATTCATAATGATCTCAAGCATTTAACCTTACTTAAATATTGCTGGTCTGTGTGTGTGTCATGTATATATCAGTATTTTTATTATTTATATTTGTATTATATTCCAATACATAAATCTTAGTCTCTCTCCCTACCAATTTTCCATTGGTCAAACTTTTGAGATTTACCAATAACTCACCTGATGTGGTTTTGTTTTGGGGATAGCCTTCATACGTAAATGCATAGCCATGTCCTTCTATTCCCGCCATAAATTTAAGGACAACAATGTTTCCAGACGACAGCCATTCATTGTCCAGGACAGAATTGCACACTGGGATTTTCTGGCCGCTCACACCATCGATTAAAGTAAATTCGTCACCTAAAATTGTCATATCTCAAATTAATATACGCTTATATTGATCACGTGTTTTATTAAAGGGATGATGCACTATTTTGTAGTGATTTTGTTTGCTTTAAAAGATATTTTGTCAATATGACATATATGTCACTATTTGCAGAGCACTTGCCGAATTTATTTATAATGCATTTATAACTAGAAACATGTGTGATTAAGCTAAACGCATTATTAAACTGATTTAAGTAAATTTATCTAACTATCTGAGTACATAAGCCTCATCCAACAAATAGTTAAGAAAACATAATAAATAAAAGAGATTCATTTAAGGCAAGCGCTGTTTTAATTTGCCGCTTGCCGCTATATGTGACATGATACACGTTTTAGTTAAGGGGATATTGTATTCAGGGGCTAATACTTACAACAGTATAATTATTATTATTATTACTCGTACCCAGCTGAAACAACCATAATGGACTCGCCTAGCGGCTCGTCCAATATGGTTGTGTCAGCTGGGTACTCGTCCAAATATATCACCGTATTGTACAGAAAATGTTAAATGACCTTTTATTATATACCTATTTCTCTCGATATAGAAATATAAATAATCTAAATGGACTTACATTGCTACACCAAACGACAACAAATATTTTCATTTAACGCTTTGTAAACGAAAAGTATATATGCTTGTAAAGCATTTATGTGATATTGATGCATTCGGAACATTTTACCGGTTTTCGGACATAATCGTTGGGTTAACATGGGGCTCGTGTACTGTACAATACGGATTTAATAATAGTTTTTGTACGCTTGTGCGTCCAATACGGAAATATGTTGTACGTTTACATGGTACAAATGCAGACCGCTCATTGCACGAGAGAAATAGGTATATAATAACTAAAAGTTATCACAAGTTGTCTCCCCTTATCTAGTGTAGCGACCGTACATCTTGCACTTATGGTGGGTAATAAAACTTTGCATTATTTTGTACTTTGTATATGTATTTGTTAATACCTCTTTTTCTTGAACTATAATAACACTTGTATGTTAAATTTATGTAGCTTTCTGAATAAACATGGTCTTATCTTATCCTTTATGATAAAAAGACGCGATGACGTCATCGTTGCAAGATGGCCGCCTCCATTTATGTTTCTTTGCAAATTTTCAATAGGTCATATCTCCTTTATTTTCATGGTATTTTGATAATTCTTTCAGCTTTTTTATCAAGTTTTCAGAACCCCTTTAAATAAACCTGCGAAAAATAATGCGTCATCCCCTTTAACGCACACAAACATATGTATCTGTAGTTGAAATAAACACAAGCCCTATTGTCAACCCTTTTATGTTGACCTTGCCTGTTATTAATCCTTGTAATTGTTGGTTGTTTCTATTCATTTTCTTGAATGAATGGGATCATTGAATGCTACATTTTCTTTTCTACTTTATTCGCGACCATTATATGGCTTTATGGTTTTCATAATTGCACATGGTAAGGTAGCAATGAACTGTTTCTTTTAGTTTTTCACTTTGATAACGCCACATAGTAGCAGTGAACAGTTTATCTGTTGTAATGCACGCTAACGTACACGCATCCCTTACATGTGAACAATTGTATTTTGTGCTGATGTGTACTTCTAGCATGTCGAGCTACAAAGGTGAATGTGTAATCAATATGTAACGCATCTCAAGGCTTTGGCCAGAACGAAGCGAGGTTCCAAATGTTTGGTATGACGAACTACTGATGGTAACATTTGGGAAGAAAATGTCTGGTGAGAAAAAACGGTCGAGGCATGTTTACGTCTTCGTGACAAATTGTTTTCATTTTTTTTTAATATTGTTTTAACGCTCGTGACTTGATCTGTTATTATTTTTAACTTTTTCCCGATTTCCTACCCAGATATAATGCTATTTTATCTCGGCAGCTATTTTACGCTTGGGTAAAACCTTGTTTGTGTATCTACTTATATTGAGTTTATACATGATACACAGTTTTGCAGGGGATTCATCTATTACAATAGTAATGATGTATTTTATTTACCCGAGTCACAATCGAACGCCATCTTGTTAAACTTCAGCAGCACTCTGCTATCCAGTGGCAAGGCTATCACCTGCTCACAAGGCGTACCTGTTGTGGTGAAATAATCGTGGTCGTGATGAGAATGTTATGTAATTGTTTTATAATAATTACGAATTAAATCTTGAAAAAGATTTAAGGGAATTAATTTCATTTCATCGCAGGATTGACTTTTTCATATTAAGTAATAGAGTAACTGTAGAAATAGATGCGCAATGTCTGATATGGTCATTAAAAAATGCATTGTTCAGCAGATTTAATATCAATTTTGATCACTTGGATAAAAAACAAGCAGAAAAAACTGTTCACCAGTGGTCTAGATCTAATTTTGTTTTATTATTTACATACAATTCCATCGTCATTAGCATATAATTAGTTAACTTTTTAAAACCCAACGTGACGTCGTTTTCAAAAGGTGTACAAAGAAATATTCTCGGAGACTTTTTTTGAGCGATTGTCACAATATGTATGTTCTGAATTTAACTGTTTTTCTCAATCTTAAAATGTTGCTGTTGTTGTTTTTATCGAAATGATTGGAATTATAAGGATTGCATTTTTTTTTTTGGAGTTAACGATGTGTAAACGTTGACTAATCTCACACATATTTAAAATAAAGACATTTATTCAATGTCTGCTTGATCCTGCACAATGTGCACATGCATGACTTCTTAAACAATAAATGCAATCCTAAAATATCTACCTGGTAGTAATTTCCCTGTTATATCTATTCCGCCACTTGTTGCTGTCCTCACTGTATTGCACAACGGTTGAACTGGTGTTTCATACAGACTACCTTCGTCAGAAGACATAAAGTCAACAGCTTTATCAATAGCGTCATCATCCAGAACCGGAAACAAATCATTTTCCTCGGAAACACCATCCTGGTCCATTTGAAGTTGGGGAGCCAGCTCATCTACAAAGAAAATAAAAATAAAAATTTTAAAACATAAAATGTAAATACAGTGGTATGCAAGGCATTTACACATTGAGATAGTACTTAAGAGATCATCATGCTAAGATTTTCTATCTGGGACGGAATGTGGTTGGTTTTACGATTTTCAATTATTTTTTCGGCAACGCTACCGAAAATCTTAGCAAAATCATTAATGCACACTTGGTTTTTCTATGAACACTTAATTTATGGGTGCCGGTATTTTATCATCCAATGACGTCGTTAGTTACAAAGTTATATGACGTCACGTACGATCGGGCGTTTTACTGCCGCAAATTTGAGACGTCAGCCAATGGAGTAACGCGTATATATTATAGAAGCATTAGAATACGTGTTTATATAGCCCCGCCCTTAAACACGTCAACATTAATTGTTTAATGTCTGCGCACGACTTTTGATTCAGTTAACAAGCATGACCTATATTTGAAATAAAGATTCCGCCTTTGAATGAAACAAACACCTACCTAATGTCGGAGGTAAGACATTCGACACATCTCCTGAAAAACAACAAAAATATTGATACATATATTGATACATATACTGATACATATATTGATACATATATTGATACATATCACGACTACAATCACGTACTGCACGGTACTCATTGTTGTATTTGCCGCTAGTAAGCAAGCTCCAGAATGCTAAATTAGTACACTACTTACTGTAAAAAAGAGTATGACAGCTTTTGTATGTTTCTGGTGTCACATATGTAACCGGGTACATATATATGGTAAAAAAAGTATGATAATGGACCTTTTGAAATGGCCGAAAACGACACATACGAAATATTGCAGTCTCGGTTTGATTGAGACTGTTCATGAGCGGTAGTGATTTATGTTAGCTACCGCTCACGCCCTCTAGCCCAGGGATGAGCAGAACTCAATATTCATAAAATCAATAGTACAAAAATTTAAGCCATCCCGAAGATGCATGTATATGGCGGTGGACATGGAGTGTAACGCATCCCCATGTTGTACGGCGTATGGTCCCATTATCTAATAAAATTAAATGCCCCGAAGAGCGAAATAAACAAAATGGAATTCAGTTGGGAGCAGCGGTTATGAAGCCTGAATATCACAAGTAACAGTCAAAAGACTAAATTAAAAAGCAGACAACATATCCTATTAGTGGTTAAACAATACCCAGAGCCTTTAATCGGCTGGAGTAGTGGAACCACTGAGTCAAAAAGTAAGTAAGAAAACAAACAAAATATGAAAAAGTACCACCGATAATTAAATATAAGTATCGGACTCAGCAATCTCCAAAGATCGAATGAATAACAGTACTGATTGCAAGCGCGGGAAGACGTTTTACTGCCGCCACACTGCACAAGCAACGCAACTGTGCTATAAAAAAGAGTATGATAATGGACCTTTGGAAATGGCCGAAAACGACACATACGAAATATTGCAGTCTCGGTTTGATTGAGACTGTTCATGAGCGGTAGTAAAATATGCTAGCTACCGCTCACGCCCTCTAGCCCCGGGTTGAGCAGAACTCAATATTAATAAAATCAATAGTAAAATTTTTTAAACCATCCCGAAGATGGCATGTTGCGGTGGACATGGAGTGTAACGCATCCCCATGTCGACGGCGTATGGTCCCAGTATATAATAAAATTAAATGCCCCGAAGAGCGAAATAAACATAATGGAATTTAGTTGGGAGCAGCGGTTATGAAGCCTGCATATCACAAGTAACAGTCAAAAGACTAAATTAAAAAGCAGACAACATATCCTATAAGTGGTTAAACAATACCCAGAGCCTTTAATCGGCTGGAGTAGTGGAACCACTTAATCAAAATAGTATAACAGTGGAACAGGAAATGCAACTTTCACAGAACACAGTAAACCCAAAAAACGCAAAAGGACAAACATGAATGGCAATGTTAACAAACAATAAAGGCATATGACGTCACAAACACAAAAAGGGTTGATAACATGGCTACCGCCTTGGAACGGTCAGTGGCAAAAAAGGCCGCTTTGGGTTTAAACCAGATGCTAGGGTGCACCAAACCTCACACTTACCCTGCTGTCATCCCAGTAAAACGGGACAGTGTAAATAAAGAAAAACCCGCCATGAACTATTCTCTAACCAACAAGGCAGCATTAATAGGCAATATAAGTAAAACACAAAGATGCTCGTGTATAAATAATACAAAAACACAATAGCCTAGAAAGCCACAAAGAAGGTATTCAGTGACTTGGCAGAGACTTTGTTTAGTTGAAGTTCTTTAGAGAGAGAGAGATACCAACAATGTGTCTATAAACGGTAGTTCCATACCTGACGGAAATATTATGTAATAGAAAAATAAATGATTCACAAACTTCATGGCAAGTCAACATAGTGTAATTTTCCAAACTGCAGTTAGTAAAAAACGCTTAAATATTGTTACAGGTCAAACATGTAGTATTTTCCCTAGCAAACGTTTTTTGAATGAGAGCAACAAACTTGTCTTTGATAATGTGGTGAGGTAAAGTTGTATATAATGTAGAAAAATCATAAGTACTTATAGATGCAGCTTGACGTTTATTGCAAATGTTATCAAGAACAGTACCTCGGGCCAATATGACAGACTTAACTGAAATCACTCGGTTAATGACATATATTATTCTGTCGTTAAACAGTCAACCGAAATCAAGTTCAATGTTTTTATAAGATCTACATACATTTTCGGCAGACATCAAATATTCAAAATAATCCTTGCTTTGTGCCGTTGCCTATAATATAATAAGTAAGGTATACATACTCTTTCGGCGGGCATCACACAGGCCACAGAAGCCCTGACAATGGGCCGTTGCCCAAGGTTTGTATGCTGTACACATACTACTGCCGTACCCGGCACAGTTGCTTTCTTGATCGTCGCACGCTGAAATGAAAACAGTATAATGAATGTTGTTTAACGGCTCATCAACACAGTATAGGTTATTTAGAGCCGCCCAGAGAGGGGACGGAGACATAGGGATCCGGGAACCTGTCCTACTCTTATTATCGAATAGATTCTCTTAGCCTAGAGGCTAAGGGAAAGTGTAAACAGTTGAATTGAGTTGAAAGTTGTATAACGGCTCATCAACACAGTATAGATTATCAAGAGCCGCCCCAGAGAGAGGGGAAGGATACATAGGAATCCGAGAACCGTGCCCTACTCTTATAATACTCTTATTATCGAATAGATTCCTATGGTTCTTTAACGTGCTCAGAGGATAGACCGATACACGGGACCGCCCGGTTTACGTCCCCATCCGACGGACGAGGCTAAGTGAAAGTGTCCAAGAACACACAGACGAAACTCAGTGGCACCACGGAGGATTGAACCCGGGGTCGCCGGTTACAAATCCGCCGCGCTACCGACTGCGCCACGCCAGTCTCAAATATAAACAGTATACTTTTAAAATGAGCACGTATAAACTATGCATGTGACATCGCAACCTTTTGAAGTGAAACTTATTAAGGGCTTTGTCAGTCGACTGACGACAGCCATTTCTAGACGCGCAATATGCCCAAAAACACATGCATACCGAAAACTATGCATACCGAAAACTACAGATACCTACAAATACTGGCAGTTAATCACAAGCTTATTTATTTTACATCGGCTGTAACGAAAGCCCTCTAAACTGATTTCAATCACTCTCGATGTCTGGTTAGAATCAGTTCGAAGCAAATGCAGATAAAGTGTCTTGCTCAGGGATACAGCACAAAAGGTCATGGCGGGATTCGAACCCACGACTTTTCGATCTTGGAACCAACGATCTTCCACTATCACGATTCATGACATGTCCATAAATTGACAAACGTTAGGCTTAACATAATAAAGATACAATGATATGTTATGTCATCACAGATGGCATATATTTACATATGGTACTAGCATATGTATGGTATAATGCAATTAAATGAGCTACGTCTTTTCATTCGATGGAAAACAATTTATATATTCTTTTTGATTTGATATTAATTCCACATGTATTGACTTTGTTTCATTTGTATGTTGTTGTTTTTAATCGCATTGCATGTAGTCATATCTGACAGAAAATAAAGAATACAAATAATTGTTATTATAGAATGAAAAAAGAGGTACCACCATACACATCTTTAAACAATGTTTTTTGTTTTGTTTTCACGCTTGTATTATATATCTGATTCTTGAAATTGACTTAATATAAACTTTAACAACAACATTTTTAAAACCAACTTTTCTGTTTGTGTTAATATATTATCAGTCGCATACATCTTCTAATTTAATTTCCTTCTAACCGGAGAGTAACTCGTTCCACATAGCATACACAAGATGTGAAATACATAGTCAATATATAAACAACACTATCAAAATTATGAGTTATCACAAAAGGTGCAAATAAACAAGACTAAGCCATCTGTTTACATATAACGTGTAGTCCATCAAGAAATAAATAAAGCAACTAGATAAATTAGAGATAGATACATATGGTAAAAATATAACGCAAATCAATTATGATTAATTAATTTACAAAAGCACCTGATTCCATTCTATCCATAAGTAATAGATAGAGTCTGGTCTCAGCGAGTTGGCTTATTTAAACACAACGTAGCCCATAGAGGTGTTTAAATAACCAATGAGATGAGACAGACTCTATCTATTTTGTAGCATGGTGTACTTAGTAACACTGTGATGTCATAGTGACCGTACTCTAAATTCCAATATCCGGTAGTTGTAGTACGGTATAGCCACGCCCTTTAGTTACCCTAAATTAAACGATTTAATGCTCTGCATTCATCAAAGGAAATGTCACCGACCATGCATGCTACAGTTTAGAATATTTTAGTATTTGAAAGCATTTAAATAAACTAATAGTATGTGCTCCTACGGTATTGTATCTTTTGAAATCATCTGTCCACCATAATGGGGCACTTATCGAAACGAACACAAGAAAAATCAGGTTGGTTTATGATTACAGGTAGAATGACTTCTTCAATTTAAAAACGTCACAATAAAAAACAAAATAAGATTCAGTGATAAAAAAAGATACAAATATCGGACAGGGAAAGCAGCATTCAAGGACGACAGTCAACCACAAAACACAAAAACAATCACGCAAACAGACAAACGAGAAGGCAAAAGTAATAAACAATGCAAACGACATCACAAACACAAAAGGGTTGACAATAGGGCTACCGATAAAGCCGAGCTATAAGCAATCCACATATTAACATACATATGGTATGTGAAAGTATTCAAATACACGACTAGTATGTGCTCGTATGGTATTACAACGTTTGAAAGCATGTGTCCACCATAATGGGATACTTATCGAATCGAAATACAAGAAAAATCTGGTTCTACATGGAGAATGACTTCTTCAAATTAAACGCGTCTCTACTAAGAAATCAAAAGGATTCAGTGATAGGGCCAAGTTATAAGCAATCCCCATATAAGCATATGACTGTATGGTATTTGAAAGTATTCAAGTAAACGACTAGTATGTGCTCATATGGTATTATAACGTTTGAAAGCATGTGTCCACCATAATGGGATACTTATAGAAACGAAATATAAGAACACTCTGGTTCTACATGGAGAATGACTTCTTCAAATTAAACAAGTCTCTACCAAGAAATAAAATAAGATTCATTCCGTGATAAAGCCAAGCTATAAGCAATCCCCTCATTAAAAGAAATATAAAGTACTCCAAATCACAGTATACAACATGTTTTGTAGACTTAAATCACATACACCCAAACATATATCGGCATGGTTCTTTGGATCAAGATAAACAATATATAAATAAACATCAATACCAAACGTGGATATAAAAAACAAGAAATACAGCATTCAAGGAGCACAATCAACCACAAACACGCACAGAAACAAACTCTAACTACAAAGATGAATAAAAGGCAAGAAATGACACCACATAAAGGATTAGCAATAGGGCTACCGCCTTGGAACGATCAGTGGCAAAACATGCCGCTGGAGGTTTAAACCAAAATATTTGTGCTGACTATATCAAAACGTTCCTCTAACATCATTTAAAACGCACAGTAACTGAGGACATGGTCTACCATCAGTTAATTTTAGAGTCACATAAATCACAACGATACCGCATCTGTTCTTGAAATACAGCATTTGAAAGAAGAGACAATGTATAAACTAAAAGTCGGCTAGATCGCTATGAGGTTTAAGTTCTAATATCCCATTGCTTAGTACATCTCTATCTTTCTCTCACGTTTATAGTGTTTTTCCAACTGATTTTATTCCTAAAACGTGTGATATGCATATATGAATGGGGCGAGAAGCAAAAGAAAGATATCCCTTGCTGCACACTAAGACAACATAGTTGGCCAAGGATATGCATAGTTTTCTTATCTATTTGCTACCCGATTGGCCAATAATGCCACATCGCTTCCTTCTGATTCTTTTAGGATATGATTGACTAAATTTTATGGAAAAACAATGATGAGCTCTCGCTAACGATAATAACGATAAATAAAATCGATCGAGAGAGAGAGAGAGAGAGAGAGAGAGAGAGAGAGTGAGAATACATGCTGGAGAATCACTTTTTGTGTACTTTTGGTTTTCTTTCAATAAGGAAAACACAGACGAATGATCCAGCATCAGCATCCTTCACACACGACAATCACGAATGAATTGCATTGTATTACATGTATATAGCAGGTGCATGTACATGTTTATGTCAGCAACCATCACCATACAAACTGGGTTCATCAAAGAATGCTTTCTGAGAAAATGGTTTCGTCTCCGAAATGACATACGTAAACAAAGATATTGCGACAGAAAGACGTGTATATACATACACTTGAAACGTCTGATTGGAAATATCTCCATCTGATGTAAAGCTATTTTATTTCATAACATTACACTGATAAATAAAACATTCTTAATGTAAGGTAAAATGATCAGATGCTTGTCACCAAGTAAGCACAAATGAAGGCATAGCAACCACAACCAAAACAAGCATCACAGCAACACAAACGCGCACTGACAGAAATGCGCACCAACACATCACGATAGCATTTCGAACAAACCTGCACATAATCCACAATATTTCCTACAATGCTGCTGCGCAAACTCAGTTCTTGTGCAGACGCCTTTTCCAAACGCATCGCAGTCTGCCGTATTCACACACGATTTGCTGTCGTCTATTATTTTAATCATACAAGTATATTATTGGGTCAGTTTTACAACTACAGCAACCCCACTTAATATTGCAAGTATTTTAATTATATCTCTCTAGTATATGTTATCGTTGTAGAGTAAAAATTGCAATTAAAAAAAGTGAGATGAAATGAATGTTGTTTAACGGCTCATTAACACATTACAGGTTATCTAGAGTCGCCCCAATGCACGCCTACTAAACAGTGTCTCCAGCTCAAAAAAGAGCAATCGTAAAATGAGACAAAGCAATATCCGAGCTAGAGACATCGTCAAGAAATGGCTGTCAAAATGTGAGTATGACCCATGTTTTAGCTATTTTTTATTGTTTTAAGACATGAACTGACAAATCGGAGAATGTCATGCTCCGGGTATAAGCCAGGAACGTCCGTAAAACCCACGATTTGTTCCCTATAATGGCTTACCTTTGTTGTAGAACTTTTCTCCCGTGACTGGTAAGCTTGTTTACATGACAAATTTCGACATTCTTGTGTAGTTTAGTCAGAATTCTACACATTAAACATATTGTAGCATCATATATTGGTCCAATATGATGATAGAAACAAATTATCACCACAAATACAGAGGAAAAGGCATTACTCGGAGAGTTATGCTGATTTTTTTATAAGAGCTGGAGACAACATACGAGAGCTGGAGACAAAACAGGGAGCTAGAGTCGATGGAATACTATGCATACCATAATAAAATGTTATTAAACCAATTTTAATCAAAGTGCTGAAAGCATTGATGGACTAGGGGCTTTGGAAATAGAACAGTTCTGTTGAGTGTACATGGTGTAAGTGCATTTATGAACATTGTATGCACTGACCTTGCGTATGTATTTGGATGGTACTACAGTCTGCACACGATGTTTTCTTTCCCGCCAGATGGATTAGTACTGACCATTGAATAATAATAGGTAACAGAAAAACCATTACAGCGAACAATTGTTATCAATAACGTTGCATTGTTTTTCCTATTTTACTATTGGACTGTCTGTAAGTATCTTTGGTTCTGCGTTGACAAAACTGGCGGAAAGCGTCTTCTTGAGTTCGATGCACCGGATAGAAATATGAGTATGAGTTATCCTTTTTGGAAAATTACATCTAATTTTATTATTGTTTACATATTTTTTTTATTGTGCTATGTATTCCATCATTTATTAATTCGGAGCAACATTATTCATATCTGTACAAAATCGGATTCGAAAAAACGCTTATAGTTATCGCGGGTCATCATCAACGCGTGATCAGTTCAATCTGTTGCGTCTGGAATGGCGCTTCTACAGCGTAGTAAAACAATTTGTAAATTCTGCAATTATAACATTTTGACGAAGACTTTCTTTAAGATTGTCTCCATTAGGTGACGGATGTTCCATTTCCCGCTAATATCGCAAATGTTTACCTCTATTCTTTTTTGCTGAAAAATAACTACTTTTGTTCGGAAGTATTGGTCCTTTTATTATAATGCAAATGAGCTACTTTATCCCATGTTTGCAAAGCTGGATGTACGGGGTCCAAACGGCGTTTATAATATTTCGAGATAAAATATATCTCGTTTCTTGTCTTAGTAGCAAAAAAGTATAGGCCCAAACATCACATTCTTCAATTTTCTTTCCATTTCCCACAGTTTATTTACGATTTAGGTGGTATTTGTCTGATCCGGAGAACTATTTCTTCTCTACACAAGGCCAGGACTCCTATGAATATGCATACAGTGACTGGGATGTATGCGAATGAACACCCAATCCAAATGACAGCTGACGCTCTGTCTGTTAGCGTAGTGATACATTACGTCAGTGACGATCTGTTGCGGCTATTTTGTCGCCTGACAAGGACTTGGGCTTTCAAGCCCCTAGTCCAAAAATCAGAAACTACCATACCTCCACCATACTGTCAACCTTAATAGCTCAGTGTTGTATCAATTGAATTTTGTCAAAAAAAACTCACCACAAATGCTATTTCTTCAAGTTATTTTCTTCCTTTGTCAGTACTGTTTGATGTTTAATTCTTCATAAAATAGATATCTATTTAACCAACGGCCATATTAGAAGGCAGTGCGTTTTATAAACTTTCTTAACTATGGGCACACTTTGTGCCGGAGCGTAAGTCCTAACCAAATTCAATTCCTTGAACAAACTTGAAAGAGGACCACCCAAGGAACATTCCTGTGAAGTTTGGTTGACATTGGCCAAGCGGTTTAGGAGGAGATGTTGTTTGAAGCAAACAGTTAATGACGGACAGCAGACGACGGACACAGGGCGATCATAAATCCTAAATATTTAATACATTTTACCTATTACTTCATACGGTACATTAACATCAAATGTTTGTTCTATTTATAGACAGGGGCGTAGCCAGAGCCTTTTGGAGAATAAGCCCTGGGAGAGGGTGAGAGAGTGGGTTTTGAAATTTGAGTGCAATTTCGGAGGTGTGTGGTTTCATTTGAGCGAGATGTTGGAGGCTTTCGCCTCCATTCTTAAGTGTTTTTAAAAATAGTGCCTCACCCCCTACCCCACTTCAATTTTTATGCTGATTTTAAAAAAAAAGCACTTTTATTTTTTCACATTCGATTTTATAGAGTACGCCCGGGCTTTACAGGAGTATGCCTGGCTACGCCCCTGATAGATACATGTTTACAGTTTCACGATAATACGGATTCAGTTTAAACGAAAATCAATAGATTACATCTGCGTCAGTTGGAAATATTTGGTATAAATTTATAATAAATACACCACATTCAATTCATTTATTGTTTAGCGAACATATATACCGGGTGTATCGCTTCGTAGAAACCTACGATTAATTCGAATGTCACGATATCATCAGTCTCCACCACTCCAAATACGTAAGTTTTAAGTAATACTTCTAAATGCATCGACTCTAGCTCCCTGTTTTGTCTCCAGCTCCCGTATGTTGTCTCTAGCTCTTATAATAAAATCAGCATAACTCTCCGAGTAATGCCTTTTCCTCTGTATTTGTGGTGCTAATTTGTTTCTATCATCATATTGGACCAATATATGATGCTACAATATGTTTAATGTGTAGAATTCTGACTAAACTACACAAGAATGTCGAAATTTGTCATGTAAACAAGCTTACCGGTCACGGGAGAAAAGTTCTACAACAAAGGTAAGTCATTATATGGAACAAATCGTGGGTTTTACGGACGTTCCTGGCTTATACCCGGAGCATGACATTCTCCGATTTGTCAGTTCATGTCTTAAAACAATAAAAAATAGCTAAAACATGGGTCATACTCACATTTTGACAGCCATTTCTTGACGATGTCTCTAGCTCGGATGTTGCTTTGTCTCATTTTACGATTGCTCTTTTTTGAGCTGGAGACACTGTTTAGTAGGCGTGCAATGGGATGGAAATGATACACAGGAACTCGGGAACCTGACTACTCTTACGCACGAATAGATTCTGATGGTTCTTTTAGTACTATAAACGGGACCGTCTGGTTTACGCCCCCAGTTGCACGACGAGGCTAAAGGAAAGAGTCTTGTCCAAGAATACACAGACGAAACTGAATGGAGCGGTGAGGCTTGAACCCGGGTCCTTCGGATTTCAGGTCCACTGTGTATTCCATTGGGCCAAGCCAGCAATTCAGACAAGAGCATGTTTATGAATGTACATACAACAGTCTCAGTTATATATATTTCAGCATGCATGTTCAAATCACAAGAAGTAGTTTATACCTTTATGAAAGACACATTAAACGTTAATGATAATGAAAAGAACGACCTACCAGGTTTCGCCTCCACAAGTTCACAGAGATTGCAGAATTTTTTACAGTGTGTTTTAGCCCAATCTGCGTATTCTGTACATGCATTCTGACCGTATGCCGGACAGTTGTCTGTGTCCATACAGTCACTAGATACAGCGGGAGCTTGAGCTGTTACGGCTGCTGTTGCTAAAAACATAGATAAACAATAAAGCACTTTAAACAAGTTATATGAAATAGAGGAAGAAACAACCATACAAAAGTTGCCCATGACCCAAGTGAGACTGAAAATCGCATATCATATAAGGCTGCTGATTAAAAGTATAAACACATTAAAAGTTGGTATTAAAGTTTATGCAGAATAAAAAATAATAAAATGGGCATTTCACAGTCCATAGCCTTGAATATGGTCCAGCTCCATATATAACCAGTGTAAAGCATGCTTCGTTCAAGATTTGATCAATTATTGCAATACGACGAACGCAATATTCTTTTTAGGATAAAGAAAAGGCAGACTGCTTGAACATTTATGCTACTTTCTTCAATTAATGATGCAAATGTTGATATGTGACAACAACTATCATAACATGTCTTCTATGGTGATGAGATATACAAACAACTACATAAGATCCTTGGTCATAATCACGTTCATAAAATCTTTATTAAACTTGTTAAAACGTTTATCAATAGAGGTTATGGCCCTATCATTTTTCCACTCATTGCATGTTTACTGGTTGACCCATTTACAGTTCGCCACTGTGCTTTCCTCTTTGATTGTGCGATTAGATGACTGGACAGATTGTGGACCCTATGATAACGTCTACCTAAATCATCAAAGGATGTCTGCGTTTGATTTTTGTCTTAAATATTGTCTTGTCGTACATTTAAAGGTTGGTTCTCGTGTTGCTCTGGCTTCTGCCAAGTCAATGAGTACTTGCCTTGTGGCTTTCTAAGCTTGTTTTATATTATATATACATGATCATTTATGTGTTATACTTATATTGCCTACATAATACAATTGTATTTATAAAACTATAAAATGTTCCATAGCATTTACAACGTATTCCTTAAATAATTTAGAAATCTATGTTGAACAATGAGTAGCGATCTTATGTGTATTGTAGATAATTAGTATGTAGGGAAGGGCATCATATATAAATTGTTTGTTATAAAAACTTGTGACCCGATCCATTTGTATATTTGCCAATAAAATCAGTTTAAACCAGAAGAACGCAAACAATTAAAACAATCTAAAACATGTTTAAAGTAGCATCTATCCAGTTAATTATACTATACTATTGTATTCGAGAATAATAAACGTAAAAACCCACCACCACAATGACCACAGAATTTCTTGCAGTGCGACTTGGCCCAGGTAGCGTATGCAGAATCAGTACAGAATCCGGCCGAGTACTCGTTACAGTTTGACACTTCATCCTTGCAATCCGGATCAAAGTCTTCAATGGAATTTGAAATATAAAACTTTAAATCAAAATGGTTTAATAAGAAACCAGCACTAGTAAACCCATATGTGCTATGTATGTATGCGGCTTTCAAAAGATGGTGGACACAATTGAATTACAAGGATATAATTTGACGTTCAATATAAAACAAATTAAATGATCGCTTTTATAATTTGACAAAAGCGAGGTAGACAATAAAGGATGCAGAATATTAGATATCCTAAATTCAGAATCAGCTTCATTTGACATCTTCCTTGTGCTACTGCAAGGCATGTATTATATTTATTATACTAACGTTAAGTATCTTAATATTTTATTACACTCATAGAACCCACGTAATGCAATAAACAGGTTTACAACCACACAACAAATATAATTAAAAAGAGTAAAATAATAATAATTTAAATTAAAAGCTTTACTACTAACCGCCTGGGTGTTCGGAGCACACTCCGCAAGATTTCATACAGTTATCATGGGCCCAGCTCTTATATTGACCAGAGCACACATCCGCTCCGTAGGTCTCGAAACAATCAGCAGTCTTGTCCGTACAAGCTGACCCACCTGGGAAAAAATGTGCGTAATTTAATCTGGTATATGGCTAGACTAGGTTCAGACGGTAATATTTATGAAAATAGTAAATACATGTATTAAATATCCGACTATATTGAGTATATTTAGTATACGTGTTCATGTTTAGTTCCTGTTAAGAGTTTTTTTCTTACTTTTGTTGATGTAGTTTTGTAGAAATTATTAGATTTTGTAAACTGCAGACTGGAATCCAGACACGCATAGCATCTAAAAGTAGTAATAGAAGTCGAACAGGTAATATAGATTTCACAGAACACAGTCAACACAACACACATTATAACAAACAACATTTACACTGTTAACAAGAAGCAAGGCAAGTGACATCACACACACAAACAGGCTGACAATAGGAATACCTCCTTAGAACGGCCGGTGGCAAAAATGCCGCTAGGGGTTTAAACCATAGTCAAGGCGGCAGTACTTTTGTCAACCTTGTTGTGTTTGTGATGTCACATACCTTGCCTCTTATTTATTGAGGATCTTAAACAAGTTCCCATTCCATATAAGATTTATGAAACGAGTTATGAATGATTTTTTATTTTAACGAGCCTTTTGGCGAGTTAAAATTAAAAATAAGTCATAACGAGTTTCATAAATCTTATATGGAATGGGAACGAGTTTAAGATCCTTTTTATCACATAACATTGCAATCAAATTAGTAAAAATTAATTCGCCACGACGTCAGACACACTTAGCGCCAAAACGTCATAAAATATGTGACGTCGTAACGTCGCGTCTCACACTTGACGTTGCGTATAAAAGAGTCTGTGTTTTACCTCTTTACAAAATAGCAGTTTACGCCAACTTTTTAACAAACCAACAACAATGTTTTGTATAACGTGCATTATTTGTATAAGCTGATCCGATCTGGGTGAATTTGTAATAAATAAAATAGTTTCAGTTAATAAACTTGCACGTGTGTCATACAATAGAATATTAACTTGGTGTTCGACACTGCTAACAACGGACGTTATGTGATAAAACTATTTCTATCATGAAGCATGTGCTTACTAATATCGGTTCTGCACGGTTTGTCGACACAATATTCCTTGATGGCGGGTTTGCTATCTACATCACAGCGAGATTCGTCAATGGGAGTGGTAGATGTCGACGTACTGTAACATTTCACTTGTCGTGTCTTTACACCTCGTCCACAGGTCTCGGAGCACTGTTATAATAGAATAGAATAGAATATAATAGAAAAGTTTTATTAAACGAATTATGGGCCATTTCTGGCATAACAATCACAATATAATAATATCATAAGCTGTAAACAAGACATATAAAGAAACACAAGCTTGATTTTTGGTTATATAAACATAATTAACTGAAGATTTATAAGTAAATAAGGATGATAAACACGCCAGCAACTGTTATAATACAAGGGAGAGAATACAACACTAATACAAGGGAGACAAGACAACCCAACGATATGAACAACCTATTTTAATGATGGGTTATTTCCCTTATATATTGTATATGTAAGTAAAGTCACAACCAGTCACTTCCGTACTCAAATATATAAAAATGTAAAAACAGTGACTACTTGCCTTCCAGTTATTTGCACATTAACCCAAGTTTAATCACAATATTAACACATTCTATCATATTATTATTATTAACTGTTATTAATAATAATTAATTATAAGAATATATAATATAATCATGCATTTCTTGCATATGTATCTGTAAACACAATTGACATAAGGTGGCCTAGCCTCTGGTGGTCATCTTGGAAAAAGAAATTGTTGGACCAGTTTCATGCAATACGTATTACTGATAGACTCAGATCCATATCTGTCGAAGTTGTGGAGTAAACGTTGCCTACTTTTAGTGTAATCTTAGCGTTTTTGGATTTATCTAGAGGGTCAATTTCTATTGGAACACTCTTAATATCACCTGCGATGTTCGTGTGTAACATAAGTATCGTAAGTAGTGTAGAAGAATGAGATATAGGGTCCTATAGAAACCACAGCGACCGAACGCAATGTCATCGTAGGTCCGCACTGTACTGCAAACAAGGACTTGATAATACAAAGAAAGAGACAAAAAACAACAGAAAGTGTGGTGAAGACAGGGTTACCGACTTGGAACGGTCAGTAGGCAATAAGGCCTACTGATTAACTTGAATCGATTTTATATGCGCACAATCCTCGCTATTATCCTGTCTTCAGCGCCCAAATAGACAAGACAGTGTAAACAAAACTACATCCCATCAAACATCATTCTCTAACAATAAAGTCCACATCCAGAGAAACTAACTAAAGAAACACATACAAAATAATAAAGATCTCAGGAAGTAGCACCAGTCAAGCGACTATGCAAAGAAGTCTGATAATATTGAAATGTATGAAACCAAATAATGTTGGACAAAGAAGTCTGATAATATTGAATTGTATTAAACCAAATAATTTTGGCGTAAGACTTTCATCACACATATACCTATAATGCTGACGAAGTTCCAATGGTCTCCCCCGGTCGTACCTTTTGCCACTGACCGTTCCGAGGCTGTGCTCCTGTTGTCAACTCTTATGTGTTTGTGATGTGCTTTTTATTGATTGTGTTTGTAATCACCTATGCGTTGTAATACTTGTTTGAGTGACTTATTTTGTGAATGCTACTCTTCCTGTTGGACTGAAAACCTTTTCTTTGCGCTAAGAGACATTGGAGAAGAAGCGATAAGAGGGAAAAGTATAAGGACGGAAGGACGGCCGCCGATACATCACATAAGCTCTCGTGGTCCTCAACCATTAGAAGCAAATAATATATATTAAACAAACGCAATTGTCTTCCCGTCATTAAATGGTCAAATGTTGTTGCAAAAGCAAACAGAATCCCTTACCTTAGACCAAGCATCGGCCTTCCACGTGCGGGGACATATATGTGTATTACATGTCGAAGATGTTGAAGGTTTACTTTGTCCATGGCATCTTTGTTCCCCCAACACCTGACATGGAAGACAAAAGTGTGCATTCTGACAAACATAGTATAATAAAGCAAATATATTAACAGGTACTAAGTGTGGTGACATATATTGTTTTCCTGTACTATAGATCATTGAATTGAAATGACGAAATACTAATTGACAAAAACAACGAGTTCCATTTAATAATCAGTAAAAATTCATACAAATTCAATAATCGTTTTATTGTAAACTGTCACATTGTTTCTTTCGCTATCAAGTGTTCAATTGTTTTTATTGTAATTGTGTTATTTGTATAACATTGGCTTGAATTCTTATCTTGTCGTTCATTTTCGTTGCGGATGATTATTTTTTGTAATTTTACTTAAATTAGTAGGTCAGTGCCAAAAATTAATAACGTCTTCAGTTTCTTTCGCGTAAACTTTGAAAACCATATCGTCCAGAGAGGCATTTGGTGTCGTTCATATTTTGACACTAGGAGCGGTTCCATTTGCGGACATTTTAAAGTAGTACCATTACTAACTGATAAACGTACAGTTACTTACGTGCAACTATAGTAGATTATTGCACGATTAGGCAACTGCAAAATCAATGACAAAATGACAGTATGATACAAGTAAATCATTAGAAAATGTACACTCACTGTTTCTACGTTGTTGTTCTCTTGTACACATTCGGCAGATCTTTGTCTCTGACCGCCTCCACAAGACTTGGAACACTGACTCCATTCAGACGTTCTCCATCTAGATATTGAATATACTAGTTGTACTTATACTGTTGTTAAAGGGCGTACAGAGAGGCTTATATGGATATAAGTTTGTCAATATTTCAAAAAATATATATATAGGGAGAAATGTTTGCGAACTACTAAGGACAGACAACCTTTGGGCGAACTACGGCAGGGCGCCTAGCTATGATGAGAGACACAGAAATATAACGTATGCATTCACTTCCCTAAAATGGATAGCTGCAACACACGCTGATATCTCTACCTCATAACACACAATTAACATATATACGCATATACGCATACATATATGCAATTATAGCTCATATGAGATGTGGGTCACATTTAAGCATTCAACCACACACAGCTTTAAGACAGTGACAATGAAAGGTGCCGGATCTTGGGGATACTGTGAATTCAGTAAATATATTAAAGGCAGATAATTTGAACTCACTACGGCAACTTTCGAAAAGCAGAATAATACATAGGGAGAAATATTTGCGAACTACCAAGGACAGACAACCTTCGGACGAGGCAGGGCGCCTAGCTATGATGAGATACACAGAAATCAAACGTATGCATTCTCTTCCCTAAAATGGATAGCTGCAACACACGTTGATACATCATAACACACTTGTCTCGAGGCACAATTAACATATACACGCAAACATACATACAATTATAGCTCATATATATATATATATCATGGATCTGGTATTATTTGTGGTAAAAGTGATTGTCAAAGTCTACACAGTCTGCACAAATACGACTTTTTATGTTTTTGCATGTAAACGTAGATTAAAAATTCGAACTGGAAATGTAGCATTCACAGAACCCAGTCAGCCAACAAATCCAACTTTTTGAAGAGGCACATGCCACTTTACAATCTCAAATAACTTCTGTATAATTAAAAATGTTGAGACACTTATCTTAATATCTTAATATCTGTGTTTTTCTTACAGTAAAATTGTTTTCTGGTAATACCGGAAAAGAAAGATATTTTCAAAAAATATTGTATCAGAAATTTACTCGAAACTCTAATTTTGGTATATATATTTCATGGTGTCATGTCACAACACTGATATTGAGTGCGTGTATTTATATATGAAATCATGCCATTTTCGATGTCATTAATGCGTAAATTATGTCTAAACCGTGAGATAAGATGTATAGCACCTGAGAAAACTGTGATATCTTATCTAAAATACAACTATTTTAATAAATTTCAAATAAATTAAGAGACGCTTTACCTTGGTGGACATGGCTGCGTATTACAATGTTGTGGCACCTCCTTTGGTTTCTGGTTGATATTGCAGAAATAGTCATCTACAGTCCCGGAGTTGCTGTTTTGGCAGGTTATCGTTGGTGTTTGGGTACCTGTAGGCATGATTTGTGTATTTTGCATGAGTTTAAAAGGTTTGACAATGTCACTGTCAATCATTGTATAAGACCATTAATACATACTGGAAAGGGAACCCATTAGAAGAAAATAAACCCAAAACACAAAGAACAATAGCAGACACGGTTTTAGTGAGTCTGTTCATGAGAGGTAATATATGGTGCAACACGCCTCTTGCCTCGGCTTAAGCGGTATTCTACTTTTAAGCCAGAAAAAAAATGGTCTCGAAGACCCCAGAGGACCAGTAAGTAATAGCACTACTGATAAGGGCATCGACCCATCACGCAGTAGGCAGGCATTGTTGTAATAGTAGCTATTGTATTAATTGCAGTACGAGCAAATCAAGTATTCATTTTGAATCCTAATCGACCGTATACCGTGATTCCAACATTGGCATGGGTCTAGTTGCTCAAAGAACGTAATGACGACGACAATTCTGATAGTCCCACGTGCGCACTTAGGGTAATAATTTTAATATTAACAGGTCCGCAGTGTTGTCTTTAATTACAGGACACGTCAAAATTAACAATGATCAAACAATGGTAAGAGACATTCATCGTTAAACTTACCAGTTCCACATGACTTTGTACATGCCCCGGCCATTGTCTTCCACATATAGGACCCGGATTGGGCTGTAGTGGGGACATGGTATTCATAGTAGACGTCCGGGTCTACACCTACATATGGGGGACCATACTGCCTATAAACCTGTTTAAATGTTCAATATTCCTAATTATAATAATGATAGAATGAAACACGGAAATGTTATTGAAACAAGAAGGTCTTTTGGTTTGGGAGCGAACTCATACGGAGCATAGCCATGTAGCTATAAGGCCGAGGCCTTATCTACTGAGCTACCGACACCGCTGGACAAATGCCGTAACACATATATTTTAAAATATTTGATACACACATTGCAACTTCTTTATGGTTTGGAGTTTTGAAGAGCAGAATAAAACCGAGCCATGCTTGCGGGAAAAATATGTATACACATACATGGAAAATGAATGCTGCAGTACTTGGACATTGTGGAGGATTGAGTGTATTGAGATGCATCAACTACTGGCTTAAGCTGATTTGTATGCCGACTTATAGATATGTTAAAAAGTGCTATTACATATTGAAAACAAATGGATATAACGTGCATATCCGTGATGTTACATTGCAGTTTAGGTAGTCGAGCTATGTGCTAATGACACTGGGTCATTATATTCACGCAATACGTTCACGCTATCTGATACAGTTTATCTGCAGTTGATCATATATGAATTGATATAACTCCAGTTAAGTTTAGTTTTTGGTGTAATAGTTATTATTTGGCAAGAAATGATCATGAAATTTTACAAGGTAATTCTGGAAAAAATCATTTATGGATACTTTCCTGAGGCATGACAAAGAATGGCTGCAAAATAGGTAACCAAACGATAACATTTTATAAACATGAAATAAGGTCACACATTTCGTAATTGCACATTACGGTAACACACACACACATTTCATAGAAGCACATTATGGTCCCTACTGTACCTGAGCTTGAACAACTGCAGTGAGGGGTCCTACAATCTGGAGTCGCTCTGGTTTAGCCTGGTACTTGATGGTCACCCCTCCCTTGTTATATGTACCGGACAGATGGGGTGTGGTCTCTGTGAACAGTCGCTGTCCATTCACCGTAACACCTAGAGCATTGTTGATCACTATTAGTTCCTAATTACATGTTTTTATATTGATGGTAATGCAATCAATCGAAAGACGGCACAGCGTATTTCAATGTACTGTTTTTATTTCATTAACTGTTATCATTTGTATTTTTTTCATTTTAAGATCTATCAGTCGTTTCCACAACATGTATCGAGTTCCATAAAGTAAATACTATAACAGTTTCAATACTTAAATTGGTCGAAATCAGTGACATAATTGGAGCGTACTTACTCAGGTAACAGTACTGGTTTCCTTGTGTGATAGTGATCCCGGTACTTCCGGTAGGGATACTAACGAATGTAGTAAACACTGAAAGATAAAAAGTCACAGTTTGTTTAGTTTGATTTCTTAAGAGGTTAAGACAATATATTCTGAAAATAACAACGTGTGTTTTAAGAACGGATTGATTAAAAGTACAAATTAGCACAATACACGATCACCATTATGGTGGATTAGTTACCATAGTATTAGAGAAGTGAACACTTGGAAATAGTATACAAGTGATCTTGTAGTATGTGTAGCTGTAATACAGACTATGAGCAGTAACTTCGTCGTAACTACGAGCAAGTGATCCTGTAGTATGTGTAGCTGTGTAGTATGTGTAGCTGTAATACAGACTATGAGCAGTAACTACGTCGTGACTGCGAGCAAGTGATCCTGTAGTATGTGTAGCTGTTATACAGACTATGAGCAGTAACTACGTCGTAACTACGAGCAAGTGATCCTGTAGTATGTGTAGCTGTGTAGTATGTGTAGCAGTAATACAGACTATGAGCAGTAACTACGTCGTGACTGCGAGCAAGTGATCTTGTAGTATGTGTAGCTGTAATACAGACTATGAGCAGTAACTACGTCGTAACTACGAGAAAGTGATCCTGTAGTATGTGTTGCTGTAATACAAACTATGAGCAGTAACTACGTCGTAACTACGAGCAAGTGATCCTGTAGTATGTGTAGCAGTAATACAGACTATGAGCAGTAACTACGTCGTGACTACGAGCAAGTGATCCTGTAGTATGTGTTGCTGTAATACAGACTATGAGCAGTAACTACGTCGTAACTACGAGCAAGTGATCCTGTAGTATGTGTAGCTGTAATACAGACTATGAGCAGTAACTACGTCGTAACTACGAGCATGTGATCCTGTAGTATGTGTTGCTGTAATACAAACTATGAGCAGTAACTACGTCGTAACTACGAGCAAGTGATCCTGTAGTATGTGTAGCAGTAATACAGACTATGAGCAGTAACTACGTCGTAACTACGAGCAAGTGATCCTGTAGTATGTGTAGCAGTAATACAAACTATGAGCAGTAACTACGTCGTAACTACGAGCAAGTGAACCTGTAGTATGTGTTGCTGTAATACAAACTATGAGCAGTAACTACGTCGTAACTACGAGCAAGTGATCCTGTAGTATGTGTAGCAGTAATACAAACTATGAGCAGTAACTACGTCGTGACTACGAGCAAGTGATCCTGTAGTATGTGTATAGCATGGGACCACCACAGCTGTACTATAAGATTGTATACAGTGTTTAACTCTGATTTGTTATTTACCTGAACAATTTACGAAAGTGCTATCATCAAAGGAAATGTTACAAACGCTTATACACGTATCTAGTATGCGATTCGTGCCCTCTTTGTTAGATTAACTGATTTTTCGTGACATGTTTAACCTATATATATTTGTTGTACTATAAATAATTAAAATATGTAATAGATAGAGTATGGTCTCATCGAGGTGTTTAAAATCAACCATGGGATTAGACCATACTCTATTTGTTTTCTAGCATGTCCATTTCAGTTGTCAGCCATACTCTAACTTCCAACAACTTTTAGTTAGAGTACACCATTTATTCCGACAGGTTTATTTTAAATTACACTATTTACACCTGTACAAATACAAATGCAATTTCATTGACTTTGCTACAATTATTAATATAATTGCGACCTAAAATCCTCAAGTATCATTTAAAACGCAAGGTTACTAATCATACTTCCTGTTACTCAAGGCATTACCATGGTTACTGATCGTATTACCCTTTTCATTTCCTCCTTGGAAGTTTCCTGAAACTTTCCTGCACGTGTTGCCTTGTCCATTACAAATACCACACTGATCGAACACGTGACCAGACTCCAGGTGACCATCACAACCAAAGTTCTAGAATTGATAAACACATATGTGAATAGTGGGCGTGTTATCATATGGTATTTGAGTTAGTATTGTTGATGAGAGCAATTTTAAATTTGGGTTTACATGACAAAATTAAAAATTTAAACGGAAATTAAAATGGGTTGAACAAAACATCAAATTGAAACATCAACTGAAGTGATACTGCAATTTATGCTCTCCATGTGTCCTCTTCTGTCATATTTGCACGCTTCAATTATAATGTCAAAATGGAAACACTTGTTTTCAATAGGGAAGATTATAATATATTCCATGGGTACCCGGTGAAGATAGGGAGTTCCGATTAAAACACTTATACCGAGGGTTGGAATTCACTGTCTGAACCGAATACCCATGATAGATTCTTTTTCTTGAATATCAGAAACATGTTTTGCGTTGACGCTTCCAGCTACTAACGTTTTGCATGTTTTCCTACATACCGGATGTTAGTGCGCGCGTGACTGTTATCTCATAAAGATAAGACTTTCCAGCCCTCATGTAAAACGTGGATAGCCTTATCAGATATGCAAGAAAAGCTTACCCTACACGAATCATTCTCATCGATTCCGGATATAAACTAGTATGGTCAACACTTAATACATACCTGGCAGCTAGCCGACACGCATTTGCTGAATGGAGCCGGTTTGTCATGCTGACATTCTGTTCCGTCGTTACTGATTCCTCTCTTGGCAAAAAAGTTGGTACCCTCCGCATTACAATATACCTTGCAGCTGTCGTCGCCTTTCAGAATAAAAAACAAACACTGTATTATGCAAACGTAATCATGGAATCAAGGCTATTACTGCCGTGAGAAGATAGCATTGTATATCTGGAGGATATGTAAAATAACAAAGTATATGTATTAAAAATAGAGTACAAATACAGAAAACAATGTGTAACGAAGACTTGAACCCGTGACATTTAACCGCAGTGCATTCACGATTTCCGATTTTTAAAGGGAAACAATTTCAGCATATTGAAATGAAATCAAACACAAAACTCGACAATACCGAATACATTTCACAAAAACAGGAGAGCTTTTTAAACCGGGGGTTGCTCCATCCCCTCGTCCCTGTTGAGGGTTTACAACACGCACCTGTTGTCACGTGAACAAATTAATCACGTGACAATTTCATTAAATTTCAATCATCTGATATTGTTGAAATATGCAGGAAAGAAATCGTTTTGTTTAAAGCAATGGAACAGTCTCAATTAGTACAGAGCAAGAGATATGCATATTTAGTTGTACCCATGACAGATGTGTTCGGTACCCAATGGTACTTCTTCCCTTGAATGGGCCTGTTGTCGGTAGCAGCACATTGCTCGGCCTGGTATTGATACTGCGAGATGGTGCAATCCTGCATGTTGCACAGTTCGCCCCTGATGTCTGATCCAGTACAGGCCCTACCGCCGTACATAGGTCTAGGGGAAAGAAAAAAAACGGATAATGGACTGCCGTTGAAATGATTTGTAACATGTCATTAGGCATTTTGATATAGAGCGGGAGCTTTTATAGTCGAGATATTTGAAATATAGAAAACAAATGAAAGCCACTTTCAAAGCACGTTTTCACTTCATATCGCATTGATTCAACACTGCACTGTGTGCCAGTGGATAGAACGGTGGAATTGAAATCCAGAGGTCCCGGATTCAAGCCACTCCGGCACCACTGAGTTTCATCGATGTATTCTTGGCCAAGACACTTTAAGCTGGGATGTAAATATGGCAGTCCCGTGTATCGGATTCTATCCTCCGAGCGCGTTAAAGAACCATAGGAATCTATTCGTTAGTAAAAGTAGGGCACATTTCAGCATTCCTATGTATCATTCCATTCTCTCTGGGGCGACTCTAAATAACTTACTATGTGTTTATGAGCCATTAAACAATGTTCAATTCAATTCAACACTGCTTATCACATTGATATAACACTATATCGCAGGGACTGAACACTGCGTATCGCATTTCTGGTGTTGACTTTGTCTACTTATCTAGTCAAGATTCTGTCGACTTATCTATTATTGACTCTGTCTACGTACCTGTTCAAGATTTACTCGAACTATCTGCTTTAGACTTTTCTTTCCTACATATCTGATCGAGACTTTGTCTACCTACCTATTCTAAACTAAACGATGTCTACTCATCTGTTTAACATGCTGACTACCTATCTATTCACGACTTTGTCTATTTATTTGTTCAAGACTTTTATTTACTAATCTGTTCGAGACTGTGTCTACTTATCTGTTAAGCATGTTGGTTGACTACCTATCTATTCACGACTTTGTCTATTAATCTCTTCAAGACTGTGTCTACTTATTTGTTCAATACTTCCAATAAGGATCTCTGTTTGACCCCTTCTGCTGCTTCACAAACCTTTAAATGTGCCTACCAGCAAAACTGTTTAGCTCTCCGAGTATTACACTTACTCTGGGTTGTTACAAAATCGCCTTTTGATCTTGACTCCACCACCGCATGTCCTTGAGCAATCACTAAAGCCCGCCTCCCAGTCCGACCATCCACCATTAATTGCAGCTGGCGCACCGGGTCCCATGGCAACACAACTTCCTTGTATACACCACTATATACATATTCAAACAAATAATTAACGTCGGTCAATGGAGTTTTTAAAATAAACATATACTCTACTCAACTTTTATAATCGGTCACTTTTCAAAGAATTATATATTTTTTAATAATTCATATTTTCATTTGAAATTTTAACTGGCATCGTTTAACAAATATCGCTAGCGATTTATAAAACTTAATCTGCCTTGATTAGACTAAAACCTTGCTCATAAACTTAATAAAATATTTGTGTTTCGGTGATTTCCAGTTCTTAGTATTCGTGTTATTTTCAGAAAACCTGGGTGATCGATTATAAAAGTTGAGTAGTGTATATGTCTAGCTGCGAAAAGCATAGCTCTAATGGTTACCACCACTTGCCGGCAAGATTTCTGAAGAAATCACGCAAAGCCTGCATAACAAACAACCGTATTTCAATTGAATAAACCTGAAATACCACATCTCCATGAGTAAAGCAAAGTCTGCAAATTCCTAACCAGATTTCAGACGAGAGCCAGATATTTCGAAAAGGAAAACTAGAAACATGTCTGAAAATGTACAGTCGTTACAAAAGATGACTATATCTTCTCTTTGTTGAGTTGTATACATGAACGTGTGATATGTTAATTAAGGTTTAATTAATTGAAACGGCGGTTGTTTGTGCAGGAATTCCATGTTGTCTTCCGAAAACTCGTTAGAAAATGCGTTGGAATCCTGTCGCAACCTGTCATGGCTCAATGATAGGTGTCACGGCTCTATGATAGCTGTCATGGCTCTATGATAGCCATTGTCATGGCTCTATGATATGTGTCATGACTCTATGATAGCTGTCATGTCTCTATGATAGTTCGCATGGCTTTATGATACCTGTCATGGCTCTTTGATACCTGTCATGGCTCTATGATAGGTATGGAATATAAAATGGTTTTCACTGCTGATACAAGTCATATATTTACAATAGGCAAATTAAAAGCAATACTTTCTTCAAAACCGTGATCAAATTTATAAAATAGAAATATAATATATTACTTACACATAAAATGATTTCAACAATCCCAATTTATTGGGTAAAAACGAGAAATTACTGATAAAATTCAGTAATGGTTCAATTGTATTTCGTAATAAAAAAATATAATAAATAAATATAACTGTACATTTCTACCGCCGCAGTCAGTCCCATCCATCCTGGGCGAAGAGTAAATAACACACCCATTCACCCCTGTATCCGGTTTCGGTCGGCAGGAAATTCCTCCGCATACATCCTGAATATAATGATACTACATTTGCGGCTACATGTGTTGAAACATATACATTATGATTACTACACTTGCGACTAAGACATATAAATGACAGAAGGAGTTGTATGAGTTGGTTAATAGTTGAATCGCCAGGAATGCATCCTGACTGAAAAAGCAGGGAAAAAAAGAAAGATATAAAAATCGGACAGGGAAAGTAGCATTCAATGACGACAGTCAACCACAAAACACAAAAACAAACACGCAAACAGACAAACGAGAAGGCAAAAGTAATAAAAAATGCAAACGACATCCCAAACACAAAATGGTTGACAATAGGGCTTCCGCCTTGAAACGGTCAATAGAAATCTAACATTTCTTAAGAAATTGAATATCCTTGAAAAGTAGTCTTTCGAAAATTGTGTCAATGGCCCTCAAAAGCGAAATAGGCCTATAATTATTTACTTGCATACATGCCTCTTTCCCAGTGTCTGGAGAAATGCCTAAAACAATTGATCTTTTAAAAATATGGCATAATGGGGATAAAAAGCTCGTTAGCAAGTTCATGCAAAACCCGATTGTTTATCTCATCTGGGCCAGTTGTTTTCCCAGAAGATAATTAGAACTTGAGGAACCTCAGGGTGTAAACGTATCACGTGTAAATGTATCAAGTGTAGAATTTGAAAAAGAATATAAAAAATGGTCCTAAACAAAACACAGCACCCAAACGCAATGGCACCGTAGATCCGCACTGTACCACAAACAAAGAACAAAGAAAGATAAAAATATCGGACAGGGAAAGCAGCATTCAAGGACGACAGTCAACCACAAAACACAAAAACAAACACGCAAACAGACAAACGAGAAGGCAAAAGAAATAAAAATTGCAAACGACATCACAAACACAAAAGGGTTGACAATAGGGCTACCGCCTTGGAACGGTCAGTGGCAACAAAGGCCACTGGGGGGGTTTAAACCGGTTCTAGGGCGCACCAAACCTCACACTCACCCTACTGTCATCCCATTAAAACAGGACAGTGTAAATAAAGAAATCCCCGCCATGATCTAATCTCTAACCAACAAGGCAGCATCAATAGGCAATATAAGTAAAACACAAATATGCTCGTGTAAATATAATACAAAAAAAACAATAGCCTAGAAAGCCACAATGAAGGTACTCAATGACTTGGCAGAAGCCAGAGCAACAAGAGAATAAACCATTAAGGGCACGACAGGAAAGATCATAGACAAACATCAAACGCCACCGTCCCAATGGGCTTTAGGTAGGCGTCATCATAGGGTCAACAGCCTGTCCAGTCATCGTACAATTAAAGAGGAAAGCATAGTGGCGAACTGTAAAAGGGTCCACCACCAAGCATGCAGTACGTTGCAAAATGATAGGGTCATAACCTCTTTTGATAAACTTTTTTAACAAGTTTAACAAAGATAGTATGAAAGTGATCATGGCCAAGAAGCTTACGAAGTTTATAAATCACATCACCATAGAAGTCAGGTTGTCATAGTCCTTGTCGCAGAAGAGTCCTTAAATTACTTTTATATTTGGAAAAAAGATCAGGGTTACGATAATAAATATTTTGCAAAGGTTTTCATCGAGACTTGTTGGGTGTTAAGAGCGTCGGTATTGTTGTCGTTCAATAATAAAGTTTTGATTTTGGAAAACAACAACATTCTAAATGTTTGCCTTTCATAATCATCTGTAATTATGGACACGTTATTTTTGAGGGGATGTAATGGTTGCTTTTCGTTAGGTTTTTAAAAGTGATTTGAGAGATTTCCACCAATCCTTGGATGAAGTATTTGTAGTCGTTAATTTGTTTTCGAAGTTTGGAGATGTTTGTTGTGGTGAAGGCACTATAATTCGAAATAAAGCGGGCCTTATACGGATTTTTATGTAATTTAGGAATCCAGTACGTAGTAGGCAGTTTATTTTGCTTATCGTCTACACCAGCGTTGAAAGTAGTGCATCGAATGATATGTACGGAAACAACATCATCCTCAGTAGAATTTACTGGAGTATACGAACTGGTGCTGCCGAGTTCCAGCGATAAAACATTGACGCAATGTAGGCGTCAAACAATAATTTATCTGCAGGAACTAAAACAAATGTGTTATGAAATTCCTGAATTCCCGATTTTAAATTACGAAAGGAAAACCTAGGTCTCGGAGGAAGTAAAGAGGGTTTAGCATTATAAAAGTTAATACGTGTATTATAATTTTAAGAATTGACTTTTTCCAAGTAGAAAGCGAGTTTGGGTCCGCGTGTACTCTACACCATTTTATACTAAAATCTTCAATGGAGTGGGCGATCTGGGCACGACAGGCATTAAAATCAATAGTTGAAGGTAATTTATATTTAGGACCTTTCGAAAACAAATGCCGAATACGTTTATCAACAATATCAAAATTACCTGCTGGAGCATAGCAAAATATAATGCCTTACTTGGACGGTCTTACTGGAAATGAACTGGTTACTCAAGTCAGTTGTATTGTTTGTTATATTAAGAGCATACCATATAGATTGATATCATCGTGGTTTAAGTAGATTCAATATGTCCCTCTAGCATGCTCTCTCAGGCGATCATAATAGCCTTATCGCCTTTTTCATATAGCCAAATACGCCGCAAATAAAACAATGCTTTCTTGACACTTGGTCGAGAAAAAAAGAATATGAAAGGAGAAGGCACCGAAACTCCACCAGTACAAGAAGGCACCGAAACTCCACCAGAGACAAGAAGGTCTGAGTAAAATGAGTTGCGCCCTTAAGTGCCTGTTCAGTGCCAGATTGTTGACAGAGTGAGTTAACTTTTCTTGCGGTTTATTGGGAAAACATACTGAAATGAGATATAAGGTACAGCGTTCAAACGCAATGGCATCCTATGTCCGCACTGTACTATAAAGAAGGAGCAAATTTTAATTAATTATACAATGAAAAAGACAAAATACAACAGAAAGGGTGGTAAAGACAGGGTTACCGACTTGGAACGGTCAGTAGGCAATACGGCCTACAGGTTAGCTTGAATCGATTTTATGTGTACACAGAGAAGTTGAAATCGACCAAAATTATATCGTCCTTACAGCCTGTATCAATTGCAACGTTAGCTGAGTCTTCCATCTTACTATAAAGTGTCGGAATTAGGTGGTCTATAAAATGTACCTGACAATAATCGTTTTTTGTTCAGACAAAAAGCTCTATCCAAATACATTCAATTTGATTAATTTCGAGGTCTTTTCTACGGACATGATGAAGAGAGTCTTTGATGTATACCATCACACCGCCATGTCTGAGACGGTCGTTGCGTTCAGGTTTGTGGAAAGACGCAAAAGTAAGGTCAATCGTATCAACCGGATCATTTATCCAGGTTTCTGAGAAAGGTAATATATCAATTTGGTAAAGCTCAGTTCTTAGAAGATCCATCTTAGCTAGAATGCTTTGTACATTGTATTTGATAATCGGCAGATTGTGTGAGAAGTTTAAGGAATCGGATAGAACATCTGACGAACGGTTTGAACTATATGAAGTGTTGGCGCTATCTGGACAAGGAACCGGGCCAGGATTTCGGTGGAAATCGCTTGCCAGTTAAATAATTGCAAATAGACAAGTAATAACGTTATGATATCAATAGCAAACCTTTTACAATTATTTTATTATGTACCTGTCCGTTTCCGTGGACACCTTCACATACTTCCGCGTCTTTCCCCAGCATCAGTTTACACTGCTGATTTACGGAGTAGATTGTACCCGGCTTCGTGGTAACATCATACAGTTTGTCAGCCTGAGCCGGTGGCGCGTCATTGAGACAGCTGGACTGTGTCGAACTAAAATATAGTCAGAATAAATAGATATTAATTAACGGATGGATTCGATTTATCTGGTATATTCTATTTTTTTAACATTTTACATTAATTTTGAATCACCATGATCACATTCGTTTATATTTCAACTTCTATAAATATATTGTTAGTTTCTTTCTTTCCGCGTCTTTTAATTAGCCAGTTATGTGTAAATTTGAAGCATGCTCGATGGAATTTATTTTGTATTTGCAGAGATGTAATTAGTTTGCAAATAACTAGTATAGAATAACTACGAACTACCAGATATTTCTTTGTATTTGCATAGTTGTAAATCATTTAAGTAATAGATAGAGTAAACTTCGTAAAACCTTTGCAAAATGTTATTATCGTAACCATGATCTTCTTTCTAAATATAAAAGTAATTTAAGAACTCTTCTGCGAAACAACCTGACTTCTATGGTGATGTGATTTATAAACTTCGTAAGATTCTTGGTCATGATCACTTTCATACTATCTTTGTTAAAATTCTTAAAAAGTTTACCAAAAGAGGTTATGACTCTATCATTTTGCAACGTACTGCTAGCTTAATGGTGGACCCTTTTACAGTTCGCCACTGTGCTTTCCTCTTTAATTTTATGATGACCGGACAGGCTGTGGACCCTATGATGACGCCTACCTAAACCCCATTGGGACGGTGGCGTTTGATGTTAGTCTATGGTCTTTCTTGTCGTGCCCTTAATGGTTTATTCTCTTGTTGCTCTGGCTTTTGAAAAGTCATTGAGTATCTCCAGTGTGGCTTTCTAGGCTATTGTTGTTGTTTTTTTATTATATTTACACGAGCATATTTGTGTTTTACTTATATTGCTTATTGATGCTGCCTTGTTGGTTAAAGATTAGATCATCGCGGGGATTTCTTTATTTACACTGTCCTGTTTTAATGGGATGACAGTAGGGTAAGTGTGAGGTTTGGTGCACCCTAAAACCGGTTTAAACCCCAAGTGGCCTACTTTGCCACTGACCGTTCCAAGGCGGTAGCCCTGTTGTCAACCATTTTATGTTTATGATGTTGTTTGCATTTATTATTACTTTTGCCTTCTTGTTTGTCTGTTTGCGTGTTTGTTTCTGTGTTTTATGGTTGACTGTCCTCTTTGAATGCTACTTTCCCTGTCGGATCATTTTATATTCTATGGTTACGTGATTTATAAACTACGTAAGATCCTTGATCATGATCACTTTCATAATATCTTTGTTAAACTTGTTAAAATGTTTATCACCATGCAATGTGCGATGACCGGACAGGCAGTGGACCCTATGATGACGTCCACTTAAAGCCCAAAGGACGGTGATGTTTGATGTTTGTCTGCAACCTTGTCTTGTCGTGCCCTCAGTGTTTGTTCTCTTGTTTCTCTGGCTTCTGCCAAATCAGTTAGTACCTTCTTTGTGGATTTCTAGGCTATTGTGTGTTTTTTTTGTATTTATATATACACCTTTGCGTTTTACTTATATTGCCTATTAATGCTGCCTTGTTGGTTAGGGAATAGTTCATGGCGGGGATTTCTTTATTTACACCGTCTCGTTTTATTGGGATGACAGTAGGGCAAGTGTGAGGTTTGGTACATCCTAGAACCTGATTTAAACTCCCAGCGACCTTTTCTTGCCACTGATCGTTCCAAAGCGGTAGCCCTTATGTCAACCTTTTGTGTTGTGACGTCTTATTTGGCCTTTTATTCATCTTTAAAGTTGTTCTTTGTTTCTGTGTGTGTTTGTGGTTGACTGTCGTCCTTGAGTGATACTTTTTTTGTTTGATTTTTATATCTATTTTGGTAGATTTACGTCCATCTCGGTGTTTAAATCAACCAACGAGTATGGTAAACATATTAAATGGACATGCTACAAAACGAAAAGAATATGGTCTCAACGATGTTTAAATCAACCAACTCGATGAGACCATACTCTGTCTATAACTTAAGCACCTCGTTGGGCTATTCATAGTCTTTATCCTATCGAAATGTAAATAACTGTATAACAAAAGACGAGTCCGGTGCGATTTAACTATGAATTGAGACAATGTCCTTCATATATGTCCATTGGTTACCAAGTACTATCATTCACCGTGTCTTTGCAAGTCTAACAATAAGCAGAGATATGCGAGTCCTTCAATGTTGAGTTTGCGGACGATAAATAAGACATGTGATAAAATATACACAAGGAAATCTACACATACCCAAGGAAATCTGCTAAGGATTTGGCGCTGCAGCTCGACCACTTGAATGCACCAGAACCACTGGGTGCCATACTCGCCATGATATTCTTGCCACCATCGCACGTGTTACCTTCAGAGTCGTGGTTCATACTCAGGCTGAATGGAAATAATACAACGTTGTATAATACATTGTTGCAGCAAAGAAAAACCAGAATGTTTGTAATAGGCTTAGAACATTAGTGGCCCAGTCGTTCTAAGATCGGTAATAGAACATTAGTGGCCCAGTCGTTCTAAGATCGGTATTAGAACATTAGTGGCCCAGTCGTTCAAAGGTCGGTAATAGAATATTAGTGGCCCAGTCGTTCTAAGATCGGTAATAGAACATTAGTGGCCCAGTCGTTCTAAGATCGGTAATAGAACATTAGTGGCCCAGTCGTTCAAAGATCGGTAATAGAACATTAGTGGCCCAGTCGTTCAAAGATCGGTAATAGAACATTAGTGGCCCAGTCGTTCAAATATAGGTAATAGAACATTAGTGACCCAGTCGTTCAAAGATCAGTAATATAACATTAGTGGCCCAGTCGTTCAAATATCGGTAATAGAACATTAGTGGCCCAGTCGTTCAAAGATCGGTAATAGAACATTAGTGGCCCAGTCGTTCAAAGATCGGTAATAGAACATTAGTGGCTCAGTCGTTCAAAGATCGGTAATAGAACACTAGTGGCCCAGTCGTTCAAAGATCGGTAATAGAACACTAGTGGCCCAGTCGTTCAAAGATAGGTAATAGAACATTAGTGGCCCAGTCGTTCAAAGATCGGTAATAGAACATAGTGGCCCAGTCGTTCAAAGATCGGTAATAGAACATTAGTGGCCCAGTCGTTCAAAGATCGGTAATAGAACATTAGTGGCCCAGTCGTTCAAATATCGGTAATAGGACATAAGTGGCCCAGTCGTTCGTTCAAAGATCGGTAAGACAAAATTTCAAATCTCTCTGAATTTCCGATAAATGAATATTTATACCAGAAATTGAGCATGTGAAAGCATTATGTTAAGAAGAAACGCAAATGAAAACATTTTATACATATGTTTAGGAGAAAATGTAATCGATCGTTGAACAACTGGAATCAGATTGTTATAAACCATACAGTGTGTGTGTGTGTGTGTGTGTGTTGGGGGCGGGGGGGGGGGGGGGGGGGGGGGGGGGGGGGGGGGAGGAGGGGGTGTTGATCAAATTAAAAAAGAAAAAGACCATGAAGAACAAAAAAAATCAAAACAATAAAATTCGGACAAACGACAACACGTGCTGTCCTAAATAGTCATGAAATATTGCACGTTCATCAACACAGTAAATAGACGGCAACAACCTCTTTTGTTTCCTTCTTTTTTAATAGAAACAATACAGAAGCAAATTGGCATGTTTTAAAAGAATATTCAGAAGAGTACTTACACGTGACCCGTCTCGTGCGCAATTGTAAACCCTGTACCGAGGCCAGAGTCCTCATTTACTGAACAGCTAATCTTTGGCTGACACATGCCCATGCGTGCAAGTCCGCTGTTGGCCTTGTTTCCATTGTGTTCCAGGTCTACTCTGTAAATTAGTTCAAATATAGTTTGGGTTTCCAGGAACCACCACATCCTTCAATCAATGTGTAGGCAAGCAGGCACGCGTGTATGCAAGCAGGCACGCGCGTAGGCAGGCAGTCAGGTAGATAGGTAGCCGACAATTATAATTCATTTTCTATAAATGTTAACTACGTGATTCTTATTCAAACACATTTTACAAATTTCTTGTCTTGTTTGCACTAGTAAAACGAACTATGTTTTAATACCTGACTGGACATACGTATGCATATTATTTATATAAACGTTATTCAAAGCTTGTATATGGCAGAACATATTTTCTCACCATGCCAAACACGTAGTCAATGTCTGGGCAATATTAAAGGGAGTACATCAGACTGTGTTGCCTAATTTGTTTAAAAACACAAAAATATGTGAATTGACCAATTTAATACGCAAAATACTTCATAGATGTAGATGGAACATTAGCAGTTTGCTATAATACAGCACTATAATACAGCACTATAATTAAACATTATAATGTACACCGTCTTAAAAGTCCATAGAGAAATCCCCAAGTTATAAATAGCTGTCACGCAGAACAAATCGGCGATATCTACACATGACGCTCGCTTTGCAATACATTACAATTTATTTTACCGCCAAGTTTAAAATAGATATCCCTAGCGCGTCACCATAGTTAGGAAATACCTTCTTCGGGTCGTTTTTTTATATGCTCAGCGTAATTTCTCTTGGTGTTTTATGGCTCATTTAGTTATTTTTAAATAATGTATTTCAACAATTCTAAAAGTATTACAAATCCTGATGTACTTTAAGGTTGAATAACGTAAATGCAAGCAATATAAATAAAACGTTTAACACGACAACGTATTTTCGACAGTATATCGCGGTGGGGGCGTAATGGTAGAGAGTCCGCCTTGAATTCGGGAGGTCGTGAGTTCAATCCCCGGCCGGGTCATACCAAAGACTTTATAAAAATGGTACTCGTACCTCTTTTGCGTGACGCTCAGCATATAAAGGGTAGTTCTAGGACTGGTCAAACTGGTGCAGTATAATATGAGTGGGTGTGGTTATCATGTCATGTGTGGGTGTGGCATCTTGTCATGTGTGGGTGGGGTGTGGTATCATGTCATGTGTGGGTGTGGTATCATGTCATGTGTGGGTGTGGCATCTTGTCATGTGTGGGTGTGGCATCATGTCATGTGTGGTTGTGGTATCATGTCATGTGTGGGTGTGGTATCATGTCATGTGTGGGTGTGGTATCATGTCATATGTGGGCGTGGTATCATGTCATGTGTGGGTGTGGTATCATGTCATGTGTGGGTGTGGGTGTGGTATCATGTCATGTGTGGGTGTGGCCTAATGTCATGCGTGGGTGTGACATCATGTCATGTGTGGGTGTGGCATCATGTTATGCGTGGGTGTGGTATCATGTCATGTGTGGGTGTGGCATCATGTCATGTGTGGGTGTGGCATCATGTCATGTGTGTACGGCATGGTATATTATTGTGGCAGCACTATGAGGCTGACTATAGAGACCACTGCTAAAGGTAGCCACCGTCTTGATAGCCACGTTAAACCCACACATACGTTTCAGCAGTATACCGATGAGATAAAAGGAGTTTAAAGGGACTAAAAAGGACAACACTATCAACCCCAGTCTGCGTGTTTGGCATTATATTGGCTAGGTATGTTTATTGACAGAAACGCATATCACTGGCTTCACAGTTACTTTGTCATCTGGTGACAGCTCTTGGAAAATGTGCATTTCGCTATCTGTTCAATGAGCCAAAATAATACAGGTCCGACCCCAGAGATGCACGTTATGATTTTCCTTAATCTTGACCCAATCTGCTTGAAATTGTCTGTGAATACTTGGAGCTGAGTTTGAAAAAAGGTGATGTGTACAATTTTGAAATTTAAAACAGAGGAGGATTTTGAGCAATTTAACCAGAGTTTGAGTGATTTTGGGTGAACTAGTTATGAGTATAGTGTAATCAGCATTTCTGTGATACATACCTAGTGACGAGTACAGTGTAATCAGCATGTTCCGGGTTCGAGTCCTGTGCTGGGTTCCAGGTCGTCTGCCACTCGCAGAAACTGTTCAGTGTCACCCCGGAATCAGCTTCAATCTGCAGGCCGGCCTGTAGGAATGTTAACATAAATATTGATGCATCCTGTCAGTGTGGCATGTTCATAAATGTAAGGCAGCAATATGCCAAACAATCTTTATTATTGAGAGTTCTGAAAACTTGGTCAAGAGTGAAAGAAGTATCAACAGCGGATGATAAACAAAGAAAATCACTTGAAGGTTCTTTTGAAACGGATATTTAAAACGCCATTTTGAGAAGTATCAACGTCATAGTTCTAAATTACCATATATGGGAGGGATGAACTTTATAGTATTGGTTTCTTTCGTTCAAGTCCTATTAACTTTGTACTATTTATAGATGCATGTTGTATAATAAAATATGTTTAAACCAATATACTATATATGAAATATGTATTAATATGTTAATTAACTGATTTATAGGGATGAAAACACAGCCACGGTACGAACAACAAGGTTAATTAAGTCATTACGTGGTCCGAGTATTAACTTTTATACCCAATACAACCCCTTCTCCAAGAAGCAAAAACGCGGTTGACCTGGGTATGAAATAAAACCTTAATTTCGGCTTAACAAATTTGCATATTTTAAAATTAAAACATTTAATAGGTCATTTTAAACATGTTATCGCATTTTTTCAGTACAAACATGTTTTTAAACGTGTTTTATTGTCGAAATATCCGTTATAAAATTCTGCTTAAAGGGTATGTAGCGACACAGCCAATCCATCTTTATTATTGAGAGTTTTGAAATACTTGAATAAGGGTGAAAGAATTATCAAAATCGGATGATAAACAAAGAAGATGTGATCATTTGAAGTTTCTGTTGAAACGGATATGGAAGCGGCCATTTTGAGAGCTATGACATCACGGTTCTAAATGACCATATATGGCATATTTATAAATATGAAAATTTACTGATTTATAGGGAAAAAATGACATCAACTGTATGAAAAATGTGTAATACTTAATGGAAATAATGATTTATATCACCAGTAAAAAAAATCATTCATTTGCAGTGATTTTCTTCGTTTTAAATGATATTTATCAATAGTTCATATATGGTAATATGGAACTATGATGTCATAGTTTTAAAAATGGCGGCTCCCATATTCGTTTTAGGACAACCTTTAAATGGTCATATCTTTTTTGTCTATCATCCGATTTTGATAATTCTTTCACCTTTTTCTAAGTTTTTCAGAACTCTCAATAATAGAGCTTGTTTGGCTGTGTCGCTACATTCCCTTTAAGCTTTCCTATCGCTTAATGGAATTAAGGCGAGACCACGTAATGGTTATAATGCATTATATGGCAGATAAACAAATTGAAATCATTTGCAGTTTGCTTTAAATGATATTAATGGAATTAAGGCGAGACCACGTAATGGTTCTAATGCATTATATGGCAGATAAACAAATTGAAATCATTTGCAGTTTGCTTTAAATGATATTTACTAATATATATATGGTAACTGAGGATTATGACGTCATATTACTGAAAATGGCGGCTACCATATCCGTTTTAGAACACCTTTAAATGGTCATATCTTCTTTGTTTATTATCCGATCGAACTCTCAATAATAATAATTGTTTGGCTGTGTCACTATATTTCCTTTAATAATAGTAATAAAGTAAATAATAATAATAACAATAATATTAACTAATAATAATAATAAAATCCCATCATATTAAAGTATTTAATGTACCTGATCTTGTTCCAAGATGACGACTTTGTTCAGAGTGAAGAAAAGTTGTGACTGTAGACTGGCATCTAAGAATCGTTCTGCTGCCTGAAAAGAGTAAAGAAATCTTGTAAATGTAGACGTGCACCTTTAATAGTATATTTCTACTACCTTATTAGTACATGCTATGTGTCATGACTGTTTGAAGAGTAAATGAAATAAATGAAATACCAAGTTAGTCTATCATCCATGAATAGTTCTGCAACGTTAATAGCTCAAAAATAACTTTGTGTTATTTTTGTTGCTTCCGAGAGATCCCCTTTTCAGTATGTATTGACCTTTATACTGGCGTTTGTTTAGTGCTGATTGGCGGCTGTAAAGTAGAATACCGCTTACGCCGATGATAGGAGGTGTGAAAGGTGTTGCACTTTATTTTATCTTTCCTGAACAGCCTCTGTAGAAGTCTGCTACCTTTGTTCTCTTGTTTGTGTTTGCTTTTCCCAGTATCTCCTTTTCAGTATTGATCAAAATGGTTAGATATGATTAGTGCCTAAAACCAGAGATCCAAGAAGTAATTCTTAGATCTCTGCTATAACATAGATATGTAACATGACCACAAGAAAGCCACTGTCCGTCATGTCAAATAACTAATTAATCCTTTCGCCGTCAAATTTCAAATGTCGTCTGCTAAAATTTGAATTCAAACCTTCCGGCAATAGTATATATAAAAAGAGATACGAAAAACATTCTGACTGAGTAGCGAACAGTGCAAACCCTTATCAGCCTGCACATTATGCACAGGTTGATCTAGGTTTATACTGGTCGCAAAAATCAAGGTTTTCGACTGTGGCAGCGAAAGGGTTAAACTTAAATGTTCAGCCATCTTAAGAAGTTTAAGGATACCACTCCCATATAGTTAAGGATACCACTCCCATATAGTTAAGGATACCACTCCCATATAGTTAAGGATACCACTCCCATATAGTTATATAGTTAAGGATACCACTCCCATATAGTTAAGGATACCACTCCCATATAGGTAAGGATACCACTCCCATATAGTTAAGGATACAACTCCCATATAGTTAAGGATACAACTCCCATATAGTTAGGGAAACCACTCCCATATAGTTAAGGATACCACTCCCATATAGTTAAGATATAGTTAAGGATACCACTCCCATATAGTTAAGGATACCACTCCCACATAGTTAAGGATACCACTCCCATATAGTTAAGGATACAACTCCCATATAGTTAAGGATACCACTCCCATATAGTTAAGGATGCCACTCCCATAAAGTTAAGGATACCACTCCCATATAGTTAAGGATATCACTCCCATATAGTTAAGGATACCACTCCCATATAGTTAAGGATACCACTCCCATATACATATAATACTGTATTTATAAGTATTGTTATAGTAAGGGTCTCTTTTGTACATTTACAGTGTATTGTTATAGTAAGGGTCTCTTTTGTACATTTACAGTGACGTGGGAAATTTTACTTGTACGCTGTCGTAAACATAAACAAAATAACACTGTGAAAATTCAACCATAACATTCACAACGCTTATTCCACCTTTTAATACTGATGCTTTAAAGGTGTATATTAATGTTACTTTAGTTTGTACAGATTTCATTCCATGACTGTTCTTGTCAATTTAGTTTCATCGAATGTACTCTTTTATGTAATTTTTGCATAAAATGTGTTTGTATTTATATCATGTATGCATGTACACAAGTGTCGGAATAAAATTATTAAAAACAAAACACATAACAAAATAAGATTGTTTTTTTTTTCTTCATTTTAACCAGGTTTCATTCAAACAATATTTAAAGGGTAATAAAATCGACATACAATGTTCATTATAGTCTTCAGCATTTTCTCCGTGTCCTTTCCATGGAATCTATATACAGACGGGTCAGCAACAACTGCGGTCTCGACGTATCGCTTTGCCGAACTCCTCCGCATACGCAATTTTCTATTAACTGCAAGTGCACTACTTTCATCTGAAAAGTGATTAGATTTAAACGATGTATCAATATATGTATTTGCCTTATATACAATTTAGTTTATCAAATATGTGACAGCTGAGGTCAAGTTTTAATGATCAAAAAACATCCAAATCTTGATCTTATGTTTGTATATTACTAATGGTTTTTATGTGATATATATATGTACGTGCATGTTTAAATCACCAAGTTTATCATACAGCAAAATAACTAAATATGAATGTTATTTGATACGCATTTTTGCTTAACCATTTCGGTTTGTTATAATGTCAAATGTATTATCCACACACAAACAAACCATGACTTAATTCCTACAATCAAATACTACCTGCAGATGCGCATGCTCTTTTCTTCTGTTGATGTTGGTATATGATATGGGGCTCGATAAGTGTTGTATCTCGCCTCGCTCTTGCCACGTGCTTGTCTTTGATTGGCTGAATCACCATGGTCTTTTTCGGCGTACTGATAACCGCGTGCTACGAATGGACGTTCAGACGAATATTTTATAATTTCTCTATTTATTTTATTTTAATTATAAAGACTTAGAAAAGATTGGCATCGCATTAATATATACATGTGCCTGGTTGTTTGAATTAGCATAAGTGTGACCTTGTGTTTTGTTTAAAATAAGAAAGAACATGTATTACTTACATGAACAATAATTATATGTTATTGTACTTACTTTACAAATAGATAATATGTGCTTATCTCATACGCATACATACATAAGCATTTTGACCAGAATATATAGGCCATGTCTTCATCCACAGAGAAAGCTTAAGAGGAATAGGGTTTATTCCATCTAAAACACATATATTGACTAATGATCTAATAAAAACAAATAATATATATATATCATTTTAGCATATCAAAACGCTTACCATTCCATCACATACAGTTGCCGCTACCCACGAGTTGCTATGGTTACTACTTCTTCCGGTGTAAAAGCAATCGACCTGGTCCTGTGCACATGGGTATGCTTCTCGCGTGCCATTCGATTTATAAATTTGAACAATGCATCCTGGTGGAAAAGACCAATATACCGTTATGACATTGCTTTATGTTAAATAGGAGGGGTGATTCGCTTGCATTAGCCCCGAGTTGTCAATGTAAGATAAATTATTATAATTAAGTGATTCTAATTTTTTTTCCCATCTGCAGAGCATTCAGACAATACAATAATGCAAACAATAACAATAATAAATACATATACATAGCAATGAATATATTACGGCATGAAAAAATCAACCAATATACACAGCGACTTCTCTTTAAAAGAAATGTTAATATAAAAACCCAATTTGATTTGACTCGAGTTATGACTCCTTTTCAAAGATGGTCGCGTGCTTTGTTTAAAAATCAAAATAATTTCTGGTTTCAAAACGCATTAAAAAACGAAGATATCGAGCGTTCTGTGTTTATCAGCTTTGATATCTACAATTGCATTCTTCCAAAAACTCACCGGGGGATAATAAATCTTTGTTTTTGTCTAAAATGAGATGCGTAGTTTCTCCAAACGCGTTTATCAAATATTGCAATTGGTCGAGATCGCCATCATCCGCGCCTCGCCGTCGTCTTCGATCGATGGCTTGAGGTGACGTGTATTCATAGTGTGGTACTGGAATAGAGAATAAGTGTTATGGCTTCCATCACTTTTCGACAAGGTCCATAAATAATGCAGAGTGACTCTATTCTGTGAATGCTACTCTTCCTGTTGGACTCATAACCTTTTCTTTGTGGCTTAATCTTATGAATGTTTAGCTGTTATTGCCTGAAAACTTGGTTACGGATTGGATCGTACAGAGACTGCAATGGTGCCGACAAAGAATTCTAAATATATTTTGACAAACTTTTTACATGTTACATGTTCTCAATAGTGATAACATTGACGAAGAAAATTAATCGCAGATTTTACCTACATTTAACACACACATCGTCTTATTTTTGAATTTAAAAAAGTATAAATATATGTCTTCAGAATGAATACAATACATTTAAAAATTAAAGTATATCCAAATCATTACAATTCTGTTACAAATAGCAAGTTTACTAACCATCGTCTACTAGTTCCGTTCCAAAATAATGTAATCTGTCTTCAGGCGTGAGGTCCACGTGAAACTGAAGTAAAAATAGCAATAATGCGATCTATTAAAAAGTTATATAGTAATAAATACTGAAAAGGTGAACCCTTGGGAGCAACAAACACAAACAAGAGAGAAAACCAGCACACTTCTTCTATGATCGTCTGTTTAAATTTCCTCCGTCCCATTATTTTAATATAATCTGAAATATTAAAAGCTGTCAAAACCCTTAATCGTGGTAAATCTACTGGTAATGTTCTTTTACTGAATGAATATTTTATAGAATATATTGATATTTTATTTTCCCATGCTTGCCACTTATTTAACACCATTTTAAACAGCGGATTTTGTCCCTAGAAACATGGGCAGAGGGTGTCATGATACCGTTACATAAAAAATCGAGATAAAAATGATGTAAACAACTACAGGGGTATTAAATTAGTCAGCTGCTTATCTAAACTGTTTACACACGTATATTTACCTTTTGTGAAGAAAATAATAGACTCTCTGATGCACAATTTGGATTTAGAAAAGGAAGATCTACTGTTGACGCATTATTTGTTTTGTTAACCTTATTTAGAAATATTTAATTGAGATTAAAAGATTGTATTTGTTGACCTTAAAAAAGCATATGTCTGTATTTATAGAAATGGACTATGGTTAAAAAAGATATAGTCATGGTAGTCAAGGTAAAATGTGTAGAATAATAAGAGATATGTATAAAAAGATAAAGTCTTGTGTCAGGTCTTGTCAAACGTAGTCTGAATTATTTGAGTATGCTGCAGGTTTACGTCAAGGGGAGGCAATCTTTCCATTTATTTTGCTATGGAGGTGCTTTTGCAACAAGATATACATTCTGGTTTAAAGATAGGTGATATTGTATTAATGTTACAATATGTAATATTACGCACCGTGTTTTATAATAAAGGTAATTGTACTGGTCTTTTTGCACTTAAAGGGAATGTCGCGACACAGCCAAACAAGCTGTTATATTGAGGATTCTGAAAAACTTGCAAAATGGTGAGAGAATTATCAAAATCGGATGGTAAACATAAAAGATGTGAAAGCATTTGAAGTTTGTTCTAAAATAGATATGGGAGCATTATTGCCATCAGTTATACATATTTAGAAATGTCATGTCATAACCAGAACAATTAATTGGTAAAGCTTTGAATAAGGTTTTGATGCGTTTGTTGGTTCAAAAAATTGGGATATACATTGGAAATATGAGGATTTAGCAAGTCTAAAGAAATTGAAAGAATACACTTAAAATATTGTAAGGGAAAATATTAAATTTTAAAATAAGTACGTGTACAGATGCTGTTTACGGTGAACTTGGTCGTTATCCTTTGTATATTTCACGATATGTTAAAATTGTAGCAGACGCGATCCTATAATTATTTTAAATAATTATACTCGTGCACGCTTAAACGTTCCTTTTTCTTCTCGGCAATGCTCGGGTATATTCGGATAACGATTAGTCCTGATTGTTTGCTTGAAGATTCCCGCGTATTGGGGTTTTCTATGGGTGAATTGTGTGGAGGGTATATTTAGAAGTTTAAAAAGTCAAGTTATTGGTTTGAGTCACGGATTTAGTATTTGGTTAGTATTTGGGTGAGTATTTATGTATCGGTTGATGTTTACTGCACTTTATTACCGCTGTAACTCCTATTTCGAGTCTTTTCGATTCGTGTCCATAGCGACGTTGCTATCGTGTTCATAGCGACGTTGCTTTTTGATCCTTCGACGTCGGCTCTTCCTGTCATTGTGAAGCAGAATTCATCAAGCGTTGGATATGTCGGTCTGTTGTTTCGTACTTTAGTTGTTCGCAAGATTGTTCAACCCTTACTATCTATTTTAACATCATCTGTGTAGGGATTTGGTTTATTATATCTCAAAGAATGCATGAACGCTAGAGAGAGATGAGAGGGTTATTGGTGATACGCCAGATAGGGACTTGGATCCACCATCTGGTAAGATATTGGAATGTTGTACATGTATGTTAATTTGTGACTGATTAGGGCAATGTCTTACCCACTATGCGCAATACAATATTATATTTAGTTTATCTATACTCAGTTGCAAAAGAAACTGGACACTTTACAAATTTTACTTTGCACCCTATCCTCTTTATCAAGCAACAGTGCCTTAATGATTCGACCTATTGCAAAACAAATGACACCCTTATATTGGCAATGGAATGATAAAAACTTTGGTACTAAACATGGCAATTTGTCAGTTTAATTCTAAATAAAACGTTATACAATTAAATCTAAACAAAACTCAGTGTCCACTTCCTTTTGCAACTGAAGTACAGTTGTATTCATGTTGTCCATATTAGGATTATAAGAGTGTATTAAGGATTATGTCCCCTTTTGTGGAATCCCATTGAAAGTAGATTAACAAAAGATTAAATTTAATTACAACTAAAGTAATCCTGAATATGTTTACATGTAACTTGCAGTTTAATATGTTTACACTTTTATCTCGAGTTTTTACGATAGAATTTGCAGCAACTCTGCAGTTCAGGGTGAGAAGGCTCTAGGCCCTTTTTCCATATTTTATCTCGATGTACATGGAAGATGAGCCTGGCATGTTCATGCCTGTTAGGCGCCATATAACCTGTAATGTGTTGGTGCGCCTTAAAACCCCACTTCAATTCAATTATCTCGACTGAGCTATACTTGAATAAAATATACTAACTTGATAAAACTGTATTGATCCATACTAAAATTTTGTCAAACTCAAGGTCATATGTGTATTGACAAAGTCACATATTTATCAAGTATGTATTTATAATTCAAGGGTAGCACTGCCTAAAAAAATATGAAAACATATTATACTGAAAGTGTCATGCAAAAATATTCAAGATTATTTGAGTTCTATTTTTGTTTTTATATTTTTCAAATGCAGTCTCAATGAGATAATAATAATAATAATAATAATAATAATAATAATAATAACAATAATAATAATAATAGTAATATCTTTATTTTAAGAGGATTACACAAAAGTGGACATAATCCTTAAGATAATATCGTATTACAGTACATTATACTATTGCTTGATATTTATACATTGTATTATGTATCATCATCATTTCGTGGTCCCGTCTGAATTCCATTAAGCGATCGGAAAGCGTATATGAGCAGAATTTTATAACAGATATTTCGACAATAAAAGATGTTTTACTAAAAAATGCGATAACCTGTTTAAAATTACCTATTAAATGTTTTAATTTTACAATATGGAAACTTTTTAAGGCGAAATTAAGGCTTTATTTCATACCCCAGCCAACCCCGTTTTCGCTTCTTGGAGAAGGGGTTGGATGGGGTATGAAAGTTAATACTCGGACCACGTAATGTGCAGAATCCCAATTTGTTTGGATATGTTTGGAGTGTAAATATGTCAACCGAGGTCAGATGTGCAACATATATGTAAATTAACTATGAACAACATTACCACAGAGTTAGTTGTGGCGCGGGCCCAATTGAGGTACTCCATGAACCTGCTTCTATTGGTTAAAGTTGTTAATGTTTGTTTGTTTGTTTGTTTGTTTGTTTGTATGGTGTTTTGCGTCATTTTCAACACATGTAAGGTTATATATGACGGTCGATGTTTTGTGGTGGAAGCAGACCACCCACTTTTCCTGGGTAGAACCAGTACTGTACACTTCCCGCCATCCGTAAGAATCGACACTTCCTCACTTACAAGTCAAGCTCCCAGTGGGACCCGAACCCGCAGCGGTGAGAGGTGAAGGTTTACAACGCAACGTCGTTAACCATTCGGCCACGGAAATACTGATAATATTATATTGAAACATGTTGATCAGATGTCATATGATGACTGTGTTAATAGCAAACAACTGGTTATCTAATGTTAAAACATTAATGTATGAATATGGTTTTATTTGGGTTTGAGATAACCCTGATACAGTTGTTTGTAAGTCATTTGTATCAGTATTCAAACAAAGAATACTTGTTTGTTTTTATATAGATTTTATGCTCATAAACCAAACGTAACAATCTAATAAATCATTTTCAGTATGAATGTCGATGAGATTTAGTTGAACAAGGTAATCGTCACATTATGTAAGAACATAGTTCCGATCTGTGAATCAAGCTTATATCCACAAGAGAACTGAGCCAAATAAACGTTCAGTCGATATTTACTCCTGTACCCAAAGCACGTGTTGTCCCACATGTTAACAACTCTAAAATACAAAAGATCACATGACTAATGTTTGTGGGAACTTGACACAAGAACAATAGAAGGCGGAATTAGAAACTGAAACTATCCATTCAAGCAGATCGGTATGGTATCAATAGGACTGAAAGAAATGAACTTTTTAAAGAAATTAACGTTTTCTGAATATTATAATACTCAAGATATAAAAGATGAATTTCATTTTATTCTAAAATGTCCATATTACTCTGATATAAGGTAGCACAGTATTATCGGAATAGACCAAGTATGTTTGCATACATAGAGGATCTTACATGAGTGCTCATTCATTATTGAATTTATTAAACGAGTTGGCAAAATGATATAATGCGAGGCTCTTGCCGAGCATTATATCGTTTTTGCTAACGAGTTTAATAAACAATAATGACTGATAACGAATGTTAGATTCTATTTATCACATAACTTATAACGTCACATTACGTCAGAAAACGTACATTAACGGTCCATGACGTCATTAACGTTATGTTATACCACTAGTGCAATACATATTTAATTGTACAATAAACATACAATATATATATTAATATACAGAAATATATCAGCTATAAAGAGGATGAACTATAAAGTGTTCAATATTCTATGTGACATCGCACATTTGAGATATTTAGCCAATTTAAAAAGAACCTTTTTTTTTCAGTCTGTAATAATTCAATTTATCACATAACATGCGGTGTGGGAGTGTAATAACACCATTCAATATTTTCGATATTCGGTAAGTGTTGAATATTTGATATGATGATATACGTAATGTACATGTCAATAAAAGTATATCCTGTTCTGTTCTGTTCTAAATAAATCGAGGCCGTCTAAATGTTTAAACTGAATGTATTCTTCAATTACCAAGTCAAAAGGCACTAAACGACATATATTCATTCTGCAGGAAGTCAGACACTTGGTCATTTGACCGATGCTTCGATCTGTCGAACACAAACATTGACATGTGATTTGTTGTTTTTTTTCAAAAAGAAATATATCTCAATGTAGCTTGAATCCCCTCTGAACTGCGCCCTTGTTCCTGGAACCAGTGGAACCCGTGATGAGGAAATGTCAACAACCATGTTACTATTGCTTTACGGAAAGAAAAAGTAACGGGCATGCCCCTGTTCTGTGTATGGTAAACAAATATACCATGTTCACAAGTTGCTACTGTAAAAAGAAGTTATATCATATATTCTAATACACCCGCACTATATAGCTAGTTTATAATATCTCGTTATATTAAACGATATATCACTGTAATTTTTGCAACGTTAGGAGAATAAGCATTGCGCATTGCGCATTGTAACGTATGCAACGTTAGGAGAGTAAGCAAAGCAATGCGAAAGATTTCAGATGTGTGCGTTATTTTCACATTTTATGTATTAGAATAGAAATAGAACATCGTTTACGGTGAATTATCTATAATATATCACGGTTTGTCGTTCAATTGTAAACAATAATTTCACGAGCCCGAAATTATTGTTTACAATTGAACTCCAAACCGTGATATATTAAACGATAATTCACAGTAAACGATGTTCTATTTCTTAAATATAATAATAGAAAGTTTAACGACTGAAAAGCCGAAGGTTCTCGGCAAATATTATAGTCCATGTTCAATTTGTTTTATATACTCTGTAAATGTAATATTATACTACTAACTCAGAATATGGCAAAGTTCAGTTGGTTTAAATTTTTATATGTTAAGAGGCACTCAATGCTATTTAATAAAGCAATCAACATCAATCGAATTGTTTCAATCTGACATGTGTTGTTTTTTTGTGTTTTTTTTCGATGAGGCATTTTGTCAGTGATAGGTTTAATCCTAAAATAAATTAAAACCGAGTGTGTCTTAAACAACTGCCTTTGTAGAGTAAATAGATAACATCAAACCTTCAAAGAAACGCATTCTAATTTATCATACGGTCCTTTAGTGCGTAACTCAAGATCCAGGTGGAGCTGTTTGTGACGTCACACAATTTGCACGATTGTATAGAACGCTTTGGTTTTATCACACACGTTCGTGTGTATCTCATTCTAATATATTTTTAGTATGGTCACAAATCAAAATGTTTTAAGTTATGGGTGTTTCAATCAAATTATTCACGAGGAGTCGACAAATCTGTTTGCAGTATACTTGAAATTGTTTTAAATTTCGAATGGCTTATTAGATATTCAAAGACAATGTTAAGTGTTTGCCGATCAAAATCAATGGACAATATTTCATCTAGGATTAATATCTTGTACTTATCTACCGCATAAGAAAGTATTGTTTGTCCTCTATCAGGTTGATATACTATATATTGCGTCCATTTCTGGTATATTGTTTGTTTAAAGTTGGGTCTCCATGTCTAGTGTATTGCTTTGTTTAAATATGGGTCGTATTAAAGGCAGTATAGCTGGAAAATAGTGCATATATCGTATGTACTTCCAGCGCACTTTACATTTAAACTACGTAAGTAAATAAGAAATAAACGGTATAAATGTCAAATCAGTCTGACCAGACGTATACATTTTGTTATTGATACTGCACCACCTATTTAAATATAATGATAAGTAACCATCTCAAACATGGGTTGACGCATAACCAACTACGGGTGTTTAAGTGCGTGTAGGTAAACTTATGCGCTTAATATGAACATATACATTATATAATAAACACAACGCATGGGTTAATTTTTTGTATTGAAATGTGCGGTTGTTTGATAGTTTTCACAGCCGACGCGATAGCTATATATGATTTATCTACGGAGCTAAACGCACCTTTAACATTGATCTGTATTTCCTTCCAATTTGTGAACACCAAGGTACAAAATCGTCATTTATACCAAAATGTGTTGGTGTTAGGATAGAAGTTAGTTTATACGAATATAAAGCTAACTCTTTATGAAAGTGTTATTCGATACCTTCACATATTAATACTTGTGTAATTAGTTGTATGCCATTAAAACCAAGTGTTATTCGATACCTTTACATATTAATACTTGTGTAATTAGTTGTATGCCATTAAAACCAAGTGTTATTCGATACCTTCGCATATTAATACTTGTGTAATTAGTTGTATGCCATTAAAATCCAAGTGTTATTCGATACCTTTACATATTAATACTTGTGTAATTAGTTGTATGCCATTAAAACCAAGTGTTATTCGATACCTTGACATTAATACTTGTGTAATTAGTTGTATGCCATTAAAACCAAGTGTTATTCGATACCTTCACATATTAATACTTGTGTAATTAGTTTTATGCCATTAAAACCAAGTGTTATTCGATACCTTCACATATTAATACTTGTGTAATTAGTTGTATGCCATTAAAACCAAGTGTTATTCGATACCTTCACATATTAATACTTGTGTAATTAGTTGTATGCCATTAAAACCAAGTGTTATTCGATACCTTCACATATTAATACTTGTGTAATTAGTTGTATGCCATTAAAACCAAGTGTTATTCCATACCTTTACATATTAATACTTGTGTAATTAGTTGTATGCCATTAATACCAAGAGCACCGCCTAGCAAAGTTAAATTCCAGGTTTAATCTTTTTTAAAGGGCAAAGGGCAGTAATTCAAAACATATGAATCAGAGAGTTATGGGCCTTTATAAGATGTATTAATCGGATGATGATGAAGATGTGTGCCAGGTTTCATTGTTGTACATCTAATACTTTGAAAGTTATTTGTAAAAGGCAAGGTTAAGTTCCAAGGGGAAAAATTAAAAAAAAAATGTTTTTTTTCCTCACGCTCAACAGAAGAGGCGCAAAGGAATTTTGTTTTGTTTAATGGAAATGTGACAACACGTGTTTTAACAATAGTGTTCTTGTTTTTGTTGACTATAACTTCTTTCTGGTTAAAATATATATATATATATCAAAGATTTTTTGATTTTTCTTTATAAAAATGGGTTTTCCCACGAATTAAAAATGTTCACCCACAAATATTTGTTCGGTATCGGTCGTTTTTTTATTTTCCCCCGGTCACAGATCTAATAACAAATAGATTGGACACTACGAAAATTATCTAACTTTCATGTGGCACAGTGCGAAAATTTCACAAACTATTTCCCAACTTTAAATACATATATCATGAAGAGTTTTATAGATACGTTTCATTCATGCCAAATCCTATTACAAATTCAATTTTCTTTCCAATGATAGTATTTTGTTATCTCTTACATTTAGAGCAAAAAAGGAGTTTGACGGAAACTTTGATTATGTCAAAACCTCGGTTTTTAAGAGAAAAGCGAAAAATGAACAGATTTTTAATTCTAAACATTTTGTTATACAATTTCTTATTTTGAAAATAAACATACATTATTATAATCCCATTTTGCTATTCACTATGAATCTTTTGAATGTATTCTCATCCAAATCAATGAATAATTGAGAGAGAAGAGAAAAGGAAAAGTTAAGGTGCCACGTGATGTCTTGGTTTCTTCATTGGTTAAGACAGGAAGTTTCCTATCTGTTTATTAATATGTCTGTGCCCCGGTTGACAATATCCACTGTCACCCGGTTGACAATATCCACTGTCACCCTCATTGGGATGCAATATTTATATAATGTCTAACTATGTGATGCAAGGGTGATATTGCAGGGTGATAGTAAATCGGGTGGTAGTAACTGGGGTGATAGTAAACACATGTGTCTTCTGTTTCGGTGATGCCATCGGCTCAGTAGTGTTAAATTGCTGTTAATTAACCGATCATAATTTGTAACAAAATACTTTACCGATTTCAATAAACCACCACCCATTTTCTTAGTTAAGCTATTTCCAATCAATGATAGCAACTTTTTGAAGAAAAAATTGAAGAAAAAACAATCGGCAAAGTATGTACTGAAAATGAACCTTATTTTTGGTCCTCGGGCGATAATCATATCCTCAGGGTGAACATTCTTACCAGCATCCTCTCATGAATGTCATATGTATATGCATATATTAACAAATCAACGTGTTCGTAACCTTAACAGCTTGTTATATTTCAAGTACGATCAAGTCGAAAGCCCTTTTGAAGGTTACCAAAACAGCAACACTCCTGTGAACGAGGAATTCCTTTGTTTTCAAAACACCGAGTGACGTGCGTGTTGAAGCATTCCTTCGTTTCTAAAACAACGAGCGACGTGCGTGTTGAAGCACTTGTGGTGGTTACTGACACAATGCACACGGGTTAATACCTTATCGAGTTAAGACTGAAACACTACAAGTTGTTTGTAACAAAATAAAATTAAAAATACATATGTTTATAAGTGATACAAACATGTTTATCTTTCATCTTAATAAGTAAATAAGTCAGTTTGTTAAGAGATTATCGCAATTGGTGATAAAACAATCTTCATATAAGCCGCCTGTAAAATTATGACAAACTCGTGACAAGCAAGTATATACGTTAATAACATTACAATTAAAGTACACACAATGCTAAAATTAAACCACGTATAGGATCTAAAACATAAGTTATATTTAAATTGTTTCTATCATGTTCGTCTAATAGAGTTATCATGGATCGACCTTCCATCCAGTGAAACATTAAGCCGGGTTTTGTGGAATTGTGTTAGATGTTAAGACTCCTGTAAATATTATCTTAAACAGTATGTTATTTTGAAACTTATTAAAAAAAATTGTGACTGATCGTTGGGTTGTTGAAATTGTGTGCTCATGTATTTCCCTCGTATGTCTCACGATATTACCCATCAGTGTATACGTTCATTTTGGTACGGAACTACTTTCAACTGTAAAGAAATGGACAGGCACCTAATATGCTAATGTCAGAATGAAAAAGCGCATGTATTTCCAGGTTTATGTGAAAGAATTTGGAGAAATAATTGTTTTTTTAACTCATCCTCCGATGTAAAAGCTGACGATTGGCCAGAAATCTGCAGAAATCGCTTGACGTTTACGGTGATCATTTCGCGCAAAATAATCATCCGCATTATCAAATGCTCTTTAGAAATAACACAAAATTTGCAATAGCAACAAAATAATCAATTTATATCGACTGAAAACAATATGAAAGTATACAATACAAAGGTTATAGACTTCGTTTAGCAACATATTACTTTAGCTAATTGTTTTGGCGTAGGCCGAGTGCCAACTCGTTCTTAGTAATATTTCGCCGTACACATTCAATCAAATATTATAATTCCCAATGTAATAAAACCGTTGTTCAAAATGACCTAGATCCACAGACATATTAATAAATTTGTTATTAGGTCTGTGCATAGATCTAACTATTTTAGTACAACTAAAATATGCATCCAAAGTGCATTATATAATGATACACGCAGCATACATGATTTCACTCACTGTTAATTTGTACTCATAGCTTTTGCTTTTTGCATACTTAAACTTTCATCTAAAGGACAATTTCAATCATTTTACTCTATTTACCATGATATTGAGATATATCCCCTTTTTAAACATAAATAAATATACTGTAACATGCATTTAAACGTTTTTCTGTACAATAAATAAATATCTTTATACATAATATTTTTTTAAAATGTAAGCGATATAAATTATAATTTTCTGAAAGTGTTAAAATACAGGTATAGCACTGAAAAACAACTTTGAATAACTTACCTTTGGCCTCTCTTGTCCAGAAATGACGGAAAATGAAATCACAGCAACAAACACTTCAAGAAATTTCATTTTATAATTTCAATGTTTAAAAATACTAATAGTTTAATAATTTAGACCAATTGTGGCCAATGCATTTATTTACATCAATTGGTGTTTTGTTTTTTTGAATGTTTAAATCTCATTCCAAACTTATTATTTTGCTTCAATTTCCAAATTCAGCAAATAGAAGGATTTTTCTATTATACGCTGGGTTTTATTTTATAATAGTTTTAAATTTATTTGCACAAATGTCCTTTTTAGATGTTTCCTTATTTTGTCTTATTTAAGTTAAATTATTATTTTGAGATGAAATCACTTATATAAGTTTTAGAACAAAAGGTAAACGACAATATAGCGGCTGCGGAACCCTCACTGTTATACTTGGTTAATAGCGACTGTCGTATTATCTCTTCCATTTATACTGTACTCTTATCAAAAACATTTTAATTAAGTTCATAAATCTCATTATTCATTCAAACAAAGTATCGTCACTTCAAACAAACCGTGCGCTACTCTGAGCAATTATTGACCACCATTTTGCGCATGATAACCACGTGACATCATTCCACGCTTTTTACTTGACGACTGCAAATAGTCACGTGATTTATTTCGTAGGAGTGATTGGTGACTCCTACTGAGTGTGAGGATGGTAAACAAGCTAATCTCCGGGCGAAAATTGAAAGTTGTAATATTCAAATAGACGACAATGAAGCACTTCAGAATCGCGATTCAATGTTGACATAAATGCAGTTGTTTATGTACAACCCAATACCTCAGCCCGATTTCCGTATTAAACTTGCACCACCGTCCATTGACACATGACGTCATTGTGAATATTATGAAAGATAATAATGATAAAACCTTTATAGTGTTAATTGAAAAATAACTTTGTAGGCGGAAAATAGTTGATGTCCTACCCAAAAGACAGTGTTTATGATGCATTGCGACCCTATGTTGTTGGGCAACTAATACCGTGGCCCATAATTTGAACGAAACCCCAGAGCATCTCCAAGCATGCACGTCAGTTAATTAAGTTTCTAATAAGTGCATGAAACGGATAAACATGCAGCTACATTTTTGTATTCATTTAGCGTTAAAATAAGTCCTTGAAATGTTACGTTTACTTTAATAAATACTGATAAAGGTGATCCTTTGAGAGCAACAAACACAATTAACACAATAAAGCAGCAGACTCGGTTTTATTGAGTCTGTTCATGAGAAGTAATGAAAGAAGCAACACCTCTCACGCCCCCTAGCACCGGCTTAAGCGGTATTCTTCTTCAAAGCCACCTATATTGGGCTCGTTGGTCCCAAAGGACCAGTAAAAAATAACACTACTGATTCGTAGCACGGGGAGACTTTTTACAGCCGCCACACTGCACTAAACGAACGCTACATACAGAGAGGATAATATTGAATGTTTAAACGAGATGGATAAAATGATGGGAGGCTCGGACGAAGGTCATTTTATTTCTATCCAACGAGTTTATTTAATTCAATATTTGTTTGAAGGTTTTGATGTTTTCCAAATCCGGTTAGTTTTTTTCTCACAATATAAACACGCTGATGTTATTCCAGTTATTTTTTTCTCATAATACAACTCGCTGAAATGTTTGATTGTATTGTATAAAGCTGATAACGCTCAGTACCTTTCTAAAAACAGCAACATGTTCAAAACTACAGAATTATTTCAGTCAGAAAATAAGAAACAATTACGAAACTTAGCCACATATGTATTTAAAGGATTTGAAAAAAGAAAAAGTTATCTTAGAAAACTCCCTATAACAAGTATGTTTGTGTTTTTATTTTAACACGCTCCTTGCAACTTAGAACACAAATATAATAATTTGTGTTCTAAACAACTAGAAGTGTGTCTTTGGGAAACGGAGTGTCTACAATAGAATGTGCAGCAACTCTGCAATTCTGCAGGTGAGAAGGTTCTAGGCGCATTCTCCATATTTTATCTCGATGTAAATGGAGGATGAGCCTGGCATGTTCATTCCTGTTAGGCGCCATATAACCTTTCATGTGTTGGTGCGCCTTAAAATCCAATTCAATTTAATTTAATTGGGAAACGGATGTCCCTACTGAAAACAATGAGCGTAAAACGTAAAGTTCGACGGAAAAGTGGCCGTAACTGAGGTAATACATGGTTGATTTTGATGCTGAATCGATATGTACATCTTGACATCATAGGTGTCATCCTGTAAAGTTTCGAAACAATTGGTTGAAAACTGTGGGAGAAGATAGATACACAAGATATTGTAACTTAAAATTTGACGAAAAAGTGCCGTTACTCCGGTGGAAGGAGATAGACACACACACCTTTCAGGACGGACGGATACTCGGACGGACGGACGGACGGACAGACGGACATGGCTAACGCTATATGCTCCCTCAGCATTCGGTGGTGGAGCATAAGACAATAAAAAGTATAATGAGATATGTGATATGTTTGCATATATGAACTTCAATTATTGCACTTAAAGAGAACGTAGTCGACAAAAAAAAACATCGCCTGATTGGGCGATTGTGTTAGTAGTTTATGTATTACGCCATATTTACTGGTCCGGAATTAATACAAAAGGGTCCATTATAACCATCATGGCGGTGCTTAATAACAGCTCATGTTTGTGTTTTTATTTTAACACGCTCCTTGCAACTTAGAGTTATAATGTATTATGTATGTCATAATTCAGAGAGAAGCTGTTCAACAACAGTATTGTAATTTTGCATATCTTAAAAACACTTGTTTTATGGTTACTAAAGAATAGTGCATTTTATGTGCGACATTGTTAGATTAATATAACATTGTATTTTATAAACATGATTTGAAGTAATATTTATATTAACAATGTCATGCGCCATTGATATATTAATGGATATATTAATGTTTGTTATAAAATTGTTTTACATTATGCTCAAGAGTCATATGTGACTTCTAGGCTATTGTTTTTTTTGTATTATATTTACACGAGCATATTTGTGTTTTACTTATATTGCCTGTTGATGCTGCCTTGTTGGTTAGAGATTAGATCATGGCGGGGATTTCTTTATTTACACTGTCCTGTTTTAATGGGTTGACAGTAGGGTAAGTGTGAGGTTTGGTGCACCCTAGAACCGGTTTAAACCCCCAGTGGCCTTTGTTGCCACTGACCGTTCCAAGGCGGTAGCCCTATTGTCAACCCTTTTGTGTTTGTGATGTCGTTTGTATTTTTTATTACTTTTGCCTTCTCGTTTTTTCTGTTTGCGTTTTTGTTTTTGTGTTTTGTGGTTGACTGTCGTCCTTGAATGCTACTTTCCCTGCCCGATATTTTTATCTTTCTTTATTGCGTAATGTGTATGAACTTTGTAAGGTTTAATTGGGATGGCCTCGACCCAAATAGACCTATGCCGAGGCTAATAAAAGGTAATCTTCTTCTAATCGCTTGTCAAGGGACTGAACACACTACACATATGTTTGTTTAATAATGTAGATGTAAATTATGTGAAGAGAGTATACGGGAATATACGTTTTACTTTTTGAGTCGCCTTCATTAAATAAAGGTCATTCAAACTATGGCGAATCTTAAAAATAACATTATTGACATTCGCTGGTATATCTGGCCGCTGCAGGTTCGAATCCCGCTGGGAGCTCCACTTGTACGTGAGAAAGTGTCGAATCTTGAGGATGGCGGGAGGAATACAGTACTGGTTCTACCCAGAAAAAAAATCGGATGGTCTCCAGCACAAAAAAAAATCGACCGTCATATATGGCCTAAAAATCGACAGTCATATATGGCCTAAAAATCGACCGTCATATATGGCCTAAAATGTGCTAAAAATGACGTAAAATACCATTCAAACAAAGTGGTATATCTGGAAATATGTTATCGGGTACCTGTATTGCGTACCGGGTACCAGTATTGCGTATCGGGTACCAGTATTGCGTACCGGGTACAGGTCTACTTGGCCACCTCATAACACGTTATTTGGAAACCGATTAACGAGGACGGGTTGCTGAATTAGGAAATATGATACGGAAAAAGCACTTGTTGAATTCCGATGAGTTATGTCAAATATCGGCACATATACAGAATATTATATGAGTACCTTTTACTATCAAATTTATAAGGCGATGTTATTCTGCGTTTTCGTGCCAAACCTAATAAACTTGACAGTTAAGGGCACTGACATAATATTCTTTGTATCATGATGTTCTTCATGACGTCTTATGACGGCAGAAAATGTTACCTACAATAAACGCCGAGGTATTCCGCATGCAAATTAAGCGTCATAGATTTCTGCTTTCTGGTTCTACCCAGGTGCCCGCCCGTACACGAAAATTGCTCGAAGAGGCACCTAGGTCTTCCTCCACCAATGGAAGCTGGAAAGTCGCCATATGACCTTAGCTGTTGGTGCGACTATTTAATCAAATTCAATTCAGTTCAATAAGATACAAACTCTGGCCAAGTCGAACAATTAAAGGACAAAACAATATAAAGCTATTTTGACCAATTCAAGGACATACATCTGCCAGGAAATGTCTGATACCTGCCTCAGAGGTGTTAGGCATACAGTCTGGTTAAGATCGAATGAAAGATGAATATACTACAGCACGCCAAATATGGACATACATCTGCCAGCAAATGTCTGATACCTGTCTTAGAGGTGGTATGCATACAGTTTGGTTAAGATCGAATGAAAGATGAAGATTCTACAGCACACCAAATAGTGCAACAGGATATCATGCCATAAGTACAATTAAACAATTTTCGCTCGGAAATTAGGAAAAGTCATTTTACCTGCACACTTCGACGTAGTTATTATTTCAGAGCTTGGTCATTATTTGAAATAAATTTAACAATACATGAAATAAATATAACAATACACATGTTTAACAAGTTCGTTCAATAACACATTAAACATGTCGACGTGATTGTCAATCTTCGTAAGATCCTTTGACAAGATATCTCTTTCTACAGTGGTTATGACCCAATTATGTAGTGTAGCCAAAACATGCATGCTAAGTGGTTGAACCATGTATAATCTTGTCATTATGGTGTACGAGATGTTAGGACTCTATGAGGGCATCTACCAAAATCCTGAACAGGAAGGTGATGTCAGATGTGTGTCTTGTGCTAAATCATTGGGTACTTTCTTTGTGGTTTTCTATTTTTTTGTTTGCTTATATTCAGATGTACCTGATCATGTCTGTTTTACTGACTTGTATTCACACTGTTCAGTTTTATTTCGATGACAACAGAGTAATTGTGAGGTTCGGTGCACCCTTTAAACCCACAGAAATCCGTTTAGCCAGTGACCGGTACCCCTAATAGCAACCCGTTTATGTTTATGACACACCTTGCTGTTGTTTTGACACACTGATGGCCGACAAAAGACTCGTGCCGACTGACGGCCACAAAACGTTTCCCCACACCCACAATATCGCACCGTAAGAGGTGGTTGAATATAGGTCAGGCTTTGTTTTGGAATAGATTCTTTAAATTTGCATTTTGTTATGGCAAAACAAGTTTTAATGAACTGTATGATGCGTAACACAATTAGTGAGTGAAGCAGCATTTGGTCCCCAAAAGAGTAGAGACCACTAAATGTTGCATTTTGTTGAAATTTTCCCTATAGGTAAATTATATTACTCATAACTTGTTAACTCGTTTCGTTGACACAATCAACTCCTGTTTCATATTACATGTAGTTTTAAAACATGATCGTACGTTTTCGAATGTTGGAGACGACTTACTTTGTATCAATCTTTTATTGGTTCTTATTTTGTGCACTTCGCCGTTTAACACAGGCTGGAAAAGCAGGGTAAATAATAATATAAACTGCATTTATCGCGAATAACACATTTGGCTTCTCCGTGGCCGAGGGGTTAACGACCTTGCGTTGCAAACATTCTCGCCTGTCACCGCTGCGGGTTGGAATCTCACTGGGAGTTCGACTTGTAAGTGAGGACGTGTCGCTTCTTACGGATGGTGGGAGGTGAACAGTACTGGTTCTACCCAGGAAAAGAGAGTGGTCAGTCTCCACCACAAAAAAAATCAACCGTCATATAAAACCGTACATGTGTTGAAAATGATGTAAAACACCATACAAACAAACAAAACAAAAGCTTACACCCAGTCTGACATATCCTCAAACAACATGAATGTACAGTATGTACACATCATTGTATTGTACTCACAATACACGATGTAAATCATGTCGAGCAATGGTATGCTGTTGTAAAAGAAGTATTCACAATTTGCTCAAAGATAGAAATAGGAGTTTTAAAATATGATTAATGTCAGGTTACATCGATAAAAAAATAATTAAAACAAATGATTAAAAATGAGAGTAAATGATACTGTATACTGAGTAAAGGCATTTACACTCTTACAGAAGTTTAATGATGGTAAGATAATGGTGTCATAAGATACAGTTTAAACAACTAGAAGTGTGTCTTTGGGAAACGGAGTGTCTACAATAGAATGTGCAGCAACTCTGCAATTCTGCAGGTGAGAAGGTTCTAGGCGCATTCTCCATATTTTATCTCGATGTAAATGGAGGATGAGCCTGGCATGTTCATTCCTGTTAGGCGCCATATAACCTTTCATGTGTTGGTGCGCCTTAAAATCCAATTCAATTTAATTTAATTGGGAAACGGATGTCCCTACTGAAAACAATGAGCGTAAAACGTAAAGTTCGACGGAAAAGGGGCCGTAACTGAGGTAATACATGGTTGATTTTGATGCTGAATCGATATGTACATCTTGACATCATAGGTGTCATCCTGTAAAGTTTCGAAACAATTGGTTGAAAACTGTGGGAGAAGATAGATACACAAGATATTGTAACTTAAAATTTGACGAAAAAGTGCCGTTACTCCGGTGGAAGGAGATAGACACACACACCTTTCAGGACGGACGGATACTCGGACGGACGGACGGACGGACAGACGGACATGGCTAACGCTATATGCTCCCTCAGCATTCGGTGGTGGAGCATAAGACAATAAAAAGTATAATGAGATATGTGATATGTTTGCATATATGAACTTCAATTATTGCACTTAAAGAGAACGTAGTCGACAAAAAAAAACATCGCCTGATTGTGCGATTGTGTTAGTAGTTTATGTATTACGCCATATTTACTGGTCCGGAATTAATACAAAAGGGTCCATTATTACCATCATGGCGGTGCTTAATAACAGCTCATGTCTGATGTGAAATGGCAGTTACTAGGCTCGTTCCGAAGACAAATTATGATGCAGCAAAAACATGCAATGAACAAACCCTTAAACAAATCTTATTAGTCATTAAACGACGATATCAAATACATTTCCGTCAGCAAAAGCATTCTAAATCGTCACTAACAAACCACAACGCGAGACGCATTAACTCAGTACAAATCGCGTCACCTCTGACCAGCGGCTACTCACACCCAGAGATGTTCAAGTGCGCTAAACATTATCATCACAATTTGAAAGTTTAATGAATATCGGACAATACCACAGGCAAGATTTAAACGTATTCATTGTCTACTTTATCTGTAATTATTCTATGAACGTTTTCAATTAGTCGGTTGTAAAATTCCTGAACGATCCCGCGTTACGTGTTTATTTGGCCACATGACAGTGAGAAGGTAATAATTGGTTGGAAAAAAGGTCAAGCAAATATATGCGTGGCTTGTCGGTACATTTCTTTATTAAGTATTTTATGTTGTTACCCGAGATAGTGAGGGTCCAGTCTGATTTACATTTGGTACATGTATGGCTCTCTTTCAGTCAAATAGTGAACGGCTAAATCAAACCAGTGAATCCTTCATCTTATGAGGGCTGGCGCAGTCGGTAGCGCGGCGGATTTGTAACCGGAGGCCCCGGGTTCAATCCTCCAAGTTTCGTCGGTGTGTTCTTGGGCGTAAACCGGGCGGTCCCGTGTATCAGTCTATCCTCCGAGCACGTTAAACAACCATTGGAATCTATTCGATATTCCCGGATTCCTATGTATCCTTCCCCTCTCTCTGGGGCGGCTCTAAATAACATATACTGGGTTGGCGAACCGTTAAACAACATTCAATTGATAATATCATTTCATGCTCGTATGAGTGAAATCTTCCATATAAGGGTGAAATCTAAGTGTTATACTTGTATGAGTGGACGTCTCCGTTATCCGAATGAACTTCTTCGATATAACTTATCCGTTATAGAGTGAACGTCTACGTTATACGAATGAATCGTTGTACGAAAGAACGTTTGCGCTATACGAGTGAACGTCTACGTTATATGAGGGAACGTCTCCGTTATACGAGTGAGCGTTATACGAATGAACGTATCCGTTATACGAGTGAACGTCTACGTTATACGAATGAATCGTTATACGAATGAACGTCTGCGTTATATGAGTGAATCGTTATACGAATGAACGTCTACGTTATAGGAGTGAACGTCTCCGTTATACGAGTGGACGTCTCCGTTATAGAAGTGAACGTCTCCGTTATAGGAGTGGACGTCTGCGTTATATGAGTGAACGTCTAGGTTATAGGAGTGAACGTCTGCGTTATACGAGTGGACGTCTACGTTATAGGAGTGAACGTCTCCGTTATATGAGTGAACGTCTGCGTTATACGAGTGGACGTCTACGTTATAGGAGTGACCGTCTACGCTATACGAGTGAACGTCTCTGTTATACAAGTGAACGTCTACGGTGTACGAGTGAACGTCTACGTAATAGAAATGAACGTCTCCGTTATATGAGTGGATGTTTCCGTTATATGATAGAACTTCTACGTTATATGAGTGAACGTCTACGTTATATGAGTGCACTTCTGCGTTACATGAGTTGACGTCTATGTAATAGGAGTGTTCGTCTACGTTATACGAGTGAACGTCTGAGTTTTACGAGTGTACGTCTACGTTATATGAGTGGACGTCTACATTATATGAGTTAGCGTCTACGTCGTTATACGAGTGGACGTCTACGTTATATGAGTTAGCGTCTGCGTTATACGAGTATACGTCTACGTTATACGAGTGAACGTCTGCGTTATACGTGTGTACGTCTGCGTTATATGAGTGCACTTCTGCGTTATATGAGTTGACTTCTATGTTATAGGAGTGTTCGTCTACGTTATACGAGTGTTCGTCTGAGTTTTACGAGTGTACGTCTACGTTATATAAGTGAACGTCTACGTTACATGAGTTAGCGTCTACGTTATAAGAGTGAACGTCTACGTTATACGAGTTAGCGTCTGCGTTATACGAGTGGACATCTACGTTATACGAGTGTAAGTCTACGTTATACAAGTGTATGTCTGCGTTATATGAGTGAACGTCTCCGTTATACGAGTGAGCGTTATACGAATAAACGTCTCCGTTATACGAGTGAACGTCTACGTTATATGAGTGAACGTCTGCGTTATATGAGTGAACGTCTATGTTATTGGAGTGAACGTCTCCGCCATAAGAGTGACGCCTACGTTATACGAGTGAACGTATCTGTTATACGAGTGAATGTATACGTTATACGAGTGAACATCTACGTTATAGAAATGAACGTCTCCGTTATATGAGTGGATGTTTCCGTTATATGATAGAATTTCTACGTTATATGAGTGAACGTCAACGTTATATGAATTAACGTCTGCGTTATACGAGTGGACGTCTATGTTATACGTCTGCGTTATACGAGTGAACGTCTGCGTTATACGATTGTATGTACGCGTTATACGACTGAACGTCTACGTTATATAAGTTAGCGTCTACGTCATATGAGTTAGCGTCCACGTCAAATGAGTTAGCGTCTACGTTATATTAATCGTCTACGTTATACGAGTGAACCGACTACGTTATATGAGTGAACGTTTACGTTATATGAGTGTACGTCTACGTTATACGAGTGAACCGTCTACGTTATATGAGTGAACGTCTATGTTATACGTCTGCGTTATACGAGTGAACGTCTGCGTTATACGATTGTATGTACGCGTTATACGACTGAACGTCTACGTTATATAAGTTAGCGTCTACGTCATATGAGTTAGCGTCCACGTCAAATGAGTTAGCGTCTACGTTATATTAATCGTCTACGTTATACGAGTGAACCGACTACGTTATATGAGTGAACGTTTACGTTATATGAGTGTACGTCTACGTTATACGAGTGAACCGTCTACGTTATATGAGTGAACGTCTAAATTATACGATAGAACCGTCTACGTTATACGAGTGAACCGTCTACGTTATACGAGTGTACGTCTACATTATATGAGTGTACGTCTGCGTTATACGAATGAACGTCTACGTTATACGAATGTACGTCTACGTTATATGAGTGAACATATACGTCTACGTTATATGAGTGAACGTCTGCGTTATATGAGTGAACGTCTATGTTATATGAGTGAACGTCTGCGTTATACGAGTGAACGTCTACGTTATATGAGTGAATGTCTACGTTATATGAGTGAACGTCTACGTTATATGAACTGGCACCCATCAGCGACAGCTTCCAAATCGTCTATATTTTCTCTAACTGGACATTAATACAATGTAAAATGTTTTTAGTGGTGAAATGGCCGATAGTGACTCAAATAATCTTGGTGTCCATTATAGTTGATTCAAATACAGGATTGAGTAGGATCATGTTCTTTTGATGTGCTTCATCTACAACATCTCCATCTGGAACAATATAAACTGAATTCCCCAATAAACTACTGTATCTACGTACACTTTGCAATGCGTCCTTGATGAAATCTTTCAACTGATACACTGACGCATGAATTGCACTGATGGCATACACATACTTGGAATCCCTCCACTTCTCCCCTCCTAAGGTCATGAACTTATCAAGGCCAAACTCTTGTCGTGCTTTTGTTTCTCGCGCTTCCTTAATTCGATTACCCAGACTAAGACAGCAATTTTTAAATTTATCCACTGTATCGTCCGAGTGAAGACTTGATTCATCTTTAAAATCGACAATAACACTATTGAAAACGTGGAGCTCCTCATCTAATCGTGTTTTCGTCTTTGACAAAGTTTCACCATCTTCAAATTCAAAAAGACAGAGACTATGATAGAGAAACCTGTAAGCAACTACAGAGTACCATAAATAAAGTATTAGACGAGAACTCAAAATTAAGAGACGACCTAAGGAATACCAAGATAAGATTCTATGAAACCCTAAGCTCAAACGAGGAAAGAGTTCACCAAATACTTGAAGAGAAAACATCTGAAATGAAACTGTATATTCAAAGCAATCTACAAATGCTAACCAAATGTCAATCAAACGACAATGACCATAAAGGATTACAAACGGATAAACAACAAGACTTGGTGGATCAAATCGAAACCACAAAGGACGCAGCTAAATACAACACGGTCTTTGAAACCAGACAAAAATCTCAAAGCACGGATGACCTAGCAAAACCAAAGGCACACACAGAAAAAGGCTCTAGAGACAACTATCAAAACAATCGTCACGGGGATAGCAATAAGAGCACCGACACAGCAACAACAATTGAAAAGCCTTCGAACTTGATTCAAGACCAGCAAGAAAAATCTAAAAACTTATCAAATGCAGACATGAGAACATACGCCGAAGTTGTCCTAACGAAACCGAATTCAAATAGCCACGCAACTGCTATAATACCTAGCCAAACAATCAACCATGTGGACGCCATTGTATCTAATGATACATCGCACAACAAACACATGAGGTTCGACAAAGACAAACATCGCTGGATAAGAGTCAACGAGACAAATTCGAACACGAACACAACTGTAACCAAATTAGCAGACTCGAACATGAAAATTGAAACGATAATATCTAAAAGAAATTCCCATGAATCACAACTCAATTCGAACTGTCAAAAGAAATTATTTAAAGGTAGATATCGCGGTAGAACGAAAATGTACTATGTAGGCTGTATCGACACAGACTCTACCGAAGACGGCCTGGATAAATATTTAGATGAACGAGGAGTGACATCATTACAAATATCGTTCTTTAATAGTAAGGCAGGTGATTTATCAGCCAAAATTGTTATTCCGTTCCATCAGAGTTATCTTGTAGAAGAAAATGGTTTCTGGCCGAGGTTCATGAGGTGCCGACAATGGATCTCGCGCGATTCTTGGAACAAACGTATACAGTACAACCGTCAAACGCATACCAACTTTTATGACGATAACGATAACAATAAACAAGATAAGTGGGCCAATGCAGCCGAAGACAACGAAAACGAAGACTAATATATTCAAAATGGGTATCTTCAATAAAATTAACAATATTGACAAAACTGATAATAGTCTCCGATGTGTCACTTGGAACGTGAGAGGAGTTATGTCCTCTGCCGGTAGCCTGGGTAAACTCCTAGAGGAAGAAAACATTGACATTGCGTTCATTACTGAACACAAACTATTTGATCATTCTAAGTCATTCATGTCGTCTATAAATACAAAATATGATAACTATACTGCATGTAATCAGGACTATGATATATATGGTAACTTGAAATGTGGAAAAGGTGGTGTGTCTATTATATATAAATCTAGCCTATTATTCTCGATTAGGAAAATGGACGAGATATCAGATGAACGAATTATAGGCATCCAGTTGTACCGCAATGATGGGTTAAAATTGTTTTTGTTCTGTATTTATATGCCTTCCGCAAATTACCCAAACGAACTGTATTCGGAATATATAAGTAATCTACAGTCACTCTGTGACTCTTATTCGGAATTTGGGACTATCCTGTTACTAGGTGACATGAACGGTGAGACTTTGTCATTCAGTAAATACAACTCTGCAAATTTCAGAGACACATCCTTAACAAACTTTATCACAGAAAACTCGATGGTTTCACTCGTCCATTTACCCGATAGAATAGGGCCTGATTATACTTTTCTAACAATGGAAAAGATGCTTGACCACGTGATTATGTATAATTATGATATTGATCTTGTGACCAAAGTTGCCATCTTAAACGATGACATATACCATGTATCCGACCACCTTCCGGTCCTTGTTGTTCTAAATATACCAATATCACACACATGTATAAGAACAAAATGCAATAATATTGCTTGGCATAAAGCCACTGCCTCACATGTAGAAGCGTATAGATCATCTTTATCTACTTTACTAGAGGCTGCTAGAACAAATGACATAGATATATTATACAATGATATCACAAGCTCTATACTAAGAGCCTCGGACTGCTCTCTGCCCAATACAAAATTCAATATTCATGCTAAGCCTTACTGGTCAAAAGAGGTAAAAGCTTCACACACAACACAGCGCCAAGCCCGTAGAATTTGGATTGATCAGGGTAGACCACGAGGAATGGAAAACCCATCATATGCCCTATATAAGATTGCTAAGAAAGCATTCGCTATCACTCAGAAACATGCTATAGAACAAGTTGAACACAACTTTGTTAATGAGCTAAACACTGCAGCAGAATGTGACAATCGGCTATTCTGGTCATTGATTAATAGGCGAAAGGGGAAAAAAGTTTCCACTTGCAACCAACTGAACACCGATTCCGGGTTATCACGTGATCCAAACGTTATTGCAAACGGCTTCACGTCATATTACTCAAACCTATACTCCCCCCTTGATGAAGGTCATTTTGACAACGATTTCAAACTTTTAGTTGAAACTGAGATTGCTAAACTAAAAGCGGCTAATCTATCCCTGCCCAGTGTACCTGAACTGGAGCCAAATATCACTACCGACTGTGTAGAAAAAGTCATTTTTTCTTTAAATTTGAGAAAAGCGTCCTCATTTGACAAGATACAAAATGAACACCTAATATTTGGTGGACCTACGTTATGGTCAATGCTGACTAAACTGTTCAATATGATCATCTCTTCTGGATATATCCCAACGCAATGCAAACGAGGCTTGATTATCCCTGTTTACAAAGAAAATGGCAAGAGCCGCTCTGATCCTTGTAATTATAGACCTATTACATTGTTACCCGTTATTTACAAGTTATTTGAAAAGCTCCTTCATAATATTCTTAATACATGGGTCGCAAACGCCAATATTCCATTTCCTAACCCCCAACAAAACGCATACCAGAAGCACTTAGGTGCAATAACTGCGTCGTTTAACCTCCAAGAATCCATACGTCATAACATTGAATTAGGCAGCAAAGTTTATGTTGCTATTCTTGATGTAATGAAAGCGTTTGACACTGTGTGGTTGCCGGGTCTCTTCTATAAACTGTCAAAACTTGGGATTAAAGGTAAAATGTGGACACTTCTTGTTTATGCCCATAGTGACATGTCCAGTTGTGTCGCTGTAAACGGAGTTATCTCACATTTCTTTGACGTAAAACAAGGAATAAGACAAGGGGGAATTATCTCTACTTGGGTCTATAATCTATTTATGGATGACTTGTTGAATACCCTGGAAAAAAGTGGCCTTGGAACTTGCATACTGAACATACCCACTGGTAACGCTACGCTCGCTGACGATATAACGCTCTCAGCGTTAAGTCCGTCAAACCTTCAACGAATGATAGATATTGTCTATCAATACACATGTTATTTTAGATATGTTATAAATGCATCTAAAAGTTATGTAATTACATTCGGAGAAAGACTCAGGTCGCTGCCAGAAGTTATTCTTCAAATGGGACCTGACAGCATAAGAAAAACCAATAATATAAAACATGTGGGTATCATATTGAACAGCTCAATGTCAGACAAAGACAAGGTTACCAATGGTTGTAAAAATGCTAAGTCCTCATTGTTTTCACTGTTATCTATTAACATTGAATCACGCTACTTAAACCCAATCAAGTCAGCCGCATTAATGTCAAAAATATGTATCCCGAGATTGTTATTCGGTTCAGAGCTATGGAACAATCTAACATCACGTGACTACGACCTTCTTGAAAGGTTCCTGCGTCTTGCTGCAAAAAAGGCACAAAGCTTTAATATTCGAACTCGCACCGATATCTGTCTTAGCATGCTAGGTTGGAAATCTATTCGTTCTGAGATTGATCTCAATAAACTATCATTTATGGGCAGATTGTGCAATATGCCAAATACTACCTTGACAAAACGCGTCTTCAACAAAAGGTTATCTGTGTTTGTTTGTAGACATAATGCCGTCCAAGAAGGATTTGTCCCAGACATTGTTACCATACTGCAGAAATATTATCTCGCTACACATTTAATTGAATACATACAAGGTGGTAGTTTCCCAACAAAACACGCCTGGAAATCACTTTGTAAAACAAAGGTCATTGCCTCTGAATCCAGATCATGGCATCTTCGATTACAGGCGGATGACTGCTTTAGCAGATTTAGGCTACTTCATTCCAATATTGAAAGAGCGATTATCTGGGAGTGTGCAACTGACTCCTACAGCCTATTGAATGCACGCACCATTGGTCAATTTTGGATTGAGCAGAGCACCACTCCTACTCAAAATTCACTATGTTATTTGTGTGGCATCTTCTATACTGACATTAGAGTTCACGCAATCATAGAGTGTTCTACAAAGGTATATATCAGAAACGTTTTCTTTAATTCTATACAAGAACTATTTGGACATGAAGTGCTGGCCGAAATAAATAAAGGCTCAAATGAGACGAAGCTGCAATATCTAATCGGCAGGCAATTATGCTCACTTCCAGATAAAAGAGCGCATAAACAATTCCTTAGAATAGCAATTGAATTTGCTGCACGCTGTTTGACTACTTAAAGACAACTGAACCGCTGCAAATTATTTTAATGAGATTATTGCCATATTCAATACATAAGCTGGTTATGTTATGACTTAAATTATGATATATGCATTTGCCTAACTGATTGCCAATTTGTGTACATATCCATGTGCTATATTCCCTTTTTGAATATTATTTCATATATCCTTATATTTTATATGCTTCTTTGAATTATATTTCTTGTTGCTTCAATTTATCTCTGCAAAGAGGAAATAAAGAGAATAATAATAATAATAATAATCACCGCCTACTTTATCGACACCAGAGATTACCTTCTTCGCATCAGCACACAACATGAAACGTTTATCCGCAAATGTGTCCGAAATTGTTTTTATAATTGGCTGTATTATGCAAGTCGGCATTTTCTTTGGAAGATCTACTTCAGATATACCAAACCGTTCAATTGAATCAGATAAGTTCGTTCTACACCGTATCAAAAACTTGAGGATACACAGTATAAATGTACTCGGACTACACCGTATCATGGTAAAATAGCATTGGATACACACCGTATGATCGTGACATTTTTCAACCTCAAAAAACATCTACATTATGCAAGTTATGTGGTCAAAGGATGTTTACATACAATCTAAACTGAAGGATTCGAATATTTATGCACTTTCTAGGAGTCAGAATGCCTCTAAATGACTCCCAGACACCAAAATAGTGGTCATCTCTCGATTCATTTTTAAAAATGGGAAACCACTGGTTGTGAGAGCTGATTGTGGCTTGAAATCTTTATAAATCACTAAAATTAGCCTCTTTTTTTATTGATCCGGTATCATTTGGACTTTAAATATGCTGGCATATACTTAAATACAATTCTGAGTTTTCAGTCATCTTTTCTTCGTTATTCTAAACTAGGTTTGAATATATTATTGCTGCAATATAACCAACAGTCAGTATTATGCAAAAACAATCAGATGTATACGATTCTTATAATTATTATTAATGATATAAACGAATGTAATTTATTTAGAAAAAATAACGGGACGCCGCGAGTTTTCAACAAAAAAAAAATGGCGAGTGTCCCTTTAATAGATACTGACTTGACATAGCACATGTTTCCGACAATTACGTTCATCTTCAATTCATTTATACATATTAACAATTTAACCGAAACAGCGTTGGTCAGTCATGTATTGGACTAGTCTATATAATTTTGAGCTGTACTACTACATCAGGGGCGTAGCGTGGCCTGTTTTCAATATACTCCTAAAACGAGGTGCGAAGCTTAAATTGGTAATGTTCACCCTTACCCCGCTCGCCCCTCTTATTTTTTGTTACATTTTTCATTTTGTTATTTTTTATTTGTTTGTTAATGCCTTCATCGCCGTCGCCGATGGAAAACCACCACATATATGCTTCTTTTTTTCTTCTTCGAAAACGTAAGACAACAACTGACTAGTTATTGTCGTTCATAAGAAATGCTTCAAAACATTTTTACTAACAAGCAGTAGGCCAGTTCGTGTCTGTGACTGTCGCAAGATGACCATAGTGGTTGGGACTGACTCAGGAAAGAATCAATGTTGGTGACTGCATTAACATAAGTTTAATGCAACTTTTAAAATATTTTAAATATATATACAATTATCAAAAAAACAAGCGAATACTCAGATGAAATATGAAAAGACTGTTCTCATGAACGTTTAAGACGTTCGTAGTATAACCACAAATACTGAATGTGTCGACTCACTATATATGACACTAAACTAAAGTGTTGTTGACGTTACAACAATGTTGATGATCACAAACGTTACAAAGAATGATGATCTAACGCGATGGATTTGATGCGCGATAGTTCATGAACATGATGCGCGACTCCAATGATCGGTGATTGTCATCAACAGCCTTCTATAAGGGTTGATGGCGAGATGAGTATGATGACGCGATGAATAACCTCCACCGAGGTTGTGGGTGAAGTTCCTCCCGTGAGGTCTGATGAATGAATGAATGAATGAATGAATGGTGTTTTACGGCACGTCGACACATAAATAGGTCATATTGTGCGCAAAAAAAATATGAAAAATGAAGTATTAATTAAAAATTAATGTAAATATATAAAGATAAAACTATTAAAAATAAGGGATGATAAGGTGTAATATAAACTATGTATGTAAATCAATAAATGCCCGGCAACGGGTATATAAACAAGTAAATATATATAAGAACACATTACAATGATTTATATAGTCTGATCTCTTTCAGGAAATCTAAAACAAGACTAAAATCTACAGTATCAAATAACTCTTTCATAGTATTAACATTGTAGTACCTTTGACGCATAGGATCAAAGTCTACACATTCCAATAAGATGTGTTTGACCGTTAACGGTGCAAAGCAGGGTATACATTCCGGTAATTCTGATGACGGGCCCACCACGTGTCCCGGGCGTTGTTGCTCCTATGAGAACCTGACCATGTTGTCCAGGTATGGGGACCGTCTTCACCGCTCGTTACGTTATGTGTGGATTCCCGTTGAATCACCTAGAGGGCCTACACACACTAAAGGCTTAGCTCCACTCCGGGAGGCTTAGGCACATATTGCCTGTGAATTTCACCATTTCAAACGACTGCTCCAACCAAAGCAACTTTGAACATTCCCGGCCACGACTGGAAAAGAATGCACTTTATAACCCAACGTTCCGCCCAAACCATCCTCTCCCATGTTCATTCCGTGACAAACGTGGCAACCGACGTAATTTTCATATCTACACAAAAGGACCCTTAAACAAGTTTGCCCTTTAGAGAGATAGATTGTAAAATATCTATACTTTTACATGCAGTAATGCGCATATAAACCTATTGAACAGCCCTGCCGTACTCCCTCTACCGGCTCGCTTTTCCGTGGTACATGAATATGGTAGGCATACGATGACAATACCTTAGGCCAATTTGACGACAATATCCACAGTAGGGGGCGGTCGAAGGCGGAGCTATGAGCAGAGCGAGTTGATACACTTTCAGAACTTTATTTTAAACGAAAAATCAAAGTATACCAGTACTGAGCGGCGTAGGTTGGTCGAAGAGGATTCTTTGACGGGGCGTGAAAGAAGCAGAATGCGTTGCATTTGTTTTGTTATATTTGTATTATAACAAATTATCCCATTTATGTGAAGAATCCTTCCAACAGTTTTATTATGACAATATTATAAAATGTGGAATGTATTGTAAACTGATTCATGTATGGGCGTGTATTACGGGAACATAGTCAGGGTTCTACATTAGATATATGTATGGGGTTGTATTACGGGACAATATCCAGGGTCATGTTTGTACATAACGTATATATATGGGTCTGTATTAAAGGACAATATTCAGGGTCAAGTATGTACATTAGGTATGTGTATGGGCTTGTTTTACGGGACAATATCCAGGGTCAGGTTTGTACATAATGTATATGTATGGGCTTGTATTACGGGACAATATCCAGGGTCAGGTTTGTCCATTATGTATATGCATGGGCTTGTATTACGGGACAATATCCAGGGTCGGGATTGTACATAATGTATATGTATGGGCTTGTATTACGGGACAATATCCAGGGTCAGGTTTGTACATAATGTATATGTATGGGCTTGTATTACGGGACAATATCCAGGGTCAGGTTTGTACATAATGTATATGTATGGGCTTGTATTACGGGACAATATCCAGGGTCATGTTTGTACATTAGGTATATGTATGGGCTTGTATTACGGGACAATATCCAGGGTCAGGTTTGTACATAATGTATATGTATGGGCTTGTATTATGGGACAATATCCAGGGTCAGGTTTGTACATGATGTATATGTATGGGTCTGTATTAAAGGACAATATTCAGGGTCAGGTATGTACATTAGGTATATGTATGGGCTTGTATTACGGGACAATATCCAGGGTCAGATTTGTACATAATGTATATGTATGGCCTTGTATTATGGGACAATATCCAGGGTCAGGTTTGTACAAAATGTATATGTATGGGCTTGTATTACGGGACAATATCCAGGGTCAGGTTTGTACATTAGGTATATGTATGGGCTTGTATTACGGGACAATATCCAGGGTCAGGATTGTACATAATGTATATGTATGGCCTTGTATTACGGGACAATATCCAGGGTCAGGTTTGTACATAATGTATATGTATGGGCTTGTATTATGGGACAATATCCAGGGTCAGGTTTGTACATAATGTATATGTATGGGTCTGTATTAAAGGACAATATTCAGGGTCAGGTATGTACATTAGGTATATGTATGGGCTTGTATTACTGGACAATATCCAGGGTCAGATTTGTACATAATGTATATGTATGGCCTTGTATTATGGGACAATATCCAGGGTCAGGTTTGTACATAATGTATATGTATGGGCTTGTATTACGGGACAATATCCAGGGTCATGTTTGTACATAATGTATATGTATGGCCTTGTATTATGGGACAATATCCAGCGTCAGGTTTCTACATAACGTATATATATATGGGCCTATATTAAAGGACAATAGTTAGGGTCAGTTTTTTACATTAGGTATATGTATGGCCTTGTATTAAGGGACAATATTCAGGGTCAGGTATGTACATTAGGTATATGTATGGGCTTTAACTAAAGGACAATGTCCAGGGTCAGGTATGTACTTTATATATAAGTATGGGGTTGTATTACGCGACAATATCCGGGGTCAGGTTTGTACATTAGGTATATGTATGGGCTTGTATTACAGGACAATATCCAGGGTCAGGTTTGTACATTAGGTATATGTATGGGCTTGTATTACGGGACAATATCCAGGGTCAGGATTGTACATAATGTATATGTATGGCCTTGTATTATGGGACAATATCCAGGGTCAGGTTTGTACATAATGTATATGTATGGGCTTGTATTACGGGACAATATCCAGGGTCAGGTTTGTACATAATGTATATGTATGGGCTTGTATTACGGGACAATATCCAGGGTCAGGTTTGTACATTAGGTATATGTATGGGCTTGTATTACGGGACAATATCCAGGGTCAGGATTGTACATAATGTATATGTATGGCCTTGTATAACGGGACAATATCCAGGGTCAGGTTTGTACATAATGTATATGTATGGGCTTGTATTACGGGACAATATCCAGGGTCAGGTTTGTACATAATATATATGTATGGGCTTGTATTATGGGACAATATCCAGGGTCAGGTTTGTACATAATGTATTTCATTTATTACTACATGTATATTGTAAACACCAGGTTATATTACACCATCTAGCCCTTTGGTCCCACTTTAAAAGTCGATGCCTTAAAATGGTACATCTTTTTATCAAATCTACTATGGTGATGAATTTCAAAGATACCTATATATAGTAGATATTCAAATTTATGAAGGGTCAAGATTATGATTTATACTAATTTAAAAAAGAATCCGAACACATTTCGGAGGATATCAATTCATCGAATTTGCTTATTTATGATCTGTTTTTAGGTGTACTGGTCGGAGGCTTTGTCAGTGTCTTTCTATTAATGAAAGTTCGAAAACTAGCTCTGTTGAACCAGTACCACCAGAGTTATGAACCCCTTGAATTATCGAAATATGGCAAATTCAGTCTTAAAAAAACTCTAGTATCTTCATTTTTATTTGATCTTTACCAAATTTTACCAGTGCCTTTATATCAATGAAATGAATAAGTTCCAAAACCAGCCAGATCAGATTAATGACACCAGAGTTATGGCCCTTGTTTTGCTGAGAAATGCCATATTAAATCTCGTGAACACTCTAGCTCCTCTATATGTTTTATTTGATCTTTAAGAAACTTGGCCAGATTGTTGATATTAATGAAAGCTTGGACAAGTTCGACAACCAGCTCCACGGGGGTCAAAAATGGCTGTAAAATGTTACAGATTGTATATGTGAGCACAAACTTGCATATGCATGTAACAGTGAATTTATCTCAATGATTTTTAGCTCACCTGAGCCAAAGTCAGAAAGTGAGCTATTGTGATCACTTTTCAGGGCCATCTTGGCCCTCTTGTTTCAGGCATGATCAAAGAAGTACCTTTAACAAAATGAGAGAGATATTCAAAATAATGCTGTAGTGTTGAACAATTTCATATGTGTAGTGATGACACATTTATGATTAAACATTTGTTATTTTTACCGAAAAAATATGTTTTGCTATTTCTGTTTTTGTCCAGAGACTTGTATTACATTTTCTTATGCATGTTGTTAAATCAATTTCTCATGTCACTTCCGTATATTATGATATCTTGTATTAATTGTGAAGGACAACATATATTTTAATAAAGCTCTCCCGTGCAGTTGCTGGGGTAGAATACAACCACTCCCACCCCTTCATATTCATTTTGTCTTTTTTTATGCTCATTCAAAGTCTATCAAGACACCGCATATGCAAACATGGAAACGTGGCTCCATCGTAAATGGAGTGCCTACTCTAGAATTTACAGCAACTCTGCAGTTCTGCAGGTCAGAAGGTTCTAGGCACATTCTCCATGTTTTATCTGGATGAGCCAGGCACGTTCATTGCTGTTAGGTGCCATATAACCTTTCGAGTGTTGGTTGCCTTAAAACCCAGTTCATTTCAATTAATAAAGCTTATGTTATCCCCACTTCGCGCTATGCGTCTGTCCGTCCCATCTATTTCGTGTCAAGGGTATATCTTGAACTGGTTGGTGTATTCAAGTAATATTTTGCACAAATTTCCGACCACGGTAAAGGTCACAGTGAGGGTCAAATTCATTTTTGCATAAATGTTTCTTCTATCAAGAGATTGTAAAATTTAGCGGTGCGTGTTGAAGGTCAAGGTCGCAATAAAGGTCAATGGTCACATTTAAGGTCTTGATTTGTGTCCGGGCTTTATATGTGGAACGGCTTGGCGTATTAGAATAATATTATGTACAAATACTGCTTATATATCAAGACAATGTGTTGCGCGCATCTTTTAATTGTAGTTTGTCTAATAAAAAAATCTAATACATACACCTTTTACAAACCTGACCCTGGATATTGTCCTTTAATGGAGAGAGGTCCATTAATACGACTTGTGTACAAACCTTACCATGACTATTTTTAATGTTATATTGTGAATCTAATGTACCAACCTGACCCTGGATAGTACAAGCCCATACATTTACCTAATGTAAAAAACCGACCCTGGATATTGTCCCATAATACAAGCCCATACATATATGTCATGTACAAACCTGACCCTGGATATTGTCATACATATATTTAATGTAGAAACCTGAGCCTGATTATTGTCCCGTAATACAAGCCCATACAAATACCTAACGTACATAGCTGACCCTGGATATTGTCCCTTAATACAAACCCAAACATATACCTAATGTAAAAAACTGACCCTGAATATTGTCCTTTAATACAGGCCCATATATATACGTTATGTACAAACCTTACCCTGGATATTGTCCAATAATACAAGCCCATACATATACGTTATGTAGAAACCTGACCCTGGATATTGTCCCGTAATACAACCCCGTACATGTACCTAATGTACATACCTGACCCTGAATATTGTCCTTTAATACAGACCCATACATATACATTATGTACAAACCTGACCCTGGATATTGTCCCATAATACAAGCCCATACATATATATTATGTACAAACCTGACCCTGGATATTGTCCCGTAATACAAGGCCATACATATACATTATGTACAATCCTGACCCTGGATATTGTCCCGTAATACAAGCCATACATATACCTAATGTACAAACCTGACCCTGGATATTGTCCCGTAATACAAGCCCATACATATACATTATGTACAAACCTGACCATGGATATTGTCCCATAATACAAGGCCATACATATACATTATGTACAAATCTGACCCTGGATATTGTCCCGTAATACAAGCCCATACATATACATTATGTACATACCTGACCCTGAATATTGTCCTTTAATACAGACCCATACATATACATTATGTACAAACCTGATCCTGAATATTGTCCCATAATACAAGCCCATACATATACATTATGTACATACCTGACACTGAATATTGTCCTTTAATACAGACCCATACATATACATTATGTACAAACCTGACCCTGGATATTGTCCCATAATACAAGGCCATACATATACATTATGTACAAACTTGACCCTGGATATTGTCCCATAATACAAGCCCATACAAATACCTAACGTACATATCTGAACCTGGATATTGTTTTTTAATACAAGCCCATATATATGACTTATATTGAAACCTGACCCTGGATATTGTCCTTTAATACAGGCCCATATATATGACTTATGTAGAAACCTGACCCTGAATATTGTCCCGTAACACAACCCCGTACATGTACCTAATGTACATACCTGACCCTGGATATTGTCCTTTAATAAAAGCCCCTACATATACCTAATGTACATACCTGACCCTGCATATTGTCCCATAATACAAGCCCATACATATACATTATGTACAAACCTGACCCTGGATATTGTTCCATAATACAAGCCCATACATATACATTATGTACAAACCTGACCCTGGATATTGTCCCGTAATACAAGCCCATACATATACATTATGTACAAACCTGACCCTGGATATTGTCCCATAATACAAGGCCATACATATACTTTATGTACAAACCTGACCCTGGATAATTGTCCCGTAATACAACCCCATACTTATATATAATGTACATACCTGACCCTGGACATTGTCCTTTAGTAAAAGCCCATACATATACCTAATGTACATACCTGACCCTGGATATTGTCCCTTAATACAAGGCCATACATATACCTAATGTAAAAAACTGATCCTAACTATTGTCCTTTAATACAGGCCCATATATATATACGTTATGTACAAACCTGAACCTGGATATTGTCCCATAAAACAAGCCCATACATATACGTTATGTACAAACCTGACCTTGGATATTGTCCCATAATACAAGCCAATACATATACATTATGTACAAACCTGACCCTTGATATTGTCCCAAAATACAAGCCCATACATATACATTATGTACAAACCTGACCCTGGATATTGTCCCGTAATACAAGCCCATACACATACCTAATGTACATACATGACCCTGGATATTGTCCCGTAATACAACCCCATACATATATCTAATGTACAAACCTCACCCTGACTATTGTTCCACAATACAAGCCCATGCATATACCTGATGTACAAACCTGACCCTGGATATTGTCCTTTAATACAGCCCATATATACTACTTATGTATAAATCTGACCCTGAATATTGTCTCTTAATACAAGCCAATGCATGTACCAAACGTTCAAACCTGACCCTGGATATTGTCCTTTAAAACAGGCCCATATATACGACTTATGTATAAACCTGACCCTGGATATTGCCTCTTGATTAAAGGTCATACATATTACCTATGTACAAACCTGACCCTGACTAATGTCCCGTAATACAAGACCATACATATACCTAATGAAACCTGACCCTGGATATTGTCCTTTAATACAAGCCCATATATATACTTTATGTACACACCTGACCCTAGATATTCTCCTTTATTACAGGCCCATATATATACCTTATGTACAAACATGACTCTAACTATTGTCCCGTAATACAAGTCAATACATATACATAATGTACACACCTGACCCTAGATATTCTCCTTTGATACATGCCCATATATATACCTTATGTACAAATCGGACTCTAACTATTGTCACATAATACGAGCCCATGTACACACCTGGCCCTACATATTCTCCTTTAATACAGGTCCATATATACATACCTTATGTACCTTATGTACAAACCTGACTCTATCTATTGTCACATGATACAAGCCCATACTTATACATAATGTACACATCTGACCTTTAATACAGGCCCATGTACAACCCTGACCCTGGATATTGTCTCTTAATTAAAGCCAATATATATTTCGACCTATTACGTATACAAACCTGACCCTGAATATTATCCTGTAATACAACCCCATACATATATCTAATGTAGAACCCTGACTATGTTCCCGTAATACACGCCCATACATGAATCAGTTTACAATACATTCCACATTTTATAATATTGTCATAATAAAACTGTTGGAAGGATTCTTCACATATATAAATGGGATAATTTGTTATAATACAAACATAACAAAACAAATGCAACGCATTCTGCTTCTTTCACGCCCCGTCAAAGAATCCCCTTCGACCAACCTACACCGCTCAGTACTGGTATACTTTGATTTTTCGTTTAAAATAAAGTTCTGAAAGTGTATCAACTCGCTCTGCTCATAGCTCCGCCTTCGACCGCCCCCTACTGTGGATATTGTCGTCAAATTGGCCTAAGGTATTGTCATCGTATGCCTACCACATGAATATATGCAACTGGTGAATTTGTTTCAACTGAACAATGGATTGGCATGTGACAGATGTCGTCAAGTGTTTACGTGAGCTATGTACGACCAATACGCTCTACTAGAGATTATCATGTGACATATGTCGCCAAGTGGTTACGTGAGCTATGTACGACCAATACGCTCTACTAGAGATTATCATGTGACAGATGTCGCCAAGTGGTTACGTGAGCTATGTACGACCAATACGCTCTACTAGAGATTATCATGTGACAGATGTCGCCAAGTGTTTACGTGAGCTATGTACGACCAATACGCTCTACTAGAGATTATCATGTGACAGATGTCGCCAAGTGGTTACGTGAACTATGTACGACCAATACGCTCTACTAGAGATTATCATGTGACAGATGTCGCCAAGTGTTTACGTGAGCTATGTACGACCAATACGCTCTACTAGAGATTATCATGTGACAGATGTCGCCAAGTGGTTACGTGAGCTATGTACGACCAATACGCTCTACTAGAGATTATCATGTGACAGATGTCGCCAAGTGTTTACGTGAGCTATGTACGACCAATACGCTCTACTAGAGATTATCATGTGACAGATGTCGCCAAGTGTTTACGTGAGCTATGTACGACCAATACGCTCTACTAGAGATTATCATGTGACAGATGTCGCCAAGTGTTTACGTGAGCTATGTACGACCAATACGCTCTACTAGAGATTATCATGTGACAATGACAGCTCAGTCTATATTTGTAAGAACGTAAACCAGGCAAAGAGCATTTCCAGTATATCCAACTTTATATGTGCAGCTAACAAATGCCGAAACATGCGGACGACAAAAACGTGTTTTTGTGCTTAAAAAATGGGAAAAAAAGCAGTTCTTTAAAATGCTGCCTGACCTGAAGCGTTAGTTCGTTTTAGAGTACCTCCACAACATCAAGGGCGTTAAAAAAAAATAAAGTCAAAAATACATCTACAAAGTCATTTTGCATTTTAAAGATACCAATCAAAACTTTAAACTTTAAAACATTGGGTGGGAGAGAGTTCTTTATTTCACGGAATACTGTACAACGCGATTTAGTGCATATGACCGGTTAACCTTTGAATTTTTCTATGCAATTTATTGTGTTTGGGTAGAACATCGGATGTTTGAAACAACGACAAACGTTTAGAGAAAACAACGTTCAGGCGAGTGTTCAAAAATATATGGACCACATCTTGCGCTATGTCACACTTCTGGAATATATAAATAAGAACAAACAAAAAATCATTTACTTACCTTCGGTGTTGATTTGCACCCGCCCGAGGCGTTATTCCGCCACAAAATGTTGTTACTTCCACCACATCAAAGGGTAACGTATGGACATGGTGATCTAGATTATGTTTTATGAATTTTAATTAGTTTGTTAAGTCACATCACAGGGATTATGTATGAATTGGTGAAGTCATTTTGGCAAGTTATTGAAGTATTCTAAACCCAGAGTGTTTGGATTGTGAGTATTGTACTCACTTGTTCAGTTTACAGCTCTCTGACTAAGGATGTATGATGAAGTCTTGAGTCGCATTGTTACTTGTACACGTGTATGACGATATAGAAATAGTGGCACCGTTACTGATTGTGTATGCGGACCAGTGGGCTTCGCTCATTTAAAAGTGGGAGGAGTGTAGTAATTTTACAATTGGTGGAGTGTAACCTTCTTCTGGAGATTCCCCATATGCGCAGAAGTTGTTGTCGTGAAGTTTGACTTCCCAATACATCAGTTCAAGCTCGCAAACCAACCAGTGAAATCACCTGTAAACCTACTTGTCAAAGTATAAAGGCCTCCGTTCCGGACCCCCAATACTTGGTGAGTACATTACAGTGATTTTACTATAAATAGTTCACTGGAAATATACCCATCCTATCCAATATAGAGTTGTTCAACTCTGCAGTTAGCACAGTGCATGGAACTTGCCTCGACATAAGCAGCACCAGAGTTGTTTGTATGCATATGTAGATTTTGGTTTGCAATTGAATTGGATTGTATAGTCGCACCAACATTTCAGCTTCCATTGGTGGAGGAAGACCCCATGTGGCCAACCGGGCTTTTTTCGTGCACGGGCAGGCACCTAGGTAGAATCACTCACGTTCCGCAAGCCAGTCGGATACATAAAGATTTGCAATTATGACGGTGTAGTTTTCCTAACGCGACACCGTCTCTTGTTGGCGCGACGAGAAGAATTTGGAAAGAAAAGAAAAGAAAAGTGGATATCAAACCTAATCTGCTATACATGGCATGAGCTGTCACATTTTCTACTGTACGCATACACTTAACACAGTAAGATTACTTACATTTGTATAGGAAAACCGTGACGTAATCACTGAAACAACGTTCTAAATTGGTTTTCATGAGAATCTGAAGTAAACTAAGGGGGAAATCTGCTGCCGGTACGGGACTCGAACCAGCGAGCCATCGCTTACAGGGCGAGTGTTCTACCAACTCAGCTAACCGGTAAATAATATCACCCACTCCACCCCACACACTTGAACATTAAAGAGCAGACTCAGCTCTATTCTCTCGGACACGAGTGCCGCAATCCCACGTTCACCGAATTATCCTGGTCGCCAATGAAGTATAATTTCAAGTAAACAAAGGGGGATAGTTCGACTAATATGGGACTTGAACCCGAGACCCCACACTTATAGAGCGAGTGCTCTGCCAACTGAGCTAACCGGGCCAGTTAGTAATGAGATAAAAAATGTGGTGTTGGTATATGATATGGAATTCTGAGCAACTAAAACATTCATTCTTTGTAAATACACTAGTAGATTGGAACCATCTAGATAGCCAAGTGCATGCGCAAAGACAGTCAAGGGCTTTAAAACTGCCCTCCCTTTGTGCTACTAAGCGCGCCTTCCCCGGTGTAACACGCTGTAAAAGGCCCTTCATCGTACTAAGCAGAAGGAATAAGGAAACCTGGGATATAACCCCTGGATCATAACTTGGAAACCATTGAGATCCGCACCCTTTAATCATATATATCAGTGTTCTCCCCAGGAATTTCTCAAGGCATGTCGTTTTTATCGGAAAAAATATGCTTCAGATTGTATCCTTATACAAAACTGCTATATGTATGTGTAGTTTGTCAGAACGACACTTGATCTATATAAGAAATAGACTAGTGATTCTATATATTGTGTTTTAAACTTATTTACGCTTAACAAAAATGAAATAATTAAAATGTGTTCCATTACTTTTCAAATTAAGGCATGTTGCAAAAGCATTTTGACTGTGAAGGCATGTCAAATGCGACATGCCTTAAGAGCCTGGGGAGAACACTGTATATGTACTTACTCGGCTGGAAAAGTAGAAAGGCGGACACAGGAATTTGCAAAGGCGCGCCATCGACTGCGTGATCTAAATTCTAATTCTGATATGAAATTATAAGCTTGTTTGACAATAATTCTCATTTCAGAGATGTAGATAATTTTTTCCTGCAATGGATCTTTACTGACTTACTCTTGAGTAAATACCCATTGCAGTCAAAAATTATCTGCAGTTCTGATTATTGTCGAACAAGCTTGTAAGAATTAATCAACGCAGTAGTTAAAATAAGATAAGCTTATTTTGAGTAGGCAAGACATAAAACAAAACATAAGCTCAACAACCTTTTGAACTGACAATTATGCGCATCATCGCAAATTCCTGTGTCCGTCTTAAAGTGTTCCAGCCGAGTAAGTATTTGGGATGTGTATTGTCATTGTTTTGTATCACCATATATTCAATACGGCTACATGGTATCGCGATACATATCACAGTATATTTTATATTACAAGCATTTTTCATGTTTGTCATCAATTTTAATATATATGTATTGTGTTAATTGTGCAAAAAAAATCTTAAAACAGTGTGTGTTTAAAACTAGAGACAACTGACTACCGTAGATAAAAATAAAAAATAAAATGAACATGAGAAATAGAAAATGATGACTTGCTGATAGTTTCAGAACTGAACTGAACCGATATGTTTGATTTTGACATTTCTCCGAAGCCCAAAATGTTATCTACAGCTCTGGACAATTATTTCATCTTTGCGAAGATCATCAGGTGAGCGATTCAGGGCTCTCTTGTATTGCTATAACGTGGCCTGGTAGATTCGTAGGACTAAGGTTCAAGTCTGTCTAAAAACCAATGCATCTTTTTCAGTTAAACACTAAATCATCACCCACCAGAGATGGCTGAAAGACCAGAAGATCTGAATCTACCTAATGCAGTCATTACCAGGATAATTAAAGATGCTGTAAGTTACAGACTAAGTTACAGTTATTTAGAATACTATAAGGCCAAATATAATTGTATGTGTGGTTTCAGTTTGCCGACGACCCCGTTTTTAAGGGCCGACCCTAAACATTTTATGCCCACCCAAAACAGAAAAATCAAATTAAATTATGATTTCTATCTATTCTGTACCGGATATCAACAGATCTATAATGGAGTTTCTACGATAGAATTTGCAGCAACTCTGCAGTTCAGGGTGAGAAGGTTCTAGGCCCATTTTCCATATTTTATCACGATGTACATGGAAGATGAGCCTGGCATGTTCATGCCTGTTAGGCGCCATATAACCTATTCATGTGTTGGTGCGCCTTAAAACCCCAATTCAATTCAATATATTTGTTAGTTAATTAGGTTTTAAAAAGTTGAGTGACCGGGATAGTAAAGACGCTCTCACCGCTGTGGGTTCGAATCCCACTGACTGGGAGCTCACCTTGTCAAGTGAGAAAGTTTTGATTCTTACGGATGCTGGGAGGTATGTAGTTGTGGTTTTACTCAGGAAAAATGGGGTGGTCTCCCTCTACCACAAACAAACTGAACGTATATCCAATATATATTATAACATGTTCTAAAAATGACGTAAAACAGTGTAACCACTCTTCAAACAAACCTCAAGGTATCTTGGCTGAAATTGCCTAGGAAGAGCTTACAGGTCTATCACATGTATACTATTTCAGATACCAGATGGAGTGACAGGTCTATCACATGTATACTCAGGGCCTTTTTTCCTTCTATAATAGAGGCCGATATTCGGTGACTTCCCAATTGCAAAAAGCCCCAAAAATACAATGCTGAAATTCCCAATGTGTTGACATATGATTCTCCCGAAATCTATTTCACACATTCGGTTAATAAAACTACATTATTTAGCAGCGAATGAAACCAAAAGCAGGCTTTTTATTGGCTTACCGAAATAAATATCCATTCAGAATGACTCGGCACTGCACTGCAGTCCGCTTATGACCGAGAAGTTACGATCTCTTGGCGCCAATTGTTTTGTTTAATGGAGAGAACGTGAACCGAACCGAGTTATTTTACGCGATTTATTAAACCGCATGTAGACTTGACTCGGTCGTCATTTCCTTATTATTTAATATTGAATCGTTTGAAATGTTATATAATTATTTTTTATAAAAACTTAAAATTGATAAAAAAAACAAACACTGTAGAACATATTCTAACACGGTTGTCGTAACCAATATTTGAAAAAAACAAGTACACCGTAAACAAAATGCGAGTAAATTTTTTTGAAAAAAACGGAAAATACTACAGAAAATCTGTTTAAAGGGCTGCAGATGATAAAGGCCAGCCTTTGGACCTTTGGTGTTAAAAGGACAAATTCCTTTGAGGTGAAGGACCATAGAGGTGAAGGACCTCTATGAACTTGCTATTCTGATTCCACAGAGCACCGCTGTTGTTGAGCATTCTTTCAGCCTGATGAATGACCTATGTACATTTCTGAGGTCTTCATTGAAGACAACAAACTTGGATGCTCTGATGAGGATTAACTGTGTAAACCCCCAAGAGGAGGACTTTGATCAAATTGTTGATGACTTTAAGGACTTCAAGTCCAGACAGTTACCCTTGTAAATGATGTTAAAATTAGAAGTGTCCTATTATACCAGTCCTGTTTTAGTGTTAAATAATTTTGTTTTCAATTATTAAATTGATGCAACTTTCTATTTACTGTATGTATGTAGACTGCCATTTGTTTATTGATGTATCTTGAAAGTCAGTCTACCTTTTCCCAATTTGGCCGAAAATCACGCTTGAATTTCCCAAAATGAAAGGCTAAGGCCCCTTCCCAATTTTTGGAAAAAAGGCCCTGATACTATTTCAGATACCAGATGGAGTGACAGGTCTATCACATGTATACTATTTCAGATACCAGATGGAGTGAATGTGTCACATGTATAATATTTCAGATACCAGATAGCAGGGTTCGACACTAACTTTTTTAAACGTGTAGTCCGCAGGACTAGTGACTTTAAAAATCTAATAGTCCTCCTGAGAACTAGATGGTCCTTCCAAAAAACGTTGTATTTAGCAACAAAAAGACAGGTGTATAACAGGAGACAAACTTCAAAGTGAACAGTGCCAAAAACCCTTTCTGTCTTGAAGATACCAACTGAAATCGTAAAACTTATTTATTTTTTTCGGTTTCTCCCCAGGCAGACTTTCATCAGATTTAGATGCATTTTCAACCCTAACCAACTTGACAAATGTTGATCGAATGCAATATTATTCTGGTCTTCGTTTCATTTTTATTGAAAAATACTAATTATTCGACAATTACCCCAAACTTATTTTTTAGTCATACCCGCATTGAGTAACAAAACACAAAATCATTACCTTATCCCAGGGAGTAAGTATACAGGGAGGAGAAACGGGTTCATAAACGCTCTAGTTTATCGATTTATGCTGTCTCGCTTGAACGCCGCCATTTACTAGTTTATCGATACATGTAAATCGATCATAAGCGCGTTAAATTTGAAAAGTTAAAATTTCAGCCAACCTCGCAAATTAGGCAGTTTTTACAGCCTCTTTTTTTACGGCTTTCTATTATAATCAACATCAGGAAATTACCTACTTGACAAAGATAAATATGTACTATTCACTTTTTGTTATTATTAATGCCTAATATAACCCATACCTTGTATCTCGTTTGCAATAGCTCCATACCATTTTTAATTTTAACGGAACCGTCTGGTAATGTGCTTTTATACATGCAAACAAATACACGCTCTGTATCAGAGGACACAGTGTGAATAAATAATACTTATGTTTACATTTCGCACCTTTATTGAGTTTGTAAGTGTAATAATTTATAAAAAATTGCTGTTTTTCACACACGCGCGAAACAACCGGAAGTAGTCATTTTCACGCAGTAGTGAAACACACGCGCGACAACATAAAACGGCAAAACGATCCGTTTCTCCTCCCTATATACTTACTCCCTGCTAATCCATAGACATAGATAAGTTATTGATGGCTATGACTAATTGTAGGATTCAATACATTTCCGTTGATTTCTCTCGTCTATAAAGCAATCACAAACAAACTCGCTTTATACCAAACACATCTCTTTATTTCCTAATTAGCCGTCGATAAAACACACAATAGAAGTTTGCGCTTTTGCTTATTGACGACACCCGCAAAGATTCTTTACAACTCACTGTGCCGATGTCAATCATACAATTATAACCGCCTTTAAAATTGATTTATCGCTGGAGAAATCATTTTCAAAGTATCTCGTCTAATCATAACCCTGCCCTTGCGTAGTAGTTTGTAGTACGATTTGTACGGCTTTGATTGGTTTACTTAAATAGACTGCGCACATGATCCCCACATGATCTAATCACGTGATCGTCTAACGAGCAAACATGTCGGTTATATTCACATCTCGCCTCAGGCAAACCGATAATGATCGATAATTAGGCTATTGCCCTGATTAGATAAGAGTCGGGTTGTTATTTAATGGTAATGGGGTTAAATAAGGTACTTGTGAAACACGCGCTGATCTTGTAATTTAGAGGGTTTTGTTAATTATGAGGTTAATCACATTTGAAATTGCCGAAAATCACCGGAAAATGACGGCCCCACATGTATAGAAAAGCGAAGTCAGCCAAATTAAGCGACTTCGCCTAATCGAGTGACCCCGGCCCTATATTAGGAATGTGTATTTTACGGCCGTAATATCTATAATGGGGCTCGAAAAATTACTAGTCAGACGGACTAGCCAACTTTCACTTTAGGTAGTCCTCCTGAAAAACAGGTGGGCACAGGACTAGCGGACTAGCGTTAGTGTCGAAACCTGGATAGAGTGAATGTGTCACATGTATAATATTTCAGATACCAGATGGAGTGACAGGTCTATCACATGTATACTATTTCAGATACCAGATGGAGTGACAGGTCTATCACATGTATACTATTTCAGATACCAGATGGAGTGACAGGTCTATCACATGTATACTATTTCAGATACCAGATGGAGTGACAGGTCCAGGGCTGTACAAATATTTATTTTTTTGCCACTAGTCCGGGACTAGTCACCCTGTCAAAAGTGACTAGTCCCAAAAAATGGACACAAGTCCTGAATTCTTTCGATTTCTCAATATGTTAAAACTGCGTCTTGCATACTCATTACACTTCATTACAATTCATTATACACAGTAAAGGAAACAATCCTTATTTACAATTAATGTATGTTTCAGTGGTATAGATTGTAGACTGCCATTGGGTGAAACAGCAACAGTAAGAATCACATCTGCATTTTTAAATTTCAATATACATGTAGATATTGAGTTTCATATTACAGTTCAGATAATCATTTAATGGAGAGAAAAAAAAAGTCATAACTTTATATAGGTAAGGGGCTACAAATGAGATTCTTAACTTTATTACCACTTTACCTAATGCAAAAAATAAGTAACATGTGAATCAATATAAACATTTTATTTTTATGTTTTAGTTTTTGTCCACTACACCAGATGATTTTGACTTTTTGATTGGCTGTGCGTCACATTCTTCATTTTTCCTCTTTTCATTTTTACTTTCACCTTCGCTTTCATTTTTCCTTTTTTTAACATTGAAAAAGTTCAACAAAGTTAACTCATTTTGAAATGTAAACATTAGCACTGCCAAATAAGAAATCAAACTGATTATATATATCAGTTCGTTTTGTTTTTATTTCATTTTTTTGACAACTCAATTCTTCGAACGTAATTCGTACACTAAGTATGCACAAACCGTTACCCCACCCGCCTTTCGTGTTACAATTACGCTCAACAATACACTGAGAAACAATAAAAAAAGCACACCTACCATTTCATATCAAACATACTTCCATTATCAAAAGTCCTTAGTTTCTTTACTCATCGAAAGATTGCCGACAAATCGGTCTGATTGCTAATTAATCAATGTGTTAGTGTTATTGTTTCAATGTATCGCCATTTTCAGCTCACCACGTGACGAACATGTGATTTATCTGAAGTAGTCGTTTCATTGGCTAGCGGATCTGGATTAAAATAGATCGGGTCAATTGATTGGATAATGTCGACAATGCCGCCTGTCAATTAAAGTAATTTGGAGGCGGGACTTCCGGCATGGTTGATTGTTGATAAAACTGCCCGGGGTTATCGCTGATCGCCACTGTGGATGCTAATTGCATTACAAAGGCAAATGGAATTAAAGGATTACGTTGAGAAGTGTGCTGGGGTTGTTTTATGACAGGTGGCCGACATTGTTAATTGGACAAATCTGGGATCTGGGACTGAAATCTTTCAAACAGTGACACGCCTGACTTTGTCTTTTTAGCTCTACTGGCCAAGGGCCAGCAGAGCTTATGGATGGTGTGTTGTCCGTTGTCCGTCCGTCGTCCGTCCGTTAACTTTTGCTTGTGTACACTCTAGAGGCCACATTTCTGATGCAATCATCATGAAACTTTGTCAGAATGTTTGTCTCAATAAAATCTCGGTCAAGTTCAAAAATGGGTCATGTGGGGTCAAAAACTAGGTCACTAGGTCAAATACTTGAAAAACCTTGTGTACACTCTAGAGGTCATATTTGTTACCCAATATTGATGAAACTTTGTCAAATTGTTTATCTTAATTATATCTTGATCAAGTTCGGAAATGGGTCACATGAAGTTAAAAACTAGGTCACTAGGTCAAATATTGGAAAAACCTTGTGTACACTCTAGAGGCCATATTTTTGACCCGAGCTTGATGCAACTTTGTCAGAATGTTTGTCTTAATTATATCTTGGTCAAGTTTGAAAATGGGTCACATGGGGTTAAAAACTAGGTCACTAGGTCAAATACTTGAAAAACCTTGTGTACACTCTAGAAGCCGTATTTCTGACCCAATCTTGATGAAACTTTGTCAAAATGTTTGTCTTAATTATATCTTGGTCAAGTTCAAAAATGGGTCACATGGTGTTAAAAACTAGGTCACTAGGTCAAACTTTGGAAAAACCGTGTGTACACTCTAGAGGCCATGTTTTTGACCCGATCTTGATGCAATTTTGTCAGAATATTTGTCTCAATTATAGCTTGCTAAAGTTCGAAAATGGGTCACACAGGGTCAAAAACTAGGTCACTAGGTCAAATACTTGAAAAACCTTGTGTACACTCTAGAGGCCATTTTTCTGACCCGATCTTGATGAAACTTTGTCGAAATGTTGTCTTAATTATATTTTGGTCAAGTTCGAAAATGGGTCCCATGAGGTCAAAAACTAGGTCACTAGGTCAAATAATTGAAAAACCTTGTGTACACTCTAGAGGCCATATTTCTGACCCGATCTTGATGAAACTTTGTCGAAATGTTGTCAAATATATTTTGGTCAAGTTCGAAAATGGGTCCCATGGGGTCAAAAACTAGGTCACTAGGTCAAATACTTGAAAAACCTTGTGTACACTCTAGACGCCATATTTTTGACCAGATCTTGATGAAACTTTCTCAGATTGTTTATCTGAATTATATCTTGATCAAGTTTCAAAATGGGTCACATGGGATCAAAAAACTATGTCACTAGGTCAATATTGGAATTTGCAGTAGCCCTAGAGCATTTATTGCTTTGCAGCATGTGATGGACCTGTGACAATTCTGCCCTGTTCATCGGGAGCCTTACCCTGGTGGTCACATGTTAACATACAGTTATGTAAGCAATACTTCAAAAATCTATATGTCACAAACAAGGCCTATAGCTTTCATATTTGGTATGTAGTACCATCTAGTGGACCTGTAACAAGAATTAGTTCTAATTATGCCCCTGGTACCAGTAATTGCTTGGTAAGTGTCTTCAATAAACAAATTGTCTAGAGATATATCCCCTCCATCCAACAATAAGGCCATAGTTGAGTTCCTCTTGGGTTACAATTCCTAGCTAGCCTGCGCACAATGCCTGCACTGAACTAAGGTGAGCGATTCAGGGCCATTATGACCCTCTTGTTGTTTTTTTGATCGATTTCAACTTTTTTTCTTTCTTTTTTCTTTTGATAATTACTTGACAATTACTTTAAAATTTCTAGTCGGCGCTACTCATCCTAAATGCCTTGTTGAATTTCGACGAAACTTGGCAGGAAGCATCGGTAAGATGTCTAGTTGTGCATGTCACGCTTTTGTTCCAGTTCGCTGATTTTTGACGGAGTAATGGCCCTTTGACATTTTTATTTTAAAGTTCTTGTCGGTGCTACTCCTGTTAAACGGCTTGTTGAATTTCTACGAAATTTGGCAGAAAGCCTCAGTATGATGTCTAGTTGTGCAAAGCGCGGTATATCAATGAAATCTTGGACAATTTTGAAAACCAGCTAGATTTTGTTAATAATAACAGAGTTATGGCCCTTGATTTGTTGAAAAATGCTATATTGTACTTTCCTTTGTTAAATCTATAGGAGAAGAGAGCTATATCTAGCTATAGCTATCTAAATCTATAAGAGCTGTTTTAGCCAGTAGAGCGTCCACAGGCCCTCTTGGGCCTCTTGTTGTAAAATTGGACTAGTCCGGGACTGAAATCTTAAAAAAAGTGACACGCCCGACTTTGGTTTTCGACTAGTCCCGGGCGTCGGGCTATAGGATTTGTACAGCCCTGAGGTCTATCACATGTATACTATTTCAGATACCAGATGGAGTGACAGGTCTATCACATGTATACTATTTCAGATACTAGATGGAGTGACAGGTCTATCACATGTATACTATTTCAGATACCAGATGGAGTGACAGGTCTATCACATGTATACTATTTCTGATACCAGATGGAGTGACAGGTCTATCACATGTATACTATTTCAGATACCAGATGGAGTGACAGGTCTATCACATGTATACTATTTCAGATACCAGATGGAGTGACAGGTCTATCACATGTATACTATTTCAGATACCAGATGGAGTGACAGGTCTATCACATGTATACTATTTCTGATACCAGATGGAGTGACAGGTCTATCACATGTATACTATTTCAGATACCAGATGGAGTGACAGGTCTATCACATGTATACTATTTCAGATACTAGATAGAGTGAATGTGTCACATGTATACTATTTCAGATACCAGATAGAGTGAATGTGTCACATGTATACTATTTCAGATACCAGATGGGGTGAATGTGTCGAAAGAAGCCAGGCTGTCCATTTCCAAAGCAGCTAGCGTGTTTGTGCTGTATGCAACCTCATGGTAAATATTATATCACAATGTTTACATTACCATAAAACAGACATACTTGCATATAGTAACATTGAATTAGAGCTGTGGTTGGTAAAGTGATAGGAATTTCTATATTGATATATTTCTATACAATACTTAACGTCCATTTTAGAAAAAGTCCATCTTGATTCTTAAAGAAATCACAGTGATATGCTTTATTTTTACACCCCTGAAGGGAGGCATATAGTAGTCGCACTGTCAGTCAGTCAGTCCCTACAATCTTGTCCGGTTAGGCAAAAAAAATAATTCTGTTTCCGGTAACCCGACCAACCCTATTTTTTTGGCGCCGACCGTATTATTTTTTTGAAGATGGCTATAATGATTGCGAATATTCGGCAAGTGTTTTATCAGTCCCGTCGCTTAGCAACCAATGTTTCCCTTTCGTGATGTCACATTGGCTGAAAGTAGCCCAAGCTGTTTGACAGCAATTACCATTCAAAAATGTAAACACAACATCGGAAAAAGAGAGATTAAAACCATTTTGCACATGAAATTAATTGGGAGACATTTTTTATTTACTCCATCTCGCGCCCACTGCTAGATCTTATAGCTATTTCAATGCATGCGCGGTATCCAATATCTGGCGCTACCTGTAAAATATAGGTCTATTTGAAGTTTGGTTTTCGTCAACAAATCAAGCACGAGATGTTAAAAATCTATATTAATCACAAGATAAAAGTTTTAATTTACCTATTGTGAATTTATTTTTTTCAAAATCGAGTGAATTATATGGTATCAAGGCGTTTGACCTCGACCCACTTTAGCGGAATATAAATAAAAATTGCTGCCATTTTTACAATCGACATTATCGACGTAACTGTTCCAAAGTGCATTTCTCCTAGGAAATAAACTTGATTCTTACAAATATTATGTGTGTTTGCAAGTTCAAAGGTTAAATATTATTCCGATATCAAAATAAATGATGGATGATTCCAATTTCGGAAGATTCTCTTGGATGGAAATATGTTGTCTTCCAAACAATAAAAAAAAAGGAAAAGCCTACCTACCGACCCAAATTTTTTTGGAGCATGTTACCGGAAACAGACCGATTTTTTTTTGTGGCCTTAATAACTCTGACAATAAAGGTCCGATTTTCAAATAACTTGGCACAATTGTTCACCACAACAAGACGACGTGTCGCGCACAAAATCCAGGTCCGTGGCATCAAGGTCACACTTAGAGGTCAAAGGTCAAAACGAAGTGCTTTTGTGTCCGGTTAATAACTCGGACATTCATGGACAGATTTTCAAATAACTTGGCACAAGTGCCCACCACAACAAGACGACGTGTCGCGCACAAAATTCAGGTCCAATGTCAAGGTCACACTTAGAGGTCAAAGGTCAAATCGTGTCTGGTCAATAATTGTGGCATGCCTGGACAGATTTTCAAATAACTTGGCACAAGTGCTCACCACAACCAAATGAGGTGTCGCACACACAATCCAGGTCTGTGGCTCTAAGGTCAAGGTCACACTTAGAGAGGTCAAAGGTCAAATCGTGTCCGGTCAGTAACTGGAATTCATGGACGGATTTTAAAATAACTTGGCACATGTGCTCACCACAACAAGACGACGTGTCGTGCACAAAATCCAGGTCCGTGGCTCCAAAGTGAAGGTCACACTTAGAGGTCAAAGGTCAAATCGTGTCCGGTCAATAACTTTTGCATTCCTGGACGGATTTTCAAATAACTTGGCACAAGTGCTCACCACAACAAGACGACGTGTAGTGCACACAATCAAGGTCCGTGGCTCTAAGGTCAAGGTCACAGTTAGAGGTCAAAGGTCAGATTGTGTCCGGTCAATAACTCTGGCATTCGGGACGGATTTTCAAATAACTTGGCACAAGTGCTCACCACAACAAGACGACATGTCACGCACAAAATGCAGGTCCGTGGCTCCAAGGTCAAGGCCACACTTTGAGGTCAAAGGTCAAAATAAAGTGCTTTCGTGTCCGGTATATAACTGGCATTCATGGACGGATTTTCAAATAACTTGGCACAAGTGCTCACCACAAAAATCCAGGTCCGTGGCTCCAAAGTGAAGGTCACACTTAGAGGTCAAAGGTCAAATCGTGTCCGGTCAATAACTTTTGCATTCCTGGACGGATTTTCAAATAACTTGGCACAAGTGCTCACCACAACAAGACGACATATCACGCACAAAATGCAGGTCTGTTGCTCCAGGGTCAAGGTCTCACTTTAAGGTCAAAGGTCACTTCGGGGGCATTTGTCACTTGACATTTCTTGTTCTTTTCTTTTTTACACACTCTAAATATTTGCTGATCTTATTTAAAGCTAGAGACACTACTTAATCGGGTACTAAGTTATATGTATGAATGAGTTGAATTTATCAGGCACGTTATACATGTTACGGCGCACCAACACAAAAAGGTTATATGGTGCCAACAGGAATGAACATTCCAGGCCCACTCTCCATTTACATCTGGATAAAAATATGCAGAACGGGCCTAGACCCTTCTCACCTGCAGAACTGCAGAGTTGCTGCAAATTCTATTGTAAACAAACCATTTTTCACTGGAGCCACGATCATTGTTTTTTGCCACCCTTCAAGTAGCACCTGAAACGATACAGAGATCACAGCAAATACCTTTAACGAACATGGCAAAAATTACACAATGAACATGAATTCGGGATTATTTGACCCCTCTTTCTGGATAAGATCCTATTCTTGCCCGGGAACCACACAGTGTTGTATATGAATGAGTTACTGGTGAAGTAGTTTCAGTTTGATGAACCTCCAAAATGTTGGTTGTACGTCAGACATTGATTGTAAAATATCTCATATCTCACGGAGTTATGGCCCTTTGACAGTTTTCAATTTAAATTTGTTGTTGCCGCTACTCCTCCAAAACCGCTTGTTGGATTTTCGCCGAAAATTTACAGGATGCATTGGTATAATGTCTTGTTGTGCATATCGCGTTTGTGTTCCGGATCAATGTTTTTTGATAGTAACATAGTTATGGCCCTTGATTTATTGAACCCCTTGATTTATTGAACAATGCCATATTGTTAAATCTCTGTCTACTGCATGCTGATTGGCTGAAAAACAACACATTTTATTCTGTTTCAGTTCAAACAATTTTGCGTTGAAGGCTAAGCGGAAGACGATCACAGCTAAGGATGTCCTCGACGCTCTGGAAGACATGGAGTTTGATCAGTTTGTAGATCCCCTGAAAGAGTGTCTCGAGGGTAAACCTTTTTGTTTGAAATTTTGTTCTTTAAACTAAATTTTGCTTCTATTAGCGGTTGTTCAATTTCAAAAGCGCCTGTATGGGGTCCCATGTATGTTTTAATGGAATACCCCTTGCATTATATTACATCAGGTGACAATAGTTTACGCATATATTTCGAAGTCATGATTATGATTCTTCTGAAACCACAAGGCATACTGCTCTCATGTATTGGATCCTATACTAAGTTTCTTCAAAAAGTGACACTGGTGTCAATTTGTGTTCCGCCCAAAGAGTCACTGTTTTACATTGAATAAAGAAAAATCAAGAAAAATTTAAAAAATCTTGTCTGAAAGTACAAGAGCAATTGCATGTAGCAATGTTATTGTGCATGTAGCAATGTTATTGTTCTCTAAAGTTTGGTCAGATGTTGACCCAGGGGTTGTAATTGACCCCACCACAGGGGTCGGTGCTTTACATAGACTTGTATGTAACTTTGAGTAAATCGCGTCAAACTTTTCGCATATAAATGGCACAAATTCTGCCATATAAGTATTCTTTCTAATATTATGTTATTAATGTCATGTATTATATGGTTGACATTGCTCATGCCTGAAGTATGCATTTGGCATACATGTGATATTTTCAGGACCTCAATCTGGGAATTTAGTGATTTATTTAACGGAGATCCATGCAAAAATCTGGGGTGTGGGGGGGGAGGTTGCGGGCTATTTTTAATATTTTTCACCCAAATTCCTTAAACGAATACCTACAAATACACTTTTAAACAAGTTTCTTCATTGATTTCAGGGAAGATAACAAGAATAAATGCAAACAATTTTAAACAGTATTTTATTTCATGTTTTTTTTTCATTTTCTTTTTTAGTATTAATTTATTAATTATTGATTTTAATAATTATAAACATTAATAACCAAGGATAAATATGTAAGATTATCTAACACTATAAATATTTGAGCTTTATATTATGGTCGACTCTGAGTCACTCAAATAGGAATCAAGTGTCATCTCTTGAACACAGCCCTATAAACTTTAACACGGTGAACTTTCACTAATTGTCCTGAACTTAGTTGCATACACCCTTACAATTTACATGGAACAAAATCAACCAACATCAATCAAGGAACCCTCTTTTTTAAAAGTAAAATCTTAAATCAAACATACAAACATCGAACAAAAGCAACGTACGACAATCACGGAACTCCTTTTGAAGTATAATCTTTATAAAATTCATTAATAAAATCAAACATACCAAATTCACGCCGACAAAGTCTACTTTCGTTTTCACTATCCGATAATTACTGCGTCACCTTAAACAAACATTCATTTGCCCCTTCTAAGTAAATGATACCGGCAATTTGTTTCAAGTCGTATGGAACCTGTTTAATTACAGACATCATTAAAGACTCCATAAGTGTGATGCTAATCCTTTGATAAGATCAATTAAGCCAATAAAATGTTTGCAAATAACACTTTCCCCCAGGCTATTGATCCAGGTCAAATCCAGGTACACAACGCATCACATGACTGTCTAGCGAAATAACAAGTTGGCTTTTACGCAAACATATACCAAACAAAGGAAACATATACCAAACAAAGGAAACAATATACCAAACAAAGGAAACCTATACCAAACAAAGTAATCAGACAGATGATTTTCGAGAATTCAATTTTTAGCAATTTTACGGTAGTTTTTCACACAATTCCGTGGGTCCGGGAGGAGGATTGCATCTCACTAGTACGTGAGGTATCACATGTATAATGGGTTGAACATTTCACTTAACCATAGCCAACCAATAGTCCTTAATCGCTGGCAGTAATCATGAATGTGGTCGACTAGTATACACCATCGTTATTATTAAAGTATCATCAAACCGGTATTAAGATGCCAATATTGGTCTTTAATATACATGAATTTAACGTAATACATTTGGGCACTAAAAGCAGGTATTCTAATGCAGGTATAATGTAACGTGTAACTCCATTGGCTAACGTTTTAAATTTGTGACCATAAAACGCCTGATTTACCATCTAGTACATGACGTCACGTTGTAACAAGTGACGTCATTGGATGACGTCACATAAAGTTGTAACAAGCGATGTCATTGGATGACGTTACATAACGTTGTAACAAGCGACGTCATTGGCATTGGATGACGTCAACAAAATGCCATTACCGATGAATTTGAGTTTTCATAGAAAAACAAGTGTGTATGTATGATTTCACTTATATATTATATTATATTTCTGGCATTTATCTGGAAAAGCATTAGAATTGAGATAAACATGCTAAGATTTTCAATCTGGTTGTATGTGGTTGGTTTTACGGTCTGAAATTTCGTTTTACGGCTCCGCTACTGCGTCGCCGTAAAATGTAAAATGAAATTCTCAGACCATAAAAACACTCACATACCGTCCCAGATTGAAAATCTTAGCATGGTTATCTCTTAAGTTGTCAGAGGTGATCTTATGAGCAGATTTGTCTGTAACTTGTTTGTTACTTGCCTGTTCTTCTTCAGTATACAAGAAGGAACAGCAGGGTAAGAAGGACCAAAAGAAGAAGGAGAAGGAAACAGTCAGTCAGTCCAAGCCCGAGGCTGTGGAAGAAGATGACGATGATGAGGGGGTGGAGATTGTGGAGGACGGTGAGGGCGACGAGAACATGGAGGAGGAAGAGGCACCCGAGGTCTCGGGTGTTGGGGTTGTTAACGGGGATGGAGACGGAGACGTGGTGGAGATATCAGATACTAGTGATGAGTGAACTGGAAATGTGTAAATGTCATGTTAAAATTTTCTAAATGTAAGTTATTCGGTATCTCTGGTCGCAAATTGTGACTTTTCCAGTAAGACTAGAGATAAAAGTCACAGTGATAAAATGCAGATGGGTGAATAAGAAATTCAAGTGATTTAAAAGGGATTTTATATTGTAGTTGACGATGTTCGGTTCAAAAGATATATGAATGTGATCCGAGAACACCATTGAAACAATTACATATGGCAGTTAGAGGTGCATGTGTAATAGATGGGAGTTATTCAATGTGCAGGATATAAAGAGATAGACTGGGACAAATCAAGAAAACCCTGCATTTTAAAGTCGGTGCTTTCTCGCTGTATAAAGAAGTGCTCCAAGAAATTGAATATATAGACAGCACTGTTGCTTCTGAAATTGAATTGAAATTGGCAGGCCTTGGAATTATTCTACCATGTATCCTATAAGCGTTAGCGTAACAGAGCTGTTATTTAAAGCCGCTATTCCACAGACAGCAGGCAAATTCAAATAATACAAGACATGTACACCTTTACTTAGCTTACTTATGATAAGGTATATGATGTAATTTTTGTTTGTTATCGTTCCCGAAGTGTCGAATTATGAAATACGAACTCTTTAATTCATTTTACACATCTTAAATTACGGGTATTTTAAGTATCCGTGAATAAATATAGACTTTTTTTATATGACCTCAATACATGGATAGAGTTTGGGAGAATGGTTTTGAAGTTGAATTCGGTGGTTTAGCTTATTAAAAAAATGTGTTGCAAAAAGAGTATAATTTAATATGTGGGTCCAGGATTTTTCTGCAGAGGCTGGAGTGGGGAGATAAGGGTGGGAGGTTCAATGTACATATTGAAATGATTTTATTTCACATTTTATTGAGTATTTTCCTTAGGAGTATATTTTGCTCACTCTTTGGATTGTAGTTCTGCGTTGACATGATTTTGCCAAGCTTACACCGCGCGCATTAGGTAATATTCGAAATTGTTCTGAACAGATTTTCCATGTAGGTACAAACATTGTAGATCAGATTTACAATTGAAAACAGTTTTGCTGTCTTAAATTGACATGTTGTTGATATTATACAAAGGGAGGTATCAAGTTGTGACCTTGTCAGTCAGTCTGACCGTTAGTATTTAGCTGGCAAATCTACAGTACAGCTCACGCGAACCCCACACTTTATTCTTTCACACCGAGTGATGAATTTACGCGTACTTACGCGGAGTTCTGATGATAAAACTACAGTGGCTGTCACCTACACGAAAAGCTCACGGCGTGCTTACGATACACCACGATACTTCACGAAGACAAACTCAGAGTTTGCCGAGTCGAAACTGCACTGGTAAAGGGTGCAACTTGTTCTGATTGCATTCATTTTTATGCATAATTATTCAATAACTTCAGGAAAGAAATGGAAGTAGAAGACAATTAAACTTTTATTTTCGGAAAGTCGGATGTGGGAAAATTGAATGCCCGGATTATGACTGGGTCAGGATAGTTATATGCCGTTTTCTATTAGAAATGTATTCATTCATGTATTTATCAATCGTCAACTTTGCACAGAAAAGATGCACTTGGCCCCGCATTGTTTGTACTTTTTCTCGGCGATTGCCTTTACAAGCGCGCTGTCGGGCACGTTGAAAAGTTGTCGGAAAAATTCAGATTTTTTTAATTCACAATAATAAATCACCTCAGTTAGGCCATAAATGTCTTTTTGGTGCCGCATTGCCGATTTTATCTCAAAAGTAATAAAATAAAAATTGGAAATGCGCTACCGAAATTTCAAAAAAAAAGTTCCGCATAAAAGTTTGTTCCGGTTTTTACATGCAACCACCTCATGGGGAATCCCCTTGTCGGTAGACTGGTGCGCGGCCGACTATCTGCCGCTCTGCTCGCTAGCTTGTGAGTGTTGCAGTCGTACGGGTACCAATCTAGGAGAGTGAGACGCTTGGAACTAGTAGGTGCTACAGAACAGGCGATTTATTCAAGCGTCTAATCGACAAAGTCTCACAACAACATGCAATAAATACAAATATACGGACTTATTGTGATTGAAAGAAGCATAAGTCGGGAAGAAATGATAAGGTAATGATCGACAATAGAGATGAGCTGATCCAACTGGTTATTGCACATGAATTTCGAGATATTTTGCATCAATACATGTATTGGAATTAAAATATTGGATAAAAAAAAATTCGTCCGCGTGTCTGTTGACCACTGTAAAATTGTAAAAAAAAATGCGCCCGCCCGCATCTCTTCTCAGAAAAAGTGGCCTGAGAACCAGGTAATTAATTTTTTGTGGCCTTAATTGGATTCTGCTCGGAGTAACTCGGAGTGTATGATCAGTCTGAGTGACTGGACAATGGTATACTTTCGCGAAGTGGATACGCTGAGTCCAAACACCGACTTAGTGTACATTCGCATGGCACTCAATCCAAACTCTGCGAAACGAAGTGTGAGGTTCGCGTGAGCTGTACTGTACAACTACGAAACCTTGTACACCTTCAGCATGATCCAATGAAAACATCTGATGAAGGCCAATAACTCTGATTCATGTTTTTTGAATTATTTCCCTTTGAAAAGGTTTAACCTCGAAAGGCCATAACCCTCTGGTATATATATTTTATCTTAATGTAAATGGAGTATGATCATTCTATTAGGCGCCATATATGTGTTGGTGTGCCGTAAACACAATACAATACAATTTCATTCAGTTGGATGTTTTTTACAATTCAAATCAATTTATTCAGTTGGATGATTTTTCTGTAATTGCTATTTTGCATGATGTATACTGTATACAATGTGTTGAAAATAAATATTTTTCTGTAATATTGTCCTTTAATACATGTTTATTCCAATATAGAAAGATCCCTACATGTTTTCCTTGTTTGGTTATCAGGCCCCAGTTGACCTGGGACGAAGAAATGTCAGTTGTCGTTCTCTACAGGTGGGAGATATCCCCCAACTGATTACAGAGGTTTTCAAACGAATGGGGATACAGAACATGATGTACATTCCTGAAAATCATTCTTCTCCATTATTGTCACTTTTATAAGCCCGAAGGTACGTATTATGTTGTTGCAATGTCCTTCCATCACGTCCGTCTGTCTGTCCGATAACTTTTACTTGACAACTGATTGTGGCTAATAAATGTACACAGTGTCCACCAAACTTGGCCAGATTGATATCAATGAAACTTGGAGCCTTTCGAAATCCAGCCATCATGTTAGCAAGATGAGAGTTATGGCCTTTGATTTTCTTATAAAGGCCATGATAACAGTACTCATCAATTGAAGGGAAATGACTATGTTATCTGTTTTGATATCCAGTATTATAAGTTATTTCCCTTATCTGATTGTATGTGTATCATTAGCATATGGTACATGTACTTTAGCAAGTTTGTTTAAATGTTGACCCTGAGTTGTTTAAAATCTGTAAAAACAAATTTTAAGAGTTATTGATCTAATATCTTGCATTCAGGCTTACTACCGCCTAGTATCCTCGATCAAGTTCTAGATCATCTGAGCCGAAGGCTCAAGGTGATCTATTGGGATCACTCTTCGTCCGTCGTCTGTCAACCGTCGTCAACTTTTCTTCAAACGACCTCCTCAGAAACTGCTTGGCTAATTTTGACCAAACTTCTGATGGATGATCCTTAGATGAATGCTTTTTAGATTTGTTAAAATAAGGTCAGCGCGACATCCAAGATGGCCGCCATCACCATATATGGTCGAAACCTTAAAAAATCTCCAGAACCGCTATACAGATTTCAACAGTTTTTCTTTTAAAATGATCGCCAACGCCTAGTCTATCAAGTTTGTTCAAATGAAGTCCCCGGGGTGAAAAATGGCCGTGCCCCGGGGGTCCAAAGTTTGTATATTGATATTTTGCATGTTTTTCATATAGACATAGGAAAAGAATTTAAAAAAAATTCTTCTCTGAAACCACAAGGCACAGAGCTCTCATGTATTACATGTAGCATCAGCTGATGGTCCTCTACTAAGTTTGATCAAATGTTGACCCTGGGGTCAAATTTGTCCCCGCCCCAGGTGTCACAGTTTTACATACTCTTATATAGGAAAAAACAAAAAAAAATCTGCTCGGAAACTATAAGAGCCGGAGGTTTGATATGTTGCATTTACTATAAGCTTATGGTCCTTTACCAAGTTTGTTCAAATGGTGACCCTCGGGTCACATTTGATCCCACCCCAAGGGTCACATGCTTTACATAGACACGTGTAGGGAAAAACTTAAAAAATCTTCTCTGAAACTGCAAGAGCCAGAGGTTTAATATTTTGCATTTGCTATAAGCTTATGGTCCTCTACCAAGTTTGTTCAAATGGTGACCCAGGGGTCAAATTTGGCCCCACCCCGGTGGTCACAGTTTTATATAGGCTTGTAAAGGGAAAAACTGAAAAAGATCTTCTCTGGAACCACATGGCATAGAGTTCTCATGTATTACATGTAGCATCAGCTTATGGTCCTCTACTAAGTTTGTTCAAATGGTGACCCGGGGTCAAATTTGTCCCCACCCCGAGGGTTACAGTTTTACATAGACGTATATAGGATTATTTTTTTAAATTATCTTCTCGGAAACTACAAGAGCCAGAGATTTGATATTTTGCATTTACCTTAAGCTTATGGTCCTTTACCAAGTTTGTTCAAATGGTGACCATGGGGTCACATTTGGCCATGCCCTAAGGGGCACATGTTTTACATAGACATGTATAGGGAAAAACTTAAAAAATCTTCTTTGCATTTGCTATAAGCTTATGGTCCTCTACCAATTTTGTTCAAATGGTGACCCTGGGGTCACATTTGGCCCCGCCCAGGGTGTCACAGTTTTACATAGGCTTGTATAGGGAAAAACTGGAAACAATATTTTTCCAGGGGTCACAGTTTTACATAGACATATATATAGGGGGGAAAAAATCTTCTCTAAAACTGCAAGAGTCAGAGGTTTAATATTTTGCATTTACTATAAGATTATGGTCCTCTACCAAGTTTGTTCAAATGGTGACCCTGTGGTCAAATTTGACCCCGCCCCGTGGGTCACAGTTTTACGTAGACTTATATAGGAAACACATTAAAGTCGTCTTCTCTGAAACTACAAGAGCCATAGGTTTAATATTTTGCGTTTACTAATCTCTTATGGTCCTTTACCTAGTTCGTTCAAATGGTGACCGTGGGATCACATTGGGCCCCGTCCCAGGGGTCATGTTTTACATAGACTTGTATAGGGAAAAAACTTAAAAAATCTTCTAATCTGAAACCACAAAGCTCTCATATTACATGTAGCCCTGGTGTCACATTTGGCCCTGCCCAAGGTGTTACACTCTAGCACCTTCATTTTGTATTTGATATTTACCAAACTTTGTCAGTGTCTTTATAGCAATGTTGTTATACACAACAGAGCCCACATTTATTGAACAATCTTAACCAAACTTGCACAGATTGTATATGACCATAATATTTCGAAGAAGTTTGATAATGTGCCAGTACTCAGGTGATCGATTTAGGGCCATCTTGACCCTCTTGTTTCAAATGGTGACCTTTGTTGTTGTTTCAGTCATGACTGTTAACGTACAATAGTATGTCAAATTGTAATTTTCTGGCCGTATCTGTTATTTTGAAATCAGATACATCTAAAACAAAGATGCTTTGTTCGTTTGTTTGGTGTTTTACGTCATTTTCAACACATGTCAGGTTATATATGTTGTGGTGGAGGCGGACCATCCACTTTTCCTGGTTAGAACCGGTACTGTACACCTCCCGCCATTCTTAAGAATCGACACTACCTCACAAGTCGAGCTCCCAGTGGGATTCAATCACGCAGCGGTGAGAGGAAAAAAATATGCATATTATCAGTCGAGCTTTTAAAATAATGATCACTACAAATGCTTTTTATACAGGACGAAACTCAGTCCAGCATCAATGATAAACACAGAGCCTATCACCTTCCCAAATGTGGAGGTGTGTCATCTGGCCATTTATTGGTCAAATTCTTGTGATGACGTCATGTTTTAAATATTAAAATTATATCACACAATTTATTTAAAATGCAATTACCAACACAGCTGACCCCGTGAAATCTGACCATCCAATCACGCTGCCAGCACAGCTAACCCCGTGAAATCGGACATCCAATCACGATGCCCAGCACAGCTAACCCCGTGAAATCTGACCATCCAAGCACGATGACCAACACAGCTAACCCCGTGAAATCTGACCATCCAGTCACGATGACCAACACAGCTAACCCCGTGAAATCTGACCATCCAGTCACGATGACCAACACAGCTAACCCCGTGAAATCTGACCATCCAAGCACGATGTCCAGCACAGCTAACCCCGTGAAATCTGACCATCCAGTCACGATGACCAACACAGCTAACCCCGTGAAATCTGACCATCCAGTCATGATGCCCAGCACAGCTAACCCCGTGAAATCTGACCATCCAATCATGCTGCCAGCACAGCTAACCCCGTGAAATCGGACATCCAATCACGATGCCCAGCACAGCTAACCCCGTGAAATCTGACCATCCAATCATTGTGTTGTTCATTGTGACTAACACAGCTAACCACGTGAAATCTGACCATCCAGTCACGATGACCAACACAGCTAACCCCGTGTAATCTGACCATCCAGTCACGATGACCAACACAGCTAACCCTGTGAAATCTGACCATCCAAGCACGATGCCCAGCACAGCTAACCCCGTGAAATCTGACCATCCAAGCACGATGCCCAGCACAGCTAACCCCGTGTAATCTGACCATCCAAGCACGATGCCCAGCACAGCTAACCCTGTGAAATCTGACCATCCAAGCACGATGCTCAGCACAGCTAACCCCGTGAAATCTGACCATCCAAGCACGATGCCCAGCACAGCTAACCCCGTGTAATCTGACCATCCAAGCACGATGCCCAGCACAGCTAACCCTGTGAAATCTGACCATCCAATCACGCTGCCAGCACAGCTAACCCCGTGAAATCTGACCATCCAAGCACGATGCCCAGCACAGCTAACCCCGTGAAATCTGACCATCCAAGCACGATGCCTAGCACAGCTAACCCCGTGTAATCTGACCATCCAAGCACGATGCCCAGCACAGCTAACCCCGTGAATGAAATCTGACCATCCAAGCACGATGCCCAGCACAGCTAACCCCGTGAATGAAATCTGACCATCCAAGCACGATGCCCAGCACAGCTAACCCCGTGAAATCTGACCATCCAAGCACGATGCCCAGCACAGCTAACCCCGTGTAATCTGACCATCCAAGCACGATGCCCAGCACAGCTAACCCCGTGAAATCTGACCATCCAAGCACGATGCCCAGCACAGCTAACTCCGTGAAATCTGACCGTCCAAGCACGATGCCCAGCACAGCAAACCCCGTGAAATCTGACCATCCAGTCACGATGCCCAGCACAGCTAACCCCGTGAAATCTGACCATCCAAGCACGATGCCCAGCACAGCTAACCCCGTGAAATCTGACCATCCAAGCACGATTCCCAGCACAGCTAACCCTGTGAAATCTGACCATCCAAGCACGATTCCCAGCACAGCTAACCCCGTGAAATCTGACCATCCAAGCACGATTCCCAGCACAGCTAACCCCGTGAAATCTGACCATCCAAGCACGATGCCCAGCACAGCTAACCCCGTGAAATCTGACCATCCAAGCACGATTCCCAGCACAGCTAACTCCGTGAAATCTGACCATCCAAGCACGATGCCCAGCACAGCTAACCCCGTGAAATCTGACCATCCAGTCACGATGCCCAGCACAGCTAACCCCGTGAAATCTGACCATCCAAGCACGATGCCCAGCACAGCTAACCCCGTGAAATCTGACCATCCAGTCACGATGACCAACACAGCTAACCCCGTGAAATCTGACCATCCAAGCACGATGACCAACACAGCTAACCCCGTGAAATCTGACCATCCAGTCACGATGACCAACACAGCTAACCCCGTGAAATCTGACCATCCAAGCACGATGTCCAGCACAGCTAACTAGGTGAACGATCGCCATGCTCACCATCCATTCACGATGTCGTATGGATGCCACCACCCGTTCATGATGACCAGTACATAAACATCGAACAAGCCATGGCGTCGAAAGTCAAGCGTCTGCACCGACACACTGCGTCTTCGAAATTATGGGAACACGGTAGATAGAGAAGCTCTATAGTGATAAAACGTTTACGAATGTTCAAGTCCTAATCTCTACTTCAAGCTCTGGTAAAATGATTGTTAACGGTGTAATGATATCATTCAGTTAAATGTCGTTTCATCATTAGCTCACCCGAGCCGAAGGCTCTAAGTGAGCACTTTGAGCTATTGTGACACTTTTGTTTTTGTCCGTATGTCCGTGATTTTTGACGGAGTTATGGCCCTCTGAATATTTTACTTTAAATTTGTGTCGCCGCTACTCCTCTTAAACGGCTAGCTGGATGTTTAACAAAACGTTGCATGAAGCATCCGTATGATGTCTGGTTGTACATATCGCGCTTTCGTTCTGGTTGGTTGATTTTTGACGGAGTTATGGTCCTTTGAATTTGTTACTTTATATTTGTTGTCTCCACGGCTCCTAACAGGCTTGTTGGATTTTGACGAAACTTTGCAGGAAGCATTTGTATGATGTCTAGTTGTGCATATCGCGCTTTCGTTCCGGTTCGCTGATTTTTGAAGGAGTAATGGCCCTTTGAAGTTTTATTTAAAATTTGTTGTCGCCGATACTCCTCCTAAACGGCTTGTCGCTAGTCGGATTTTGCCGAAACTTTGCAGGAAGCATTAGTATTATGTCTAGTTATGCGTATCGCGCTTTCGTTCCGGTTCGCTGATTAATCATTTTTGACAGATGTATGCCCTTTGGTTTTTTTACTTTAAATTCCACGTGTGGTTGCCGGGGTAGAATACAACCACTGCAAACACACCGTCACATGCAGAGGGGTAGGACCCCCCCCCCCCCCCCCCATTCATATTAATTTTGTCATTTTTTGTTCATGCTCATTAAAGGTCTTCATCATGACCCCTGCATTGTTTCAGGTGCCATCTCGCTCACATCAATAAGAGCAGTGGCAGAAAAACAACAACGTGGCTCCAGCGTAAATGGAGTTTCTACGATAGAATTTGCAGCAACTCTGCAGTTCAGGGTGAGAAGGTTCTAGGCCCATTTTCCATATTTTATCTCAATGTACATGGAAGATGAGCCTGGCATGTTCATGCCTTTTAGGCGCCATATAACCTTTTCATGTGTTGGTGCGCCTTAAAACCCCAATTCAATTCAATTGTTTTCGTCGCTACTCCTCATAAACGGCTTGTTGCATTTTGACGAAACTTTGCAGTGAGGGGAGACATCTGTTTTCCTCAAAACCAAACTACGAGGTGCATTCTATATATTCTGTCACTATTGCGCTTCCGTAGAAACCGCCTTATATTACCGCACTGAAAACTCGTGCATGTAAAGGCGATTTCACTAACTACGTACATGCAAATTAGCGGTTTAATCCGATAACAATTGACGGAGATATCCATTGTTGAATTATGCGCACTCATGTTTCAATGCTATCATGAAAAGTGAAGAAAAAATTGAAATTAGGGCTTACATTAAAGCCAGGGTTGCTTTAAAAGTACCCGCAAAAGAGATTTATGCTGAACTGTGCCGTGTACATGGCAGTTCTGCCGTGACATTGATAACGGTTTTTCGTTGGGCTAAGACATTTAAAGGAGGTAAACTTAGCATTAAAGACCGTAACCATCCTGGCGACCTGTTGTTGCAGCGACAAAGGAGATCATTGATGCTGTGAAGGCCATGGTAGACGAAGATTGGCGGTATACAGTTTCTAAGATAGCTAATAGTTTTGGCATCTCAGAAGGCACAACGCATCACATTTTGACCAACTATTTGAAATTGTAGAAGCTTTGTGCTAGATGGGTCCCTCATTTGCTGTCAACTAAACAAAAGGCCAAACGTTTAAAATGTGCTAAAAATCTTCTTAAAAAATATGAAAATTGTCATCCTAGAAATATTTCTGAGTTGCTCACTGGAGATGAAACGTGGGTGTACTATTTTGAGCCCCAGCGGTGGATAAACAATAAACAATAGTTGGGTAAAAATCAGGCAAGACCGGTTATTGCAAAACGAACAAAAAGCGCTAAAAAGGTTTTTTATGCAATTTTCTTTAATTCCAGTGGCCCTGTGGTACAAATTCCACGCAAACAGGGAAAAACCATCACGGCCAAATTTTACAAGGACAAAGTTCTCAAAGCAGTCAAAATAATTACAAGAAAAAACGCCTAAGTAAAGTTTTGAATGTCATCCAGCTGATTCATGACAATGCCTCGGCTCACAAAGCTAACATTGTGCAGCCGTTCTTGGAGCAAGAAAAAGTAGAACAGCTTGAACACCCACCTTATTTTCCCGACCTTAGTCCCTGTGACTTTTTCCTATTCCCTTTGCTGAAGAAAACACTCTGGTAGACGCTATGATTCCAGAAATGCCCTTGGTGCCGGAATATTTCAGTGTTTCAACAGTATACCAAGGGGAGACTACTTTGCTGCGTTTACGTCATGAATAGCGCGACTCCGAAAGTGTGTGTCTGTTCAGGGGGAATACTTTGAAGGATTGTAATAAGACGTTTTTGTATATTTCCAGTATCTGTTAGTTCCGAATACCAGTGACAAAATATATTGACCCCCCCTCGTAGTTTAAATAGGGTAAAATTAAAAATATTGTTTTCTCTGAAACCACAAGGTATAGAGCTTTCATAAATTGCCTGTAGCATAAACTAACGGACGGTTTAAATGGTGACCCTGGGGTAAAGTCAGGCTCCACCCTGGTGGTCATAGCTTGACGTAAAAGTTGTATAGAACAATTTAAAAAACACACACCTATTCTCTGAAACTACACGAGCTAGAGTTGTAATTTTTTGCAAGTTTTCCTCTACCAATATTGATCAAATGACGACCCTTGGGTCAAACGTTTCTCCACCCTCAGGGGGTCTCATGTTTTACATATTCTTAATATGGAACAACTTCAATTGAAACCAAACGGTATAGAGCCCTCAAATACTACTCAAAATTTGTGGATCACTTTTATTCAAATGTTCAAATGGTGACTGGGGTAAAATCTGGCCTCACCCTGGTGGGAATAGATTTACAGAAGCGTTTTATATGGAACTCTTTTTTAAAAAAATACGCCGAAACTACACGAGCTAGAAGTCTAATATTGTGCATGTACCATAAGCTTATGTTCCTCTACGAAGTACGTTCAAATGGAGACCCCGTGGGATCACAGTTTTACACAGAGTAGATATATATGAACACCTTTGGAAACTACAAGAGGTAGTGGTCTAATATTTTGCATGTACTACAGCTTACAATCCTTTACCTAGCTTGTTTGAATGATGACCATGTGTTAAATTGGCATTGCCCCAGTGGTCACAGTTTTACATAGGGGTAAAACATTGAAATTAACATAACAGGCTCACCTTTTTAGTTCACCCACTTGAACTGTTATTGTTGCAAGTGTCTACAATAGACAGGGTCAACAGCTGAGCGAGGCAGGGTCATGTGGACGTCTTGATTCTCAAGCATTTGCAGATTTGGATTGAAAACCTGTGAAAATCGCCCGATACCTGTTGAGTTAGAAAACCGGACCAAAGCAATGGATCATATTTTACTTTTAATAAGGTTTATAGTGACGCAGAGTCCTTACACAAATATAAGAATACGTCAGTGTTATAATCTCGTCAAAAGTCCTTACACGAATATAAGAATAAGTCAGTGTTATAATCTCGTCAAAAGTAGATGGTTTACGCCGCTAAACATCGATACGCAATGGTGAAAGTCGCCGTCAGAAGGCTCATCTTCGGGACTTGTAAGAGGGGTACAACGGACGAGATATAGACGTGCACACCTCTCACGTCTCCAAGCACCGGCTTAAGCGATATTCTACTTTAAATAAATACTGTAAAGAAAACACAAACAGATTGGGCTTGATGATCCCAACTCATATTATTCTGGCAATTGGTTCATTACATTTATCCTGCCCTTCCGCATCGTCAGCACGTGCATCTCGCTTGCAACACATACAGGTGCATGCGTCAACCAAGGCGAGATATGCTGTAGAACAAGCCTGATATAGAGCAGTCCTTACAAAGGAGAGCGATAACATTGCTAAAGGTGTAACGATCTGTACTAAAAACATTACGCCTTTCACTATTGTGTAATATCTGTCGGCAATAAAAAGTGCGTATACTAACAACAATACACCTGCTAAAAACAGTGTATTCACTAGTATCAGTGCGACAAACCATTCGCCTGGTTCGACCACGTCATCTGAGTATTCGGATATTTGATTAATTGTCCACAACCTACGATTCCGCTTTCTCACGTAAATAACTATGGCGGCAATCGTTGAACACGAGACTATCAATCCCGGAAGCCAGAATCTTAACACGTGCCACATTATGTAGATGATTTGATTGCCAACGTCGATCCAAAACCAAAAACAACTGTCAATTAGACCGTGATTACGATTCCATTTCGAGACAGCGGCGGCGTTTACGCCCATCACGCTTAAGGAAAGTATCCACACTATACATATGGACACAAAAAATCGCGCCCTTTTTTTCTTACTCCAAGACCGGCTGGCTGCCACTATGGTCGTTATTGTTTCAATGTTAAACATAACGACGGTTTGAGCATATGAAAATCCAAGAGCGCAGATTAATAGTTCCACAATGCTGCAAATGGGTCCCGTACTTCCGATATACATGAATGGTTTGATCGTAATTCCATCGAGCACTATCACCAGCACCATATGATACATGTACCAGCTTGCCGATGTAACCCTCGTGGCCTTTGGAATGCAGGTCAGTAAGATGGCGACGTTGATCACGGTGAGAATGCTATACAACACCATAAACACAGTAGCGATTAGTCTACCTTTACCGGCCCTTCCCATGTTGAACATTGGCATATAACCATATTCATCGTTCCAGTCACCGTCGTTATCCCAGTCCCCATGTCTGTGTGACGTAGATGTATTCCAACCAGTCCCGTAGAGCTAGTAAAGAAAAAAACAACGTTTTAAATGTTTGCATGATAAACAACAGTATTTAGGAGTTCACGCTTGATTTTGTGTCCCCCAGAGATTCGGTCCCAAACACATTCGTATGATTCTGTTGTTGCTAGACGTTTTGGCCCTTCGGTGTAATTTGATTATTAAAATGTGATATCGTTGTTCTGATATGATAGAAGCAGTGCACTGGGATTTTAAATAGGGGACATCCTGCTTTTATTTTGTTTTAAAATATGTCGAACCTAAAACGTTTACATTTATATTACTCTAAATGAAACAGAACCCTCCCTAGCCCAGATAAGAACATTTGAACACTTACGCTATGCGGACTTACCATATCATTGAGTACTTACTTTGTGGCTTTCAAGGCTTTTGTTCTTTTATAGTATTTATATATACAATGTAACATGATCATGTATGTGTTTTTCTTACATTGCCTTGTTTGTTAGATAAACTTCTTATGGGGTATATGTTTCCTTATTCGTTTTTTCCAGAGCTTGAATTTGAGGATTTTAACATTCGTAACCTTTGTGTAAATAAAAAGCTACTTCATTGGGGCTACCGTTATCATAAATGTATTATCGTAACCCTGATCTACTTTACAAAAATAAAAGTAATCTAAGAACGTTTCTGTGTCAAGGATGATCAATATCCGACTTATATACTACTCAAAATTTGCTAAGGATCACTTTTATTCTTCCATATAATTTTATTAGAAATTAATTCACAATAACGTTATTAATTTCAATGATACTTCAACAATCCACAATTTGAATCAAGTCATGAGATCACATGACCATACATTGCCTTAAATAATTTCATGTAAAATAGAAATAATGCTATTTATTTCAGCAAGAAATTTAGATTTAGAAAAAAAGTGATCCTTAGCAAATTTTTAGTAGTATATGATGACGTGATTTACAACCTTCGTAACATCCGAGAACGTCTATAGGTAACTCTTAATCACTGTTAGGCATGCAGTTTCACGAGAACAATGTGATATTCAATTTTGATTCAGATTATGAGGCCCACCCAATAAAGCCTTTTTGTGTGCAGTAAACTCTAAACAAACAACAGGAAGTTGTTCATTTAATGCTTTGCTATCATTCTTGTTCTAGAAACAATAAAGAAATATCAGACAATTTTTTTATATAAACTAGTTGAATTATGAATATGTTTTCTAAATTATAAAGTTGTGTTTAGCTTTTCTTACTCAAGACAATATCTAAAATGTAACACAAAGAAAAAAATACATGCGGGCCTCAATTTATATACCTGAGTTGATAGGTCAGGGAGCATGCAGTCAGTAAATAAACAAGATTCCCATGCTATTTCAATGACCAAGTAGCGATGGTAAATATTAGGAAATATGTCCTTAAAGTTTTTAGTCAGTTTAAGAAACTATCATTTTACAACAAACTGCATATTGGGAAATATTAGGAAAAATGTCCTTAAAGTTTTTAGTCAGTTTAAGAAACTATCATTTTACAACACACTACATATTGGGAAATATTAGGAAATATGTCCTTAAAGTTTTTAGTCAGTTTAAGAGATTATGATCCTATCATTTTACAACACACTGCATATTAGGAAATATGTCCTTAACTAATTACAACTACAGTTTATAGAAAACTCAGTAAGAAAACGCTTATCGAATACGTCATGTAACATAACTATTTTTTTTCCAGTAGCAGTGTTTTTATTTTTTGTCGGTTATGCTTTTAAGTTATTGTTTTTGCTTTTTTGTTGTTGTGATTACGGTTTCAACAGTATCAGTAGCACCCTTAATCTAAAAAAAGACAGTATTAAACTTGAGATGACATAGCTGAAGACTACCCTGATGCACTCTGAATCTGAAATAAACCTCAAACTTCGAATCTCCTGGTATCACCTTTTCGATCTGTATTTTATATAACTGACGCATACTCGTGCCATCTTTTTGGCTTTAAAGTAGAATACTGCTGAATCCGGTGTTAGTGGCCGTGAGAGGTGTTGCAAATTATATTACCACTCAAGAAAATACTCAATATAACCGGGCCTGCTAGTTTTCTCTCTTGTTTGTGTTTGTTGATCCCAAGGTATCCCATTTTCAGTATTTATTGACATTTACACTAGCGTTTGTTTATTGCTGTGTGGTGGCTGTAATGCTTACTGGTCCTTTGGGACCATCAAGCCCAGTCTGTGTGGCTTTAAAGTAGAAAACCGCTTAAGCCGTTGCTAGAGGCATAGAGGAGTTGCACATTTTAAGTACCTCTCATGAACAGACCCAATAAAATCGAGTCTGCTACTTTTCTCTCTTGTTTGTATTTGTTGCTTCCAATGGATCACCTTTTCAGTATTTATTCATGTATATAGCCAACGATAGACGAAACCTTTTTTTATGACCAAACCACCCGTTAATCACATATCGTTTATACTCGTTCAAAGTTTTAAATTTAAGTATAGTACTTTTTGTAATTATATGCCTCTGCCATCATATCGGAAAACAGATAGTCATCAGTTTGGTGTCGACATATCTGTGGTACAGCTGTGAGACCAAAACTAGATGTAATACAATACCGGGAATAATCTGAATTCTTAGCAGATGTGGGTTGTTTCCAATCGCAGTAATACATCTTTAAAAAAACATACATGTACGAACTCGTTATGTGCATGATACTGGTATTTTATTTATATGGTATTTACCACCCAGCCAGTCTTTAATTTGTATGATTCTGAATATTTTGGCAAAATTATTATGGACTGATCTCAATCGCATTAGGATATCCGGTGAAAAACATATTAAAAGTATTCTGTGTGATATTTTACTATATAACTAATATGTTCAACATTGAATTAGGATAGCGCTCTATATATCGAAAGTGCCTGTTTTTTTAATGTTTTGAGGTACCGTGTAGACAGTAGGTGTCCGGTTACATTGGTGGTACTACTTGCGCATTAATTTTAGAGGTCATGCTTTATTGTAGATGACTCTGTATATGGCTTGTCTCTTTGTAACTGGATAATTTATGACAAGCGAGGTGAGGCCTAATAAGAAGCCTAGTCGCATGAAGTAAAACAAATATTAGACAATTTTGGGGTTAATAAAGAGTATGGCTGATCCAAGGGTTTAGAAATATAAGTATTATACAAGCAAGGTTTTACGCAAGCGTAAAATAGCTGCCGAGAGAAAATAGCATTATTTCTGGGTAGGAACTGGGAACAAAGTTTAACATAATAACAGACCAAGTCACGGGTGTTAAAACAATTTATATTCAAAAAAAGAGTTGTCACGGAGACGTAAACACGCCATGACCGTTCTTTTTTGCCAGACACTTTCTTCCCAATTTGTGCTACCAAACTTTTGAATCGAGGTGGGCGAATCATTGACATGCCTTACAAATTGATTACATATTCACCTTTGTAGCACGACGTGCTAAAGTACACATCAGCACATAAATACAATTACTCACATGTGCATTACAACAAAGATAAACTGTTCATTGAAACCATGTGTAATTATGATTGCGTTATCAAAGTGAAAAAACTCAAAGAAACTATTCATTACTACCTTACCATGTGCAATTACTAAAACAATATAAGAGTCGGCAGCGAATAACACAGTTTGTAAACAGCTGGAATACTCGTATAAACGATACACGGTATTCAATTGTTCGTATATTATCACGTTGGCTAAACCTTAATTGTTCAGTGTAAGCGATATATGCCTTACGTAAGGAAGATCATATAAACATTTAAAGGCATAACCCGCCAAAAATTGTCAAAATTACACTACATAATTATTTATCCAAACCCTATCCAGGTGTTCTCGGGTCATAAAATAATGTATATTTACCGATTAAAAGTATGGGTTTATTACCCGAGATTGAGTATGAGTAAAAGAAATTATGCGTTGGTAACTAATTCGAAACTCCAGTTTTGGGGTTTGGCCTGGCTAGTTAAAGCCGTTTATATTGTTTCTATAGAGCTTGAACTCTCAAAATGTGTAAGTTATATGTATACCTCGATATCAGTAGGTTTAGTTATATGTATACCTCGATATCAGTAGGTTTAGTTATATGTATACCTCGATATCAGTAGGTTTAGTTATATGTATACCTCGATATCAGTAGGTTTAGTTATATGTATACCTCGATATCAGTAGGTTTAGAAACGGTGTAGCTACTTTAATATTGGAATAAAGCGCCAGTCTTGGCAGCGGCCTAATATTCTAGAATTCCATTAGTTGTTGCCAGCAAAAAAGCACGAAACTGTAAATAAGTATGCATCTTATCTTTTTAATGTTTTCAAAATCCGAAACAAAGTTTAATTAAATAATTTAATGCTGGTACTCTTCCAGTAGATGTTCTGACTTTTGACTTATGATATACTTGTTTTAGTCATGCAAATGTGTTTAAGAAATATTTTTGATAACAGTTATAATATCTCAAGCAAAGTATGCTATATTAAAAGAGTAATCTAACAAAATACAAATGTTCAAGTTCATGATAAAATGTCCTATCAATTAAACTATGGTGTTAGATCTTTGTTGTTCAGGACTAAATTTGAATTCAACATAATTTTCTAGTTTGAAAGACATAATGCGTAAATTGCTTAAATTAAACATATTATCGTAATAGACTGATACCTGTATCTCAAAGTGTACATGCATTGTTGCATGTTTTTTTTTTATTGATTTGGCCTTGAAGAAAGTTAAAAGATAGTATAGGTGTTTATCTGGTATGCAAATTATTTATGCAAATTCATTTATGATGATGTGGACTGTTCTTCTTGGACGGTTTTAGAAGGGAAGCCTTCAGGAACAGTCTATGAAAGTATATAAACAAACTCTGGGAGCAGCTCAAGAGATCAATTTCAGTATTATTCATTAAAGGGACACATGGCAATCTTGAAGTGTTCGAAATGGGTGTCTCGATTTATATATCCAGTATCATTTTTACTTTTAATCTGGTAACATTTAAATAAATCAAATTTTAGGTATTCACTATTTCGTCTTATTATACTATAAGTTTTAATATATTATTGGTGCAATAATATCAAAAATTAATAATATGCAACAATGTGTTTTGCGCTATTCTTATAATTAATAGTAATGACTGAACAAATGCAAGTCATACAGAAAAACTAGCGGGACGCCGTGAGTTTATAAAAAAGAAAGATTGCCGTGTGTCCCTTAATGATAATTTAGATTCGGATGCTTTTGGAAAATATAAAATATATGTCTGAGAGGATTTACTTATTATTGTGCTCATTCATAATAACTGAAATTGGATATTTGGACTAAACCAGAAATATTGGAAATTAATTTCGATTAAAGAGACACTTACTGATTTGGATTAAAGAGACACTTACTGTTTTGGATTAAAGGGACATTTGCTAATATTAATTAAAGGAACGTTAGATAATTTTATTTGAACTTTATTAAATTGATATTAATGAAAAACTGGATTTGTGTATTTTAATAGTGAATATTTTATGTAATAACAGTAAATAAATGTGTCAATTATAGAAGTGTATTGCTGGTTTTGTTTCCTTTCTTGTTACGCTTTACTCGTAACAAGTATGTTTAAATTCATTGAATTATTGCAAACTGAAAGCAAAATGATTCTTTTTAAATTGGCTTCATATCTCAAATGTGCGATGTCACATAGAATGTAGTTCATCCTCTTTAGAGCTGAAATGTGTCTGTATATTAATCTTATACTTTGTATGTTAAACGTGATTTGAATATGTATCTTGTAATTGTTGTATATATGTTATGATGATGTACTTAATGTACAGGTCTATAAAAGTATGTTCTGCTCCGTTCTGTTCTGTATTACTGTGCAAAAATAGATTCGTGAAAAGAGATATGTTTAGGCTCGTTCATTATGTTTAGACCCTAGAAAATATCCATTGTTTTGGTAAATTTATCGTCGGACCCTACACCATCCACAACAAAGCCTGATGTACTCACTTCACTATGTATTTGCACTTAACGTAAATGGTTTGATCTGCTATATACTCATGGGTGTTCTGTTGATCTGCTATATACTCATGGGTGTTCTGTTGATCTGCTATATACTCATGGGTGTTCTGTTGATCTGCTATATACTCATGGATGTTCTGTTGATCTGCTATATACTCATGGGTGTTCTGTTGATTGTTCTGTTGATCTGCTATATACTCATGGATGTTCTGTTGATCTGCTATATACTCATGGGTGTTCTGTTGATCTGCTATATACTCATGGATGTTCTGTTGATCTGCTATATACTCATGGGTGTTCTGTTGATCTGCTATATACTCATGGGTGTTCTGTTGATCTGCTATATACTCATGGATGTTCTGTTGACCTGATATATACTCATGGATGTTCTGTTGATCTGCTATATACTCATGGGTGTTCTGTTGATCTGCTATATACTCATGGATGTTCTGTTGATCTGCTATATACTTATGGGTGTTCTGTTGATCTGCTATATACTCATGGATGTTCTGTTGATCTGCTATATACTCATGGGTGTTCTGTTGATATGCTATATACTCATGGATGTTCTGTTGATCTGCTATATACTCATGGGTGTTCTGTTAATCTGCTATATACTCATGGATGTTCTGTTGATCTGCTATATACTCATGGGTGTTCTGTTGATCTGCTATATACTCATGGATGTTCTGTTGATCTGCTATATACTCATGGGTGTTCTGTTGATCTGCTATATACTCATGGGTGTTCTGTTGATCTGCTATATACTCATGGGTGTTCTGTTGATCTGCTATATACTCATGGGTGTTCTGTTGATCTGCTATATACTCATGGATGTTCTGTTGATCTGCTATATACTCATGGGTGTTCTGTTGATCTGCTATATACTCATGGATGTTCTGTTGATCTGCTATATACTCATGGGTGTTCTGTATAATTCAATAAACAATTTAATAGTACGTCGGACGGTGTTGTGTTTGCTGTACACTGTACACAGCAGAAACATAGAATACATGTTAGATTCGTCTGGAAATACATAAGGTGTGCTGGACGATAGAAAACACATACTCACCTCCATTATCAGGATTATCGGCCTTCATTTATATTCCACTCACTAATAATATTTCAAAGAAGCGCATGTTGGCAATATTGCGTTTGTAAGTTATATATGCATCATTGTAGAGTAATGCAGCATCCAGGTATATCCTTGAGGTGTTCACCTGTTCATCTACAACAGTAACAACATCAACAATACCAAGAACAACAACAACGGCACAACAGCCGCAAGTTCTACTAGTATATAGTTTCTCTGAATTCTAAAGGCACTGATTCTAATGTAGATACCATTACTCATGTAACCAAATTACTTTTATTATAACGTTTCCAGTGAGTCCAAGTTATTGGTCTTGTAGTGTGTTATATAAGTTACATTCACATTGTGTGTGTGTGTGTGTGTGTGCGCGCGTGCGTACGTGCGTACGTGCGTGCGTGCGTGCGTACGTGTTTTTCTAATTAAAAAAGTATATGCCAGATACATCAAAGACATGTTGGACACATTGAGTGCCAATCTCTTAGGAAGTCTACTATGACTTTTTTCTTTTTACAAATTCTGCCAGAAAAGTTTCCTATACATATAGCGCATTTATTTTATTTCGAGCTACCTCAGAAATAAATGAGAACGATGCATATGAATCCGGGAATATTGCTAAATTCAGATTACTATGTTCTTTATAGTGCTCGGTGAATAGACTCCGATACACGTGCTCGGTGAATAGACTCCGATACACGTGCTCGGTGAATAGACTCCGATACACGTGCTCGGTGAATAGACTCCGATACACGTGCTCGGCGAATAGACTCCGATACACGTGAAGTAGCTATACATACATATGGCAACTATGTAGTAGTATACAGTTACATAGGTTTTCAGTTTTAAACATAATTAAATCAAGCAAGCACTGTACATACAACACTATCTCTTCTTCTCGTTATCCTTCTATACTATCGTGATTTAAAATGGCAAAATGTTCACGATACCGATAGTGCGGAAAATAGTCGCTAGGTATCTGGTATCTGATGGTTAATAAATCTCTCAAAAGAAACAAGGATTTTGCGGGTGACTGCTTGATAAATGAATACTTTCTCGAATCGATAGACATCATTTTTCCGCATCTCACAGATTTATTGGGGTATTTAACTCGGGTTATTTTCCAAATAAATGGTCTGGAGGCCTTATCATTCCTCTATTCAAGAAAACTGACCCAGACGACGTAAATAATTATCGCGCCATAACACTAGTTAGCTGCTTATCAACATTTTTAAAACAATTAGCATGCGGTGTGAAGAAAACAATATTTTATCAGATGCTCAGTTCGGTTTTAGAAAAGGTCGCTCCACCATTGATGCCATATTTGTTTTGCATTGTGTTCTGCAGAAAGTACTGAATGAAAACAAGCGGTTATATTGATTGATTTAACAAAAACTGATAGACTGGATGTTGGAAATAATCGAGTTTTATGTTTGTATAGACATCTTAAAACTCCTTCGCATATGAAGTGTATCTAGATATATTGCCATTGAAATTAAGAACTGCCATGTCGAGGTTAAGATTATCCTCTCACAGACTTAGAATTGAAACTGGCATATATTCACAAAATAGAACTGATAGAAATCAAAGATATTGTACAATGTGTAATAGTCTGTCTTAGAAAATGAATATCATTTTATTTTAATATGTCCTCTGTACGAGCAATTACGTAAGCTATATGTTAAACAATATTATTACAGATATCCAAGTGTTTTTAAATTTATTCAGCTGATGCAATCTTCAAGCCAGCAAGAGCGTTTTAGGTTATCTAGGTTTGTTAGGGAAGCATTTATTATTCGCAATACTGCAATCTATAATGAGTAAAATTGTATGTTCATCCTCATTGGACATAACATGTAAACTATTAAAATTTAAAATAGTAATATGAAACAATGTAATAGGAATAGTTAAAACATTATAACAGGGTAAATACGTGCGTCAAAGTGAATGTGGGAGATTTTTGGGCGTCAGAGTGAATGGGTGAGTTGTGTGAGTTGTATAGTATGTATGATTTGTGTATTTGTACTTTTTAATTGTATAATGTAAAACTTTCATTGATCTGTCACATATTTACAAATGTAATATGGATTTATATGATGAGAAACATGTTTTTAAGTCATAAATAAAGAATATGTTCTGTTCTGTTCTGGTATCTGATAACCACGAAAGCTGGTTTAGGGATTTAGACTTAATCCTTTTTCTTATTTAATAAATGTTAGACGAAAAACAACCCGTTAAAACAACAGTTTATGTCACTATACAGCAGTAACGTATGCATTCTTGATATATTGCTTGGTGCGAGCACAGCAGCCGACTAATTTGAGTATTAGCGCCGTTACAGATCAGTTCATTGACGCGAACACATTTTGTGCATGGCCATCAATTATTTGAAGCAAAATATTGGTGGAAGTGGTTGCCTAAACACACACTGTTCTCTCAGATTGCCCACCCATTGACCCTCTTGCTCCTACGCCTATGCCATACTATTTTCATAAGCGAATGGTAGATACAATCCCACCTCCCCCGCCCCTCCCCCACCCCCACCCCCACGCGCCTAAACACCCCCCCCACGCGCCTAAACCCCCCCCCCCCCCCCCACCCCACCCCACCCCACACACACACACACACACTGCACACAAAAACAACTTTTACATAAAGAGCACATTCAAACGTTTATTTTAATATAATACAATTTCATATCAGGATATTTGTTAAAACCAGTGCTTCAGTAGTACTACTAAACAAAATAAATTATTCCAGTGAATTACTTCTGCTTTCAGTGAACTTATCAAACAGAAGCACAAGTATATTCGCCGGCTGCCTGCCGGTGGATAATTAAAGCAACACCTGATGTATTTGAAAATGCCTCAACACGACTGGATTTTTGCATACAAATAACTGATGGGAAAAGCCGTCCAACATTTGTCAGTATCTTTTATTGGCTCATGTCTACAACGATCTACTTCAGTTTGTACTGATGTAGGCATGATGTATAAAGAAATGCTCCAGGATGATTATTTATCCCTGTAATGGTTGTTTGTGTTCTGTATGTGTGATATCGTTGATTCGAATAGATAATATCACGCATTCAAATAGGTGATATCGCCCTTTCGTTTTAAATCAGTGATATTACCTATTCAAATGAGTGATATCACTGATTCGAATAGGGGATATCACTAATTTAAATTTGAATCAGTGATATCACCTGTTCAAATAGGTGATGTCACGGAATTGTATTAAAAACCAATACGGCGCCTCGTAGTTCTGTGCGTGTTTTTGTTTAACAGCGTTCTGTGAATCCATTTTCCAGACAATCGGACATATTGGCATATCTTACATACAATTGTATCCGGACGATTGGTAATATTGTCAATTCGACTTATAAATCCATATTCCGGACACAATCTGAAATATAATTACATATTCCGGATAATCGGAAATATTTAAAATAGTCATTGACTATATTTGACTCCGGAAAATCGGAAGTATATTAAAGTATATTCCGCACAATCGGAAATCTTGAATTGGACCGCCGACCTGTATAAACACAATCGGCATTTTGGCTGGTCATTGAATATATTCGACACCGGAAAATCGGAAGATATTAAAGTATATTCCGGACAATAGGAAATATTGATATTGGCTGGTGATTGAATATATTAGACTCCGGAAAATCGGAAGTATATTCGAAATCACTGAGATTATAAATGCTTTACTTTAAATTATACTCCGGATATAGGAAGCATAATAATAAATGAATGTTTATTTATCCTTTAATCTATATCATGTTCATTCAATGGTAGCCGATACGTGCTGGCAATGCCAAGACACGCAAATGCGGGGTAGCACGTGTGCGCGTGTCCAGCCAAAAGGAAACGCTTTAGGCGGACTAGCATGAGGTGCCAGCCATGGACCAATTTCTGCGCTGTCTGGGGAAAAGGAGGCATTTGACTGCACAAATGTGTACAGTCCACCTTGCAGGATGTTAAACATTATGTCATTACCTAGATCTGACAGATGTTCATTAGTCTTAAACATTTCTGCACTTTCTGAAATTTCATGATAAGTAATATATGCGCATCCATTTTTGATGAGATATTTGCCTATACAACTATTAATACGACTCCTGACTTTATCTAACTGTTTGTGAGATATTTCGTTACGGTATTGCAACCTTGGGAGGGTGCCCGACCAAATAATTAAAGTAATTGGGAGGCGTACCAGCAGGTCATAAAAAAAAACGACTTTAAGTAGCCAATAACGTACGAGAGCGGGCCTTGGCCAATATCGTTTCCCCCCACAGTGTAAAACTATGATATGTGGTGGAGCATTATAAGAAAGGAGCTGATTCAACCGCTCTAAAATATTCTTGATGCGCATTCCTGGTTGGAAGTCCCATAGTATACTGCCTTTTATACGGCGTAGTCCTAGGTGTACCCCATCTGCCCATCTGGTATGTGATGGGCTCTGTTGAATGCATCTCTAATGATTGATGATTCAACTACCCATACCTGGAAGTGGCCTAAAATCAAACTTAAACAACTGTTAGTTGTTTTGTTTCTAAGACCAAAACTATTAGACAATTTTTAAGGGACGCATAGTCAATCGGATGTAACTTTTATATGCATTCGATTTCCATCGAACTAATTCTTTAATTTCATCTTCAGATTTACCTTTATTAAACATTGCTGTTGCACCCCCAATTCTGAATGGGATTTATAATATATACTCTGAATGCCTAAGAATTGTAATGTTTTTTTAAGCACACTGGTAAACTGGTAGGTTGTTACTGGTGATCCATCCAAATGGCATAGAAATTGACCTTCTATGTTTGGCCTGCACGCCAAGTATCTACACAGAGCCTCTTTAAGGAACGTGTTGTGTTCCGAGAACTGAACTCTGATTTTTGCATCCTTACCAAACTGATCGTCTTTTGAATTTCTAATGAAAATATTGATGCAGTTAAAGCTAGACACTACATCTGTGAAACTTAAAACCTTGTTTCAGAATCTTTATTTGACTTAGACAGTTCACCTACTCTTAAGACAGCACAAAATGCCAAAGCATATGCACAACAGAGATGTGCCAGAAAAAAGTCCGATCTGAAATACTTTATTTTTGGGTCTAAAAATGTGTTTTTCATAAAAAATCGCTGAAAACAGGAATCATTTTGTAATAAGTTGTTTAAACATAAACTTATCTAATGGAAGTGATAAAATGATGAGCAATTATATGTACAAATGTACTTTTTTCTGGCACATCTCTGTACCTTTCTCTGTCCAAAACAGTAAGAAACTAATTGTTTATAGCTCATTTAGTATTTTTTTAATTTATAGCCTAGTAACACCAAATGTATTACAGGAATCAATGATTTTATTCATTTTTTCCAAGTTTTGCCCCAAACTCTCATATTATTAACCTCATATCCATCTATAACACCTTGATTTACATAGAAATGCATTCGGAAGAGCATTTCCGCACTACTAAATGATTCTAATTTGCTCAAATGATTTTTTATAAAATTATCCAGTTTCCGGAGATTTTCTCTTAAAAAGGCAACGTTTACCCCAAAAGTTAGCATTTCCCACCATCTTTATCTTCGGGACTTTTTTTTCTGAAACTCATTACATGTCAGTGATTCTAAAAATTCTAAAATACCTTCTGTTGGAATTTGTTTGACCGTAAAACCTATAATTACTAGACTAATTCAGTTCAGTAGTGTCATGTTTTTCTGCAAAACACTAGTCATTCACTTGTCATCCAGGTAGTGATCCAAGTTGTCTGAATTTGCTTTTTGAATTTGAATGTTTCAAATATTGAGCTTGATATAGATGCTCCTTGTGGCAACATTTTTCAAAATTGATTGTTAAAAAATCAAAGTGCCCTGGATATATGGGGAATACACTAACTGCAGATTTTACATCTTTTTTGGCCATTAATGCAAACTTGCCTAATCGTTGCAAAATCTCAATCGCATTGTCAAATTTGGAATAATGTATCAAACAAGAGGCAGAATCTATAAAATCATGCATGCCCACCCCTGCTGGATGGGAAATATGCGAGATGAGCCTCCAACCTCCTGTATTTTTAGGAATTAAACCCATTGGGTTGACTGTTAAATTTGAATTAGGCCTGTAATTGAAAGGGCCTAATATTCTACCTAATTCTACCTCTTGATCTAGTTTGAGTTGAAATATATTTGGATGCATTTCAACAGACTTCAGATTTTTTGAGAAGACTGGAATATGTGGACCCGAATAGATGAAAACCAGTATTAAAGCACTCGAGATAGTAAGCCGAGCGCTCGAGATACTAAGTCGAGCGCTCGAGAAACTAAGTCCTAAACGGGCCACCGTATTTATATTAACTATGAATGTATCCATGAACAATTTACAATCAACTTACTTGGTGCGTTTTTTTCCAGGTTATGAAGGGAGCTAACTCTAGATGTTTTTTTCATGTTTATACTTAGCAGTTATTTCCCCTTTATGATTTAAAATAACCATAATTTCACTTGTTCGTGCGCTAAAATACGTACTCGTTTTTGCGTGTATTTTTAATTTTTATTTTATTTATATATATATATATATATGGGGAGAAATATTTGTGAACTACCAAGGACAGACAACCTTCGGACGAACTACGGCAGGGCGCTTAGCTATGACGAGATACACAGAAATCAAACGTATATATTCACTCCTTAAAAAAGGTAGTTGCAACACACTTTGATAAACTGTATCTCTACATCATAACACACTCGTCTGAAGGCACAATTAACATATAGACGCATACATACATACAATTATAGCTCATATGAGTGGGCCACATTTAAGCGTTCAACCACACACAGCTATATTGAGACAGTGACAATGAAAGGTGCCGGATCTGGGGATACTGTGAATTCAGGTATATATAATAAAGGGAGAGAATTTGAACTCACTACGGCAACTTTCGAAATTGGGATCTCTCCTTGGTAGTTCACAAATATTTCTCCCCATATATAATTCTGCCTTGTGAACATGAATCTCTTACGAGATCCAAATTTCGAAAGTTGCCGTAGTGAGTTCAAATTCTCTCCCTTTATATATATATATATATATATCTACTATTCCGTGCGTAAAGTTCGCTTAGCGACTTGGTCAGCTGTACATTATTCTTCGTTTCTGGAACATTCCTTCAGCTTCATTCAGTCCGCGAATTTAGAATGTCCTAGTCGGTAGGGCACGTAGGTAAAAACCAAAGCTAGTCGGTAGGTACGGTGTTCCGTCAGGGCCATATCAACATTTACAAGTCGATGGTACAATGGTACGATGGCGATGACACGTTGGTACGATGGCGATGGTACGATGACGCGATGGTACGATGGCAATGGTACGATGGTACGATGGCGATGATACGACAATACTTTTTGGCAATGTTTTCTTACCGAGAAATTTAAGTTTTGCTGAGCCTAAATGAAGGGATATATTTAAGAAAAGTAGTGTCGAATCTTTGCATCCATGATGTCCTTCATTTTTGTTTTGCTTTGATGTGCGTATGTCCAAACGGAAGGCGATGGAGAGATGGTAGGATGGAGCAGGGGGCGATGCAACATCGCACATCGATTGCGATGGTGTGATGGTACGATGGTACGATGGCGATGACACGATGGTAAGATGGCGATGACACGATGGTACGATGGCGATGGTACGATGGTCCATCGCGTCATCGCCATCGTACCATCACCATCGTACCATCGTACCAATGTACCATCGCGTTTAAAGTCGATGCGCGATGGTACGATGGTACGATGGCGATGGTACGATGGCGATGACGCGATGGACCATTGTACCATCGCCATCGTACCATCGTGTCATCGCCATCGTACCATCGTGCCATCGCGCCTTCGTACGCACGCAAGCACGAATGCATGAATGAACGAACGAACGAATGAATGAATGAAAGCTTGATTATTTGTGAGATAAGGTATTTTAAAGCGTGCAAAATGACATTTCAAATTTGCCCTGCATTTACGTATATCCTCAACTAAATGTGTTAAGTACGGAAGCGGGTGGGGGGGGGGGGGGGGGGGGGGGAGGGGGGTCCAAAGGTGGCCCACTCGGCGCCCACACACCCACCCACCCGACTCTGAATAGTTATTAACATTCATGCGTTAAAGACGTTTTACTGTTTTCTTTGTCAACATATTTCTTTTTAAACATGTCCCCTCCCCCCCCCATCCCCCGCCCACCCCCACAACGCACACCCCCACACAAACACCGCTCTCGGACACACCCACCCTAATCTCTTAGGTTACTGTTTTTTGTTGTTGTTGTTGTTTTTACTTCCGGTGTCATAACTTTCGAAAATAGTATTTATAAAAAGATCTCACAGTAACGTATGGTGGCTGATATGTGCCATCCCGTCTTTTCGTTATTTCGCCGCGAAATAACGCCGAGCGAAAAGACGCCGGGCGAAAAGACGCTGGGCGAAATAACGAAAAGACGAAAAAAAGCCGAGCGAAATAACGAAAAAACTAAAAAACGCCGAGCGAAAAGACGACAAATAGTCAAAACTCCGGGCGAAAAAACGAAAAGACGAGAAACCGGCACGCGAAAAGACGACGTTTTATACATTTACATTTTCGTTATTTCGTATGAAGTTTTTCGTTTTTTCGTTATTTCGCCCGGCGTTTTTTCACCCGTCGTCTTTTCGCTCGGCGTTTTTTCGTCTTTTCGCATGGCGTCTTTTCGCCCGGCGTCTTTTCGCGTGGCGTTATTTCGCCCGGCGTTATTTCGCGTGGCGTCTTTTCGCATGGCGTTATTTCGCCCGGCGTTTTTTCGTCTTTTCGCATGGCGTCTTTTCGCTCGTCGTCTGTAACCTGTAACCACTTTTATTCACAGAAACGAAAACATATTTCATGAGAGAAAATAAACAAACCTCGTCTGCGTTCTTGGAAAGAAGAGATTCGTTTAAGTACATCAGGCATTTCATCGGTTTCTGCTGAATGGTCAATACATAAAGTATTTTAATAAGTAGTTCAACTAAGTGTGTTTTGTTGTACATTGTTATTAAATTAGTCCAATGTGACAGTCTTTTAATAATGAGTAGATAAAGCTAGTGTTGGAAATCTGATGAAAATTCATTACCGGTCATCAGAATGTTTAACCGACCGATGATCGATCATTAATCGATTAAACGTGGTTTCTATATTAGACACCAGTGTAAGCCTTTTTGCAGAGTATAGTGAAGAAAAGAAACACATTACCTGTATCTTCTAGTCACAATAAGTATGTTCTAGTCATAAAGCAACTCAATAAAACTGACCAAGCATTTATTTTAAAATATAAAGTGTATACGCTCTGTATGTGTGTATACGCTATCTGTGTGTATGCGCCCTGTATGTGTGTATACGCTCTTTATGTGTGTATACGCTCTGTATGTGTGTATACGCTTTGTATATGTGTAGACGCTCTGTAAGTGTGTAGACGCTCTTGATGTGTGTAGACTCCCTGTATGTGTGTATACGCTCTTGATGTGTGTATACGATTTGTATATGTGTAGACGCTCTGTATGTGTGTAGAAGCTCTCTGTGTGTGTGTGTGTGTGTGTGTGTGTGTGTGTGTGTGTGTGTGTGTTTGTGTGTGTGTGTGTGTGTGTGTGTGTGTGTGTGTGTGTGTGTGTGTGTGTGTGTGTGTGTGTGTGTGTGTGTGTGTGTGTGTGTGTGTGTGTGTGTGTGTGTGTGTGTGTGTGTGTGTGTGTGTGTGTGTGTGTGTGTGTGTGTGTGTGTGTGTGTGTGTGTGTGTGTGTGTGTGTGTGTGTGTGTGTGTGTGTGTGTGTGTGTGTGTGTGTGTGTGTGTGTGTGTGTGTGTGTGTGTGTGTGTGTGTGTGTGTGTGTGTGTGTGTGTGTGTGTGTGTGTGTGTGTGTGTGTGTGTGTGTGTGTGTGTGTGTGTGTGTGTGTGTGTGTGTGTGTGTGTGTGTGTGTGTGTGTGTGTGTGTGTGTGTATATACGCTCTGCATGTGTGTATACGCTCTGTATGTGTGTATACGCTTTGTATATGTGTAGACGCTCTGTAAGTGTGTAGACGCTCTTGATGTGTGCATACACTCTTTGTGTGTGTGTACACGTTCTGTATGTGTATATACGCTCTGTATGTGTGTATACGTTCTGTATTTGTGTAGACATTCTGTATGTGTGTATACGCTCTGTATGTGTGTAGAAATCATGTATGTGTATATACGCTCTGAATGTGTGTGAAGACTCTCTGGATGTGTGTAAGCACTCTGTGTGTGTGTGTGTGTGTGTAGACACTATGTTTGTGCGTAGACGTTCTGTATGTGCGTAGACACTCTGTATGTGTGTATACAATCTGTATGTGTGTAGACTCTGCGTGTGTGTGTATACGGTCCGCATGTGTGTATACGCTCTGTATGTGTGTATATGCTCTGTATGTGTGTAAATACTCTGTATGTGTGTATACGCTATATATATGTACATACTCTCTGTATGTGTGTAGATTATATGTGTGTGTGTAGACTCTCTGTATGTGTGTAGATGCTCTGTATGTGTGTAGACTATATATATGTGTGTTGACTCCCTGCATGTGTGTAGACACTCTGCATTATATAGACTCTCTGTATGTGTGTAAACTCTCTGTAAGTGTGTATACGCTCTGTTAGTGTGTATACGCTCTGTAAGTGTGTAGACTCTCTGTATTTGTGTATACGATCTTTATGTGTGTATACGCTCTGTATGTGTGTATATGGTCTGTATGTGTGCAGACTCTATGTATGTATGTAGACTCTATGCATGTGTGTAGACTCTCTGCATTGTGTATACTCTCTGTATGTGTGTACACTATACATTATGTATGGGTGTGTAGACTCTCTGCATGTGTGTTTACGCTCTGTATGAGTGTAGACTCTCTGTATGTGTGTATATACTCTCTGTATGTGTGTATATACTCTCTGTATGTGTGTATATACTCTCTGTATGTGTGTATATACTCTCTGTATGTGTGTATACTCTCTGAATGTGTGTATACTCTCTGTATGTGTGTAGACTCTCTGTAGGTATGTGTGTAAACTCTCTGTATGTGTGTAGATAGTGACTACACACATACAGTGACTATCTACACACATACAGTGTGGCTACACACATACGGAGAGTTTACACACATACAGAGCATCTACACTCTCCTATGTGTGCAGACATTCTGTATGTTGACTCTCCCTATGTGACTCTATGTATGCGTGTAGACACTCTGTATGTGAGTAGACTGTATGTGTATAGACTATCTATATGTGTGTAGACTCTCTGTATTTGTGTGTACACTCAGTATGTGTTTAGACAATATGTATGTTTGTATACACACTGTATGTGTGTAGATTCTGTATATGTGTAGAGTCTCTGTATGTGTGTAGACTCTCAGTATGTGTGTAGAAACTCTGTTTATGTGTAGATACTCCATATGTGTGTAGACGCTCTGTATGTGTGTAGACTAGCTTTAAGTTTGTAAGCTCTCTGTATGTGTGTAGACTCGCTGTATTTGTGTATACACTCAGTATGTGTTGAGACACTATGTATGTGTGTAGACAGTCAGTCTGTGTTTAGACACTATGTATGTGTGTAGACAGTCTGTATGTGTGTATACTCTGTATGTGTGTAGTGTCTCTGTATGTTTGGAGACTTTCAGTATGTTTGTAGGCTCTCTGTATGTGTGTAGACTCGCTGTATGTGTGTATACACCCTGTATGTGTGTAGACTCTCTGTATATGTGTATACTATCTCTATGTGTGTAGACGCTGTGTGTGTGTGTAGGACACTCTGTATATGTATATATACTATGTATGTGTGTCGGTAGACACTCTGTATGTGTTTATACACTCTGCATGTTTGTCGACTCTCCTGTATGTGTGTAAGCTGTAAATATTTGTGAAGTCTCTCCTGTATGAGTTTAGACACTCTGTATGTGTGTAGACACTCAGTATGTGTTTAGACACACTGTATGTGTGTAGACACGCAGTATGTGTAGACACTCAGTATGTGTAGACACTCAGTATGTGTTTAGACACTCTGTATATGTGTAGATAATCAGTATGTGTTTAGATACTCTGTATGTGTGTAGAAACTCAGTATGTGTGTAGATACTCTGTATGTGTGTAGACACCAAGTATGTGTTTAGACACTCTGTATGTGTGTAGAAACTCAGTATGTGTTTAGACACTCTGTATGTATGTAGAGACTCAGTATGTGTGCGTGTAGACACTCTGTATGTGTGTAGAAACTCAGAATGTGTTTATACACTCAGTATGTGTTTAGACACTCCGTATGTGTGTAGAACCTCAGCATGTGTTTAGACACTCTGTATGTGTGTAGACACTCAGTATGTGTTAAGAGACTCTGTATGTGTGTAGAAACTCAGTATGTGTTTAGACACTCTGTATGTGTGTAGACAGTCAGTCTGTGTTTAGACACTTTGCATGTGTGTAGGCAGTCTGTCTGTGTTTAGACACTCTGTATGTGTGTAGGCACTCTGTATGTGTGTAGACACTCAGTATGTGTTTAGAGACTCTGTATGTGTGTAGAAACTCAGAATGTGTGTAGACACTCAGTATGTGTGTAGACACTCTGTATGTGTGTAGACACTCAGTATGTGTTTAGACACTCTGTATGTGTGTAGATACTCTGTATGTGTTTAGACACTCTGTATGTGTGTAGATACTCTGTATGTGTGTAGACTCTCTGTATGTGTGTAGACACTCAGTATGTGTTTAGACACTCTGTATGTGTGTAGACACTCAGTCAGTGTTTATACACTGTGTATGTGTGTAGACACTCAGTATGTGTTTAGACACTCTGTATGTGTGTAGACACTCAGTATGTGTTTATACACTCTGTATGTGTGTAGATACTCTGTATGTGTGTAGACTCTCTGTATGTGTGTAGACACCCAATATGTGTGTAGGCAGTCAGTATCTGTTTATACACTGTGTATGTGTGTAGACACTCAGTATGTGTTTAGACACTCTGTATGTGTGTAGACACTCAGTATGTGTTTAGACACTCTGTATGTGTGTAGACTGTCAGTATGTGTGTAGACACACTGTATGTGTGTAGACACTCCGTATGTGTGTAGACACTCAGTATGTTTTTAGACACTCTGTATGTGTGTAGACACTCAATATGTGTTTAGACACTCTGTATGTGTGTAAACGCTCTGTATGTGTGTAGACAGTCAGTATGTGTTTAGACACACTGTATGTGTTTAGACACTCTGTATGTGTGTAGACACACAGTCTGTGTTTAGACACTCAGTATGTGTTTAGACACTCTATCTGTGTGTAGACACTCAGTATGTTTTTTTTCACTCTGTATGTGTGTAGACACTCAGTATGTGTTTATACACTCTGCATGTATGTAGACTCTCCGATATGTGTGCAGACACTCTGTATGTGTGTAAGCTGTATATATTTGTAAGTCTCTCCTATATGTGTGTGGATCTCTGTATGTGTTTAGACACTATGTATGTGTGTAAACACTCAGCATGTGTTTAGACACTCTGCATGTATGTAGACACTCAGTATGTATTTAGACACTATGTATGTGTGTAGACAGTCAGTATGTGTTTAGACACTCTGTATGTGTTTAGACACTCTGTATGTGTGTAGATACTCAGTATATATTTATACACTCTGCATGTATGTAGACTCTCCTATATGTGTGCAGTCACCCTGTATGTGTGTAAGCTGTATATATTTGCGAAGTCTCTCCTATATGTGTTTGGACACCCTGTATGTGTTTAGACACTATGTATGTGTGTAGACACTCAGCATGTGTTTAGACACTCTGCATGTGTGTAGACACTCTGCATGTGTTTAGACACTCTGCATGTGTGTAGACACTCAATATGTGTTTAGACACCCGGTATGTGTGTAGACAGTCAGTATGTGTTTAGACACTCTGTATGTGTGTAGACACTCATTATGTGTTTATGTATATGTAAACTCTCCTATATGTATGCAGACACTCTGTATGTGTGTAAGCTGTATATATTTGTGAAGTCTCTCATATAGATATTTTATTGAAACATAAGGCATTACGCCCAACAGTTCACATGCAAATAGTACATACATATAAACATGTATATGAAATACACACAATATTTTCCAGTCAATGACAATTTGTATAATTTCATAGGTGAGTTTCAAGATCATCTGTATATGTTACTAGTTAAAAAGTATTTGACAACTATTAAGTATATAAGTGTTTAATATATATTTTTAAATTAATATTCCTAAGTACTGATCAGAACACATTTATATCTGTGGACAAAATGGAGAAAAGTGATATTTATTTATAAAACATGTCGTCTCTTCTTTTAAAACTTTTACAAATGAAAACGGACAGTTTCTTTAATAAACTCTTGTTTTCTGTTGTCATAAGTTCAATAAATTTTGGTATGTTTGGCCGTTTCCAAAAATATTTGTTAACATATTCTTTTCTTATATCTTGATATAGTGAACACTCCAATACAAAGTGAAATTCGTCTTCTAGTATATTACATAGCTGGCATTTTCTTTCGGATCTTGGTGTTTTATTTGGTCTATGCCATCGACCAGTTTCTATTTCTAACCTGTGACTAGAGACTCTTAGTTTTGTAAAAAAAGCTCTAAATTTCTTTATATTTAGTACATCTAGATAATACTTAAACCTGAAATCTGATATTATTCTGTAGGTACTAGCTCTAGTGGAATCCGATAATTCAGCATTCCAATTTTGTATAAACATATCTTTAATTCGTTGTTTAAATATATTAATGAAATACGTTATGTTTTCTACTCCTTGAGAAATCCAAACTTCATTAAATCCTGTTCATTCCAATAACCCTTTAACTTGAGATGCCCAGTTTAATTTATTTGGGTTTACGATCAGATCATCTAACATAACATTATACATATTTTTTATATATTTGCGATCACTCGTACGTGTAATTTTTAACCAGAACCGGATAATATAGGCCATACGTTGAATTTTTAAAGGGACTCTCCCGAGTTCTCCATATATGAAATTGTTTTGAGTTTGTGTTTTAACACATAAAAGTTGTTTACAAAATTGAAGGTGTACTTTCTCAAACTTTTCCGCATTTGAGAATCCCCATATCTCTGCGCCATAATTTAATATTGGCAAAATGAGTTTGTCAAAAATGTCTAAAGTGTGTATGTGTGTAAGCTGTATATACTTGTGAAGTCTCTCCTATATGTGTGTGGATCTCTGTATGTGTTTAGACACTATGTATGTGTGTAGACACTCAGCATGTGTTTAGACACTCTGCATGTGTGTAGACACTCAGCATGTGTGTAGACACTCTGCATGTGTGTAGACACTCTGCATGTGTGTAGACACTCTGCATGTGTGTAGACACTCAGTATGTGTTTAGACACTCTGCATGTGTGTAGACACTCAGTATGTGTTTAGACATGATGTATGTGTGTAGACATGTGTTTAGACACTATGTATGTGTGTAGACAGTACGTCTGTGTGTAGACACTCAGTATGTGTAAAGACAGTCAGTTTGTGTTTAGACACTCAGTATGTGTTTAGACAATCTATCTGTGTTTTTTCACACTGTATGTGTGTAGACACTCTGTATGTGTGTAGACACTCCGTATGTGTGTAGACAGTCAGTTTGTGTGTTGACACTCTGTATGTGTGTAGACAGTCAGTCTGTGTGTAGACACTCAGTATGTGTGTAGACAGTCCGTAAGTGTGTAGACACTCAGTATGTGTTTAGACACTCTGTATGTGTGTAGACACTCAATATGTGTTTAGACACTCTGTATGTGTGTAGACACTCCGTATGTGTGTAGACAGTCCGTATGTGTGTAGACACTCAGTATGTGTTTAGACACTCTGTATGTGTGTAGACACTCAATATGTGTTTAGACACTCTGTATGTGTGTAGACAATCAGTCTGTGTTTAGACACTCTGTATGTGTGTAGACACTCAGTATGTGTTTAGACACCCTGTATGTGTGTAGACAGTCAGTCTGTGTTTTGACACTCGGTATGTGTTTATACACTCTTCATGTATGTAGACTCTCCTATATGTGTGCAGACACTATGTATGTGTGTAAGCTGTATATACTTGTGAAGTCTCTCCTATATGTGTGTGGATCTCTGTATGTGTTTAGACACTATGTATGTGTGTAGACACTCAGCATGTGTTTGGACACTGTGTATGTGTGTAGACACTCAGCATGTGTTTAGACACTATGTATGTGTGTAGACACTCAGCATGTGTTTGGACACTGTGTATGTGTGTAGACACTCAGCATGTGTTTGGACACTGTGTATGTGTGTAGACACTCAGCATGTGTTTAGACACTATGTATGTGTGTAGACACTCAGTATGTGTTTAGACATCATGTATGTGTGTAGACATGTGTTTAGACACTCTGTATGAGTGTAGATTGTCAGTCTGTGTGTAGACACTCAGTATGTGTTTAGACACTCCGTATGTGTGTAGACAGTCCGTATGTGTGTAGACACACAGTATGTGTGTAGACACTCAATATGTATTTAGACACTCTGTATGTGTGTAGACAGTCTGTATTTAGACACTCTGTATTTGTGTAGACAGTCAGTCTGTGTTTAGACACTCTGTATGTGTGTAGACACTCAGTATATGTTTAGACACTCTGTATGTGTGTAGACAGTCAGTATGTGTTTCGACACTCTATCTGTGTGTAGACACACAGTATGTGTTTTTTTCACTTTGTATGTGTGTAGACAGTCAGTATGTGTGTAGACAGTCAGTTTGTGTGTAGACACTCTGTATGTGTGTAGACAGTCAGTCTGTGTGTAGACACTCCGTATGTGTGTAGACAGTCAGTTTGTGTGTTGACACTCTGTATGTGTGTAGACAGTCAGTCTGTGTTTAGACACTCTGTATGTGTGTAGACAGTCCGTATGTGTGTAGACACTCAGTATGTGTTTAGACACTCTGTATGTGTGTAGACACTCAATATGTGTTTAGACACTCTGTATGTGTGTAGACAGTCAGTCTGTGTTTAGACACTCTGTATGTGTGTAGACACCCAGTATGTGTTTAGACACTCTGTATGTGTGTAGACAGTCAGTCTGTGTTTTGACACCCGGTATGTGTTTATACACTCTTCATGTATGTAGACTCTCCTATATGTGTGCAGACACTATGTATGTGTGTAAGCTGTATATACTTGTGAAGTCTCTCCTATATGTGTGTGGATCTCTGTATGTGTTTAGACACTATGTATGTGTGTAGAAACTATGTATGTGTTTATACACTCTGTATATGTGTGTAGACAGTCAGTATGTGTTTAGACACTCTGTATGTGTGTAGACACTCTGTATATGTGTGTAGACAGTCAGTATGTGTTTAAACACTCTGTATATATGTAGACACTTTGTATGTGTTTAGACACTCTGTATATGTGTGTAGACACTCTGTATGTGTTTATACACTCTGTATATGTGTAGACACTCAGTATATGTGTAGAAATTCTATGTGTTTAGACACACTGTATGAGTGTAGACACTCAGTATGTGTTTACACACTATGCTTGTGTGTAGACACTCAGTATGTGTTTAGACACCCTGCATGTGTGGAGACACTCAGTATGTGTTTAGACACTCTGTATGTTTGTAGAGATTCTGTATGTTTGTAGACACTCTGTATGTGTGAAGAAACTCTGTATGTTTTTAGACACTCAGTATGTGTTTAGACACCCTGTATATGTGTAGACACTCTGTATGTGTTTAGACACTCTGTATATGAGTAGACACCCAGTATGTGTTTAGACACTATGTATGTGTGTAGACACTATGTATGTGTTAAGACACTCTGTTTGTGTGTAGACACTTTGTATGTGTTTAGACACTCTGTATATGAGTAGACACCCAGTATGTGTTTAGACATTATGTATATGTGTAGACACTCAGTATGTGTGTAGACACTCAGTATGTGTGTAGACACTCTGTATATGTGTAGACACTCAGTATGTGTGTAGACACTCTGTATATGTGTAGACACTCAGTATGTGTTAAGACACTCTATATGTGTATAGATACTCAATATGTGTTTAGACACTCTGTATGTGTGTAGACACTCAGTATGTGTTTAGAGACTCTGTATGTGTGTAGAAACTCAGAATGTCTGTAGACACTCAGTATGTGTGTAGACACTCTGTATATGTCTGTATGTGTGTAGACACTCAGTATGTGTTTAGACACCCTGTATGTGTGTAGACACCCAGTCAGTGTTTATACACTATGTATGTGTGTAGACACTCAGTATGTGTTTAGACACTCTGTATGTGTGTAGACACTCAGTATATGTTTATACACCCTGTATGTGTGTAGACACTCAGTATGTGTTTAGACACTCTGTATGTGTGTAGACAGTCAGTATGTGTTTAGACACTCTGCATGTGTGTAGACACTCTGTATGTGTTTAGACACTCTGTATGTGTGTAGACACTCTGTATGTGTTTAGACACTCTATATGTGTGTAGACATATGTTTAGACACTCTATATGTGTGTAGACACTCTGTATGTGTTTAGACACTCTATATGTGTGTAGACATATGTTTAGACACTCTGTATGTGTGTAGACAATCTGTATGTGTTTAGACACTCTGAATGTGTGTAGACACCCAGTGTCTATATGTGTTTGGATCTCTGTATGTGTTTAGACACTATGTATGTGTGTAGACAGTCAGTATGTGTTTAGACACTCTGTATGTGTGTAGACACCCTGTATGTGTTTAGACACTCTGAATGTGTGTAGACACTCAGTATATGTTTATACACCCTGTATGTGTGTAGACACTCAGTATGTGTTTAGACACTCTGTATGTGTGTAGACAGTCAGTATGTGTTTAGACACTCTGCATGTGTGTAGACACTCTGTATGTGTTTAGACACTCTGTATGTGTGTAGACACTCTGTATGTGTTTAGACACTCTATATGTGTGTAGACATATGTTTAGACACTCTGTATGTGTGTAGACAATCTGTATGTGTTTAGACACTCTGAATGTGTGTAGACACCCAGTGTCTATATGTGTTTGGATCTCTGTATGTGTTTAGACACTATGTATGTGTGTATACACTCTATATGTGTGTAGACAGTCAGTATGTGTTTAGACACTCTGTATGTGTGTAGACACCCTGTATGTGTTTAGACACTCTGAATGTGTGTAGACACTCAGTATATGTGTATACACCCTGCATGTATGTAGACTCTCCTATATGTGTGCAGTCACCCTGTATGTGTGTAAGCTGTATATATTTGCGAAGTCTCTCTTACATGTGTTTGGATCTCTGTATGTGTTTAGACACTATGTATGTGTGTAGACACTCAGCATGTGTTTAGACACTCTGCATGTGTGTAGACACTCAGTATGTGTTTAGACACTCTGTATGTGTGTAGACAGTCAGTATGTGTTTAGACACACTGTATGTGTGTAGACAGTCAGTCTGTGTTTAGACACTCCGTATGTGTGTAGACAGTCAGTATGTGTTTAGACACACTATATGTGTGTAGACAGTCAGTCTGTGTTTAGACACTCCGTATGTGTGTAGACAGTCCGTATGTGTGTAGACACTCAGTATGTGTTTAGACACTCTGTATGTGTGTAGACAGTCCGTATGTGTGTAGACAGTCAGTCTGTGTTTAGACACTCTGTATGTGTGTAGACAGTCAGTATGTGTTTAGACACACTATATGTGTGTAGACAGTCAGTCTGTGTTTAGACACTCCGTATGTGTGTAGACAGTCCGTATGTGTGTAGACACTCAGTATGTGTTTAGACACTCTGTATGTGTGTAGACACTCAATATGTGTTTAGACACTCTGTATGTGTGTAGTCAGTCAGTTTCTGTATGTGTGTAGACACTCAGTATGTGTTTAGACACTCAGTATGTGTTTAGACACTCTATCTGTGTGTAGACAATCAGTATGTCTTTTTTCACTCTGTATGTGTGTAGACACACAGTATGTGTTTATACACTCTGCATGTATGTAGACTCTCCTATATGTGTGCAGACACTCTGTATGTGTGTAAGCTGTATATATTTGTGAAGTCTCTCCTATATGTGTGTGGATCTCTGTATGTGTCTAGACACTATGTATGTGTGTAAACACTCAGCATGTGTTTATACACTCTGCATGTGTGTATACACACAGTATGTGTTTAGACACTATGTATGTGTGTAGACACTCAGTATGTGTTTAAACACTCTGTATGTGTGTAGACACTCTGCATGTGTGTATACACTCTGTATGTGTTTAGACACTCTGTATGTGTGTAGACAGTCAGTATGTGTTTAGACACTCTGTATGTGTTTAGACACTCTGTATGTGTGTAGATACTCAGTATATATTTATACACTCTGCATGTATGTAGACTCTCCTGTATGTGTGCAGACACCCTGTATGTGTGTAAGCTGTATATATTTGCGAAGTCTCTCCTATATATGTTTGGACACTCTGTATGTGTTTAGACACTCAGCATGTGTTTAGACACTCTGCATGTGTGTAGACACTCAGTATGTGTTTAGACACTCTGTATGTGTGTAGACACTCAATATGTGTTTAGACACTCTGTATGTGTGTAGACACTCAGTATGTGTTTAGACACTCTGTATGTGTGTAGACACTCAGTATGTGTTTAGACACTCTGTATGTGTGTAGACACTCAGTATGTGTTTAGACACTCTGTATGTTTGTAGACACTCAGTCTGTGTTTAGACACTCAGTATGTGTTTAGACACTCTATCTGTGTGTAGACACTCAGTATGTTTTTTTCACTCTGTATGTGTGTAGACACTCAGTTTGTGTTTATACACTCTGCATGTATGTAGACTCTCCTATATGTATGCAGACACTCTGTATGTGTGTAAGCTGTATATATTTGTGAAGTCTCTCCTATATGTGTGTGGATCTCTGTATGTGTTTAGACACTATGTATGTGTGTAGACACTCAGCATGTGTTTAGACACTCTGCATGTGTGTAGACACTCAGTATGTGTTTAGACATGATGTATGTGTGTAGACATGTGTTTAGACACTCTGTATGTGTGTAGACAGTCAGTCTGTGTTTAGACACTCCGTATGTGTGTAGACAGTCCGTATGTGTGTAGATACACAGTATGTGTGTAGACACTCAATATGTGTTTAGACACTCTGTATGTGTGTAGACAGTCTGTGTGTTTGTAGACAGTCTGTGTGTAGACACTCAGTATGTATTTAGTCACTTTGCATGTGTGTAGACACTCTCTATGTGTGTAGACAGTCTGTGTGTAGACACTCAGTATGTATTTAGTCACTTTGCATGTGTGTAGACACTCTCTATGTGTGTAGACAGTCAGTCTGTGTTTAGACACTCTGTTTGAGTGTAGACAGTCCGTATGTGTGTAGACACTCAGTATGTGTGTAGACAGTCAGTCTGTGTTTAGACACTCAGTATGTGTTTAGACACTCTATCTGTGTTTTTTCACTCTGTATGTAGACACTCTGTAAATGTGTAGACACTCCGTATGTGTGTAGACACTCCGTATGTGTGTAGACAGTCGGTTTGTGTGTAGACACTCTGTATGTGTGTAGACAGTCAGTCTGTGTTTAGACACTCCGTATGTGTGTAGACAGTCCGTATGTGTGTAGACACTCAGTATGTGTTTAGACACTCTGTATGTGTGTAGACACTCAATATGTGTTTAGACACTCTGTATGTGTGTAGACAGTCAGTCTGTGTTTACTGTATATGTGTAGACACTCAGTATGTGTTTGGACACTCTGTATGTGTGTAGACAGTCAGTCTGTGTTTTGACACTCGGTATGTGTTTATACACTCTTCATGTATGTAGACTCTCCTATATGTGTGCAGACACTATGTATTTGTGTAAGCTGTATATACTTGTGAAGTCTCTCCTATATGTGTGTGGATCTCTGTATGTGTTTAGACACTATGTATGTGTGTAGACACTCAGCATGTGTGTAGACACTCTACATGTGTTTAGACACTCTGCATGTGTGTAGACACTCAGTATGTGTTATGACACTCTGTATGTGTGTAGACATGTGTTTAGACACTCTGTATATGTGTAGAAACTCTGTTATATATATGTATTATAGGCGTTCCGTTTCGCCTCAAATTACAACAGAAAACGCCTATAATACATATATATAATAAATCACCATGAAATGGTGATTTTACTTGATTTATTAAAACTTTTTTAAAAAAGGGGTAGTGAAGATTGCAAGTTTAATTTTTTTTATAAGTTATCAAAATTACCTTTAATTAACAATTTTCTGACCTTGAATACAAAGGTGGTGGATCATACTCAAACACACTACTAAAACAATAAATCACACACTTTTTAGACTTTTTTGTAAGGTTGCCATTGCTTCCTTTCTTCCCTGCTCTACTAGTTCCTTTTTTTGAACTTCACTTATTTCAGCCTTTTTTTGTTTGGTGTCCTGTTTTAAACTATAATATTTATCCAACTCATCTAAAATCATCTTAAACTCTTGATCAGATATTTGTGCATCACTCAACGCTTTTGATATTAACTGCTTTATACTATTTAACTTAGCCTCTGCCAAAGTTTTTATTTCATGATGTTTTTGAGCTTTTGCATTAAGCTTGCGTCTGATAAAATTAATACAAACACCTGTAGCTCCACATACTATAGCTGCTATTTCTAAAGGTAACAAAACTGGAACAACAAATCCAATCCCAGCCATAATAACACCTGCAGATATTAAGGTAGTGTCAATTCCATCTGTAATATTAATACCACGTTTATATTTTTTATAAAGTGACTGACGTATATCTCGTTCTGTAATTAACTTTTTTTCAATTTCTGAAATCTTTTGTAATCTATAATTTTGTCTGTATTCCACTGGCAACTCAGGATATATACTTGGTGCTGTCGGTTGCTTCATTTTGTTATTAATAAATAAAAAATTAAATTAATTCAATTAATAATGATGCCACCGTATTTACAGCGGTAGCAACCGGACAGGATTTCAAACAACGTGATTTGGTTAAGTTTTCAATCTGTGTTACTTTCAAGACTCCTCATGGTAATATTAACCAGGCGGATGGGGTAAGAGTTCCAAACAAACCTATAATTGTTGTTACGAGCACTGCGGTATAAATAGTAATATAATAACAGATAATGTTGACCACTTGTAGTCTTCAAAAATATCCCATTTCCTAACACACTTGTAAACATAATCCCATACTTCCTCTAGCACTACAGGTTCATACTCTACTGGTATTGGTATATATTCTTCTGGCTCCGATTCCATGTCTGGTTCTTGTTCTTCCATTTTTTTTCATCATATAATTATAACATTATTTTTAAAAAAAATAAATAGTCCAAAGACTAAATTTTTAATATTAAATTATTAAACACATCTTTTAAGGGCAAGCTCTCAATACCCAGTACACTAATTATCATACTGTTATACAATTTTGTATATAATATATTTTTTGTTGATACAAAAATCAAGCCAGCTCGTAGAATTAAATTAAATTAATTCAATTAATAATGATGCCACCGTATTTACAGCGGTAGCGTTAGCAACCTTGCATACAAAGTTAACAACAGAACCAGCACCAATCTCTAAAGGTTTATCAAAGTTATCATGATTGCGTGGGATGATGTGAAGCGTTATGCCATAATTTAGTTGTTCAACACCATTGACAGAAACTATTACAGTTACGTCACCAACTAATCGTTCACATGCTAAACCTATTCCCATAATCCGTCCACGGCGTGTCATTACATGCCCCACATTTGATTCTGCCCCACCGTTACCAAATGAAAGTATTCTATTCAACACAAGTGGACCCTTAGCCTCCGCAAATATTGTTATAATCCCATATTTAAGATTATCAACTCTATTTTTTAAATGATTAAACTGGTCAACAAAAGGCACAATTCGCCTATATAAATTTTAAACATCATTTATCAAAGCCTCTAAGTCTTCTGTTTTTTTAGGTCTTGTTGGTCCAAATATACTCACTGTTTTTTTTTTATAAAAATATATTTTTTAAATAATTTCTAAAACACAACTCATAGGCAAACCGTGATGATTTATTTTGTTGCCATACTCATCTCTAACTTCTATTTTCAATTCAGTAATTGCACCATTCATAAGACAGTGATATTCAGGATAAAAACTTGTATATACTATATCTCCAAACTGCTTATTTACTACAGGCACAACACCTATAATAGTGCTTGGTGCACCATTGAAATAATTACTACTCGTATTAACTTGTTCCAGATGAACATATAGCTGTTTATAAGGAGCTAAATCAATTGGGTAATCTCCTATATTAGTACCTGTCAACCATTTTCTGTCCTTGAATCCCAGCATTTTTGAAAGACCGCTTGACATTCTGTCTCTATTGGCGTATGTATAATGGCTGCACCAATTTGGACAATACTGTCCAGGATAATATTTTCATTTAGCAATTTAAAATCTTCTACCAAGTCTTGAAAGTTATAGAGTCCAGCTGGTAATTGTTTTATTTTATCTGGGTTTCTTGTCTTTACGATTTCACCATTAATATTTTGCCAACCGATAGTGTATGTAAAACTCTTTAATCCAACGTGCCTAGTTCCATCTCTATTATCGATATACTGTTGTAAGTTAATAGAGTTGTCTATGTTTGAAATTGTATGAAACATTTTTTTTTAATATATATATAAAATACAAATAAAAATGATTTCTAAAGAATTCAAATATAACCCGGATGCTCACTATTCAAATACTTTTAGCAAGAAAGTGATAGATATAATAAATCAAAACATAGTCATTACATCAGACGGTAAAGACTTCAAAGCATCATTTCCAAATGTCTTTGAAAAATACAAACTTCCATACGTCAAATCAGATGCTATAGTTCAAAGCTGGGGAACAGATTGGATGTTATTTTGGCAGAATCAGTTGAATTTTGCTATTTGGTGTGCGACATCTGGATGTGGTATTGATTTCAACAACCATCTGAAAGCTGATGCCCTGGTTGGTTCGTTATTTCGATTTCATGTCTATTACCAAGTCAGAAGAATATTATTTGAGATGAGTGTAGCATTGCAGCAAGACTCAAATTGGAATGCTTTTAATAACACATATAACCGAAACGCATACGAGAGAATATGCAAGGAGTTTAACATTGACTTAAATTTAGACTGGAGACAAAAACAAAGCTATAATGATGGTCTAGGAACAATTTATAATTTCTGGACAAATATTGGTTATCATCCTTTGGTAAATACTGTATACGACAACAAAACGATGAGTTTCACAGTCTATGAGAGTGATAAAACATATCACATTGATTACATTGCACAAGGATCTGAGGCTGACAACAGCTGGTCTACTTTTATACTAGATTGTTCATTTGGATTTACAAGAGCTGGAGTAGAAAGAATCAATGAAAGCATAAGAACATACTGCTGGGCAATTCTTGGTTCACAATCACAAACAAGAACTGATATACTTGGAACTGGAACGGCATTTGATGCACAGAAACAATTTTTAGCAAATGTAGAGGACGCAATAAATAGCCCCATCGATTTGCCCAGTCAAATTTCAAGATATGAAAACACCCTAAAATATGCAAGAAGTAAAGTAAATTTTGTCTATGGAAGTGGATTGTACATGTCTCCGAGTGACATGGAATTAAGAATTGGAATAATACAAGACTACAATAATGAAATTGTAATAGCAACCGATGCACAAGCATTAGGATTGAATAATGATGTAAATGTAAAACCAGTGCCACCAAAAAATATTCAACCTTTTCAAGGCACCACAACAAAGAAATATTTACCGGAACATTCTGATAAATCAATACATAAAACTGTGGAACATAACCCACCAGAAATACAAAAAATAGCGATTGAACACGAAGATAACAAAACAACTATAATTGTTGGTACTATAGTAATAGGTCTTGCTGCATTACTTATTTACGAGATTTACTAAACCACTCTTTGGCTGCCACATACAACAACCCGGAAACAAACACAAGCAAAGCCCATAGATTGTTACCAAACCAATTAATAACTTTACCTGTTGTAGATAAAAGCCATGATACTATTGCACCAATAACTCCTGGAAGTGCTGCAGCAGCTTTACCAGCTAGGTTGGCAAGAAGTTTACCAAGATTAAATAGTTGTTTTTTTATCCAATCTTTTACACTTGATGGATCGGGTTTTGGAGTTGGAACAGGTGCAGTCCCTCCTCCTGTTGTAGGAATAATGGCATCAACTAATACCCCAATAATCATACCGAAGGCAGTCAAAATACTAACAATAGTAATACCTTGCTCCCTAAACAAGGTTTTGATTCTCTCACCCAATGTTGTGTCTTCTTTTAACACCTTATTTATAGTTTCTTTTATCCTGTTTATTTGACTGCGTAATGCTTCTTTGTTTTCACTTGCCGCTTCAAGTCGTGCACTTCTTTCATCTTCTAAGTTTTTTATTCTGTCACGTATGCGCTCTTGTTGAAACTCATCCTCCTGCCCGGGGGTGCTAACCTGTTCTAATTTTTGTTTTTCTTTTGTTATGTCTTTATCAAGCTCAGTGAGCTTTGAAAGATTATTAATAAGTTCTCCACGGGAGCTTTGCAATACCTTGTCTAAACCTTGTAACTCTCGCATTGTTAGACCTTCTGTTTGTGTTTGAACAGCAGTTTTAGGATGAGTTTCATCTATTATATTACTCACATTACTCTCAATTATATTAACAGCATCTACTGTATTTTGTACATCTTCAGTTGTTGAAAAGTTTGCATTGGTATATTTTCTCCTTCTTTTGTGAGGGTATCTTTTGTTTTTGCCAAGGATGCTAATTCTGCCCTACCCTGAGCCTTTCTTTCACGTGGGGCTAAATAATCATATATTTTTAAATTATTTTTTATGAAGTCAATGCCATGTTTTCTAAGAAGAGTGTCCAGCGCATAAAACTTGATTGGTTCGTTTGGATTATTTCCCTTATAATAGGTAAGTGGAACATCATCTGTTCCCAACTGAACTGCATATAACATTGTTCTACCGTTTTCGTCCTCAGCCGCTCTGAAATCATCTTTATAATCAATTCCGCTGATCTCAGCATTAACTTCAGTAAAAAATTGATCTACTAACAACTTTTTTTGTGTTAGTTGTTCTTCTGTTTTATCTTCTCCATGAAGCTGATCAATATGATTATTTTCATTTACAATTTGTCTCTGAAATTCTGAGCCAGGTTGTGTAAATTCTGGTTCGTCATCATAATATTCCTCATAATAATCTGGATCGTACACAGGATTGTCAAATCCACCTTCAGCCATTGTTTATTTTATTTAATTTTAAAAAATATATTTAAAAAATAAAAACAATGTCGGCTTACGGAAACAAACTCAGCCCTCATAGAATACTAAGAGAACCTCATAATGCCAAAGGCATCCGCACAAGTGTAGTAATATCTAATAATCCATCAACAATAGAGCAAAACCAGCAACTGCTTGTGAGATTTCCCAATCTAAGTACTAATGATGTGATAGTTCCTCGTACTGCTCGTCTTGCCTTTGAAATAGAACTTAAAAGCAGAACAGACGCCAACGCTACTCTATTTCAAAATCTGGGTAGAACAATTGTGAAAAAAATGACAATAAGAATAAGTGGCAATGAAGTCATGTCAATAGATGACAGTGATATATATCATTGTTATGTAGATTTATGGAAAAGCCCTACTGAACAAGTAAACATAGCTTACCAAGGTATTGGTAAAGCAAACATGCTAAAACATAGAGTTGGTGCGGGAGATAAATCCTCAGACACCAAAGATGAAGCTATAGCAGCAGCTTATGGAAATAGATTTTGTATTCCACTGGACTTTGAAATGTTAGAAAGTCATATGCCATTTTATCAAGCGGGGCTTGGTGATAGGTTAGAATATGAATTAACTTTTAACGATTATAACAAAGTTATCAAAAGCACTGATGCTGATGCATCTTATGTAATAAAAAATATCTGCTTGGAATTTGATATGGTTAGTGATGTTGAATTAGCCAGACAAATAAGACAGCAAATCAATGGTTAGATAGTATTTATGTATGATCGTATCTTGCGACATAGAAAAATAATAGCAAACAAATCTGAAACCCTTTGGAACATCAACATTAATACACCAGCACAGAGCATGAAAGGTATTTTAATGCTGTTTGAAGACCCAGAAAGAACAAGCGCAGAAACCTATTACAACCCAAAGATTGTAAAGGTTGAAATGACAATAGAGGGAGTACCAAATCAGTTGTATAGTCAGGGCATGAAGGCATATCAACATTGGGATGAAATCAACAAATATTTTGCCTTGACCTCAAAAAGAAACAAAGAGACAGAAATAGTAGCGAGGGAATTAAACATTACCAATGTTTCTCTTGAGACCTATCTAACAAAAGCATATGCTTTGTGGCTTGACCTTAGAACATGTGATGACAATTTATTATACGGCAGTGGAAGAAGAATAGAAAACGGCAGTGAAGGCATAACGATATTAATACATAAAAAAGCAGATGCAGATCAACCTTTAACTATTTATCTATATATAATACAAGATGCGCAAATCAATTTCGAAGATGGAAGATTCAAAGAAGTACGATACTAGTTTACAACAAAAATATCCTAAATATTCACACAGTGCCATTATCTGTGGTCAGACAGGCTGTGGTAAAACAGAGTTTGTTCTTGACATACTTGAACAAGAGTATGTTGGAGTTTTTGAACATATAATTAGTTTGTGTCCAACCATAGAGTGGAACGAGGCTTATAAAAATAGATCCTGGATAGGAGATGTAAGAAATCCGAGAGATAAAAAATAACAATTGTCAATCCTGTTAGCAAAGGCAAAGAAATGTTACAAGAACTGTTGCGTTTATTTTTCAATAAATCTGCTGGCCAGCCCACATTATACATCATTGATGATTGCTCCGCCACAAAAGAATTAACAAAGAAAAAATATATGTTATCAGAGTTGGCATTCTCTGGTCGCCACGCCAAACAATCAGTGTGGGTTATTTCACAGAGATATAATTCTGTATTGAAAGATTTGAGGGAGCAAGCAAAATGGTTGTGTATGTTTTACACTAAGGACAGAGATAGTTATGAAAATTGTTTGAGAGAAAATGATCTTATTCCGACGCTGGAAGAGAGAACCAGAATAAGAAAAGCTTTAGCAAAGACTAAATATTCCAAGTTAATTTTGAGGACTGACCAACCAACTGGTTATTTGGTTGAATAATTACTTTTTTTATAACTGTTGCTAATAGTAATACTAACAGCAAAGTAGCAATGCTAATAGCAATACTGACATGAAAATATAATGAAAATATCAGAAAATATAGTAATGCTTATAGCATTGCTCATAGCAAAGTAGCAATGTTAATAGCAATGCTTGCAGCAAATTAACAATTCTAATAAAAAAATAGCAATATTAATAACAATGCTATTAACAATACTAACAATTACTAGTTGCATGAATATCGCGGCTGGTTGTTTTATGTTTTATGTTTATTTCAAGATAAAAAATAAAATTATTAATATAAAAATGAATGCGGAAGAACTATTACAAGATATATCGGAAGGTTTCACGGAACGTGATGAATCAAAGCAACAAGAAACAAAAAAAGAAAGATTATCAGCCATAGTGGCTGGCGGTGGTAGTCGTCAATATTTGGGTAAAGACATACAACTCACGAATATAGATGGCATGCCACCAGATGAAATTAACAAACTTTACTGCAGATATGAAGCAAGGCTTGGGGCAAGTATGACCAAGACTTTAGGAAATTCTTTTATTAACTTGTATGTGATGGGAGTATCAAAATATTTCAATGCGACAAATCCACCAAAGCTGATAGAAGATTTGGAGGAAGACCCATTTATTAATCATGCTTTAACAAGTGCTTGTTGTGAGTTGTATTACAGGTATGGAATGTGCTTAGCACCATTTACAGCAATACTGACAACTGTTAGACATATTGATTTTAATAAAAATAAAAATATAGATAATATAAATGGAGAACCAAGAGAGTGAAGTTATACCTGTTGAGGTTGAACAACAAAAAGTAAAAAATCCAAAAAGAATAGAAGCTGGAAAAAAAGGAGCAGCGGCAAGAAAGGCAAAGCGTTTGCTTCAAGATGCTGCAAAGCAAGATGCTGCAAAGCAAGATGATGCAAAGCTGCAAAGCAAGATGATGCAAAGCAAGATGATGCAAAGCAAATAACAAAAATAACAATAGATAAAGAGGAACCAGAAATCAAAATAAACGTATACAAAAATTATATTCTACCGTGTCTGGTTTTATTAGGCATTGCTGGGTTGGGTTTGTATACTTATAACAAGAAATCTGCTACGCAACCTGTGCAACCTGCTGCTGTTCGTGTTGCACCAAAAGACCGGTTTGATTGTTTTTAATAATTTATTTAAAAAAATAATATAAAAAATAATATAAAAAAAATGGCAGCAAGTATTGACGGAAAACAAATTGTAAATATGATGTATCATGCAGGAGTGGAAACACTTCTAACTGTTGGATATTCTGAGATTGGCAGAAAACTACTAAAAAGACCAGCACCTAAAGTGGATTTTAATATGACAGATTTTGGGATGCTGTCTGTGGATATAATGTTAGCAATGGCTACGAGGGATATGCTGATTAAGCAAGGTATTATTCCTGCGGATATTATGAAATAATTTTAAAAAAATATATATAAAAAAATGGCAAGTGCAGTAGCAATGATGATAGGTGGCGCATTAACAAACGCATTGGCGTTTAGCGGTTCAAATTATTTCTTTTCAAAAATGGGAAGTCATTCAGATGAGGAAAGACAAAGGCATGACAAAGCAGTAGAACAATTGAACGCAGCACAAGTAGAGTGGAATAAAAAAAGAACAGAGAGATTAGATTTTATTAATAAGCAACTGCAAAAAGAGCATCATGCAGAGCAAACTTTTGATGATGTGGACCAAGCTATGAAGCAGTATTATTACATAACTGGTAAACATTTGCTTTTGGAACCGGAGCCCAAGTTGAGTGATTTTTATACACCATCTCCGGATCAACAGAATAGAGAAATTGCGTTTATTGTGGTGGGCATGGCTGCAACTGGATTTGTGGCGTATAAATTGAGTTCATAAAAAAAAAATAGTTTAAAACTATAATTACTTTGGACTTTTTTGGATTTGGAATGACTAAGTATGTTTACTTTGAAAAGACTAAGTCATATGCATGATACCTATTTTTGTTGTTGTTCTTACATGGTTTCAATCCAAGTGGTCGCATATAATATGGTGGTTTAGCACTCTTCTCTAATTTATCTTTGAGATGACCAGGCGCCCATACTTCACCGTTGTCTAATAATGTTAATACCATGGATGGACCATATTCGGTATCTACTATTTTCGTATCTGTAATAGTGTATATTTTATTTACTTCCAAGTCTGTCCATTTCTTTGTGCTATTTTGATATTGCTCTTCGAGCAGTTCATCAAATCGTGCAGTTGTGATTTCCATTTTTTCTTTATAGTTATATAAAGTTTAATCTTTAGTAGAAAAAAATGGAAAATATTTATTACAGCCCAAAAGGATTTTGTAAAGGTTACTCAGCAGTTACAAAATTGGCAAAAGAGGCTGGTGTTAGTAAAAAAAAGGCATTAGAATTTTTAAAGAAACAAGCTGTGTGGCAGATTTATTTACCCGCACCAAAAAAAATAGTTAGACCCAGGTTTGATGTTTCTACTAAGAATGGAGTGCATCAAGCTGATTTGTTATTTTTACCGCATGATACTTTTGGGATTGGTCGTGGCCGCAAGACATATAAATATGCGTTGACTGTGGTTGATATTGCAAGTAGATACAAAGAAGCAGAGCCACTAACTTCCAAGGATAGCAAAGAAGTTGCCAAAGCATTTGAAAATATATACAGTCGGCATTTGAAATATCCAAAATTATTACAAGTGGATCCAGGCAGAGAATTTATGGGTGCAGTATCACAGTTGATGGCAGGTTTTTGTAATGTATCACATATTTTTCTTTGTCCCTAAGATTGGGGACTAGTTGTTCTGTATTTATCATGCTATTATTTTCTAACAGATCTTTTCGGTATTCAGACAACCATTCTTTTTCCACTGCTAATCTTTCCGGTGCAAGCGGATAGTCATTGTGAGCTTCATGAATTTCTTTAGGATATTCCAAATCAACTTCAAGCATTTGTCCTTTGCCAGGTTTTGGTTCAGACAATTTTCCACTCTTGTTTTTGGTTTTCCAAACAAAGCCAGAATATGGAAGTGGCTGACTCATTGCCCATCCATAAAGATTATTTGCATCAAAATACATTAAAAAGTTGTTTTCCTCGTTAGGATTATAATCAACTACATGTGGATTGTTTGCTTTGGCATATCGTTTTGATACCATACTTATGCCACCTCGCATTCCTTTTTCTATGAATAAGTGCATGTCAATGTCTCTCAAAAGTTCTAAATCTATTTTTGAATGTTTAAGTAAAGCATCCCAAGATAATCCAGGTGCTGTATAGTAATGTAAAGCATCAAGTTTGTATGCACTCATACATGTTTTTCTAAAAGTTTGAAACACATCTGCTAACAGAGTTACATCAGTTTTTAGATATAAATCATGATAGTCTCCAAGAGTTTTACAGTTAAACTCTTTCCATATTTTTTGAGCGTATTCGTAATCTTTGGAACTTATACTTTCATCTGAAAGACTACTGTAAAACTTTTCTATAGGCGGTAATTGCGTTTCCTTAAATCTTTCCATACTGTCCATATATTCGTATGGATAAACACCTTTTCGTAAAAGTAAATCTGTTTGTTCCCCAAACTGATTTTTGGTAATTTTAAAATCAGATTTGTCTGTTGCTTTAACCAATTTTTCCAAAGACGAAGCCATAAACTGAAAGCTATCCAAAAATCTAAGTTGTCCGACACTAAATGAAATATACTTTTCAGCGTTGTTTGGAATGCATGTAATATTACCTGTCATTTTATGTATTTTTTGCATTATAAGATGACTATCATATCCTTTGAGGTTGTGAAATACAACAGGAATGATTGTTTTATTTGGTTTTATTTTTAGTTTTAGGTTGCAGTTTTTATGTGCTGCACCTCTGTATTCTCCTGTAAAATGACAGTGGTCTCTTACTTTACCGTTTTTATCATTTTTTATTTCATCCTCACATATCCAGCAATGTGTTGCTTTTTCATGATCTTCCTCATTTTGCTGCGTCATGATTAATGGTTTTGGGTGAGCAAATATTTTATTAATGTTGCTCTTCTCACATTCAAAGTGATTTAAAAACTTTTCAGCAACATCTTCACCTCTGTAAATAACAGGTTTTTCAGCTTTGCCATCATATCTGACAACCTGGTATCCAAAACCACAAGCTTCGTGTACATTTCGAATTTCAGATTTCTTTCCAAATTTGATTAATTGCGGTTTGATTATACTCTCAAAATCAGCATATATTGCAAAAGGCACAGGCATCTGATTTTGATGATTTTTAAATTGTGTGTGATTTTTACCTTCTTTTGGCATTTCTATTCTGCAAGAATTTTTATTGATACCCTCACAGTCTTCTCTGTGTTTGGTAAGTAGATCTTCTCTTGAAAAGCCGTAAAGACAACGATCGCAGAAATAAGTTTTACCGTGATATTTGTTTTGATCATAAAGTAATCTATTTAGATTTTTAATCCAGCAATAGTGATATTTTGTTGTTATTGTTTTTGGTTCGTTGGGATAATCATCAGGGTTATAATTGTCATCTATAATTCCTTCTTCATTATTTGGATCATCTTCATCTTCATTTTCTAAATCAACCTCAACGTCTTCAGAAATTAAAAGCAAGTTAATTCTTTCCATTTCTTGCGGTTGCTCTGATATTCTATATGGAAATACAGATACCTTTTTTCCTGTGCATCCGTAAACATTAATAGCAAGGTGGTTTTTTTTTCTACTTTGGAAATTTGAGAAATTGGAGTGGGAAAGTCAATACCATCCATATTCAACTTACCCATGTGTTTGTTATAACTAGATATCCTAGTTGGATTATTTTTATTAGGCCACAAAGCAGAAACCAATGCCACTTCCAAGCACTTATTATCTTCATTATTAACATTAATTATTGCTTTTTTATCAGATACTGCTTTAGACAAAGGAATATATGAAGAACCTTTTAATGGTTCATACTTTGCAAAATTTAAGTAAAACGTAACACATTGGTCAATTTCTAATCCGGATGCTGTGTTTGTAAATCTTTCAAGACTCTCTTGTATATTTGCAGATGATTTATCGTAAAACTCATTTATTTTTTCAGAGGTTAAAATTGCATTTTGTTCACTGTGTAATACTGCTGTGGTGTATTTTTTGGTATCACCATCATCTTTGAATACATTTACAGTGAGACCTAATTGAAACTTTAATCCATTCATCTTTGCCAGCTCTTTGCTTATTTGTTTTGTGATAATGGATTTCTTATCACGGAATAGTTTTTGAGGGTCTTTGTATTTCTCGGCAGATATCTCGTATGCTTTGAAATAGCCACACATTGGTTTGTCAACCAGTTTTAATTCTTCTTTAGATTTTCTATCATTAAGCTCTTTCAATTCATTTATAACATTGTCTCGTGATTTAGCATATTTCTGATTTTGCTCATCTTGTAATTTATCATATTTTTGCTTTTCTCGTTTACGTTGTTTTTTAGCATGTCGTCTTTTGAGTAAATTTTCTAATGTTTGAGATTTAACCTCTTTTGGAGTTTCCTTTGGAACTTCTTTAAGAGGTTTTAATGCATTTATACCGTTAGATAGTGTTTGCTTATCTATTACACCTGTATCAAACAGGTGTATTAAATTTCTTATAGTCTCTTCGTTTTTTTCCATTTCCTTTATTTGTTATATATTTAATTTCTTTTTATTAAATATAAAAAAAATTATATATAAAATAGACAATGGAAATCAATGTTTGTAAATTTCTTAAAATTGGATTACATAATCCATGTAAAAATAAGCCAACAAAAGATTCTAATTATTGCAGTTTGCATAAATATAGATTAAAAACAAGTCATGCATTACCGTGTCTAATATGTAAAAAAGGCACTTCTGCAAAATATCAAGTGTGTGTTGGTTGCGGTGCAGCTTCAATTAGAAAAATGAACGATTATTGGAGGTTAAAGTCGTATAACGCTGAGTGTCTCAGATTTAGACGTATTGAGGTTTAAATTATATTTTGATAACTTATAAAAAAGATTAAACTTGCAATCTTCACTACCCCTATTTTAAAAAAGTTTTAATAAATCAAGTAAAATCACCATTTCATGGTGATTTATTATATATATGTATTATAGGCGTTTTCTGTTGTAATTTGAGGCGAAACGGAGTGAGACGAAAATTACAACAGAACGCCTATAATACATATATATCTGTATGTGTTTAGACACTCTGTATGTGTGTAGACATGTGTTTAGACACTCTGTATAAATGTAGACACTCTGTGTGTGTTTAGACACTCTGTATATGTGTGTAGACACTCTGTATGTGTTTAGACACTCTGTATATGTGTAGACACTCAGTATATGTGTAGAAATTCTATGTGTTTAGACACTCTGTATGAGTGTAGACACTCTGTATGTTTGTAGAGACTCAGTATGTGTGTAGACACTCTGTATGTGTGTAGACACTCTGTATGTGTTTAGACACTCTGTATGTGTGTAGACACTCTGTATGTGTTTAGACACTCTGTATGTGTGTAGACACTCTGTATGTGTTTAGACACTCTGTATGTGTGTAGACACTCTGTATGTGTGTAGACACTCTGTATGTGTTTAGACACTCTGTATGTGTGTAGACACTCTGTATGTGTTTAGACACTCTGTATATGAGTAGACACCCAGTATGTGTTTAGACACTATGTATGTGTGTAGACACTATGTATGTCTTTAGACACTCTGTATGTGTGTAGACACTCAGTATGTGTGTAGACACTCTGTATGTGTGTAGACACTCAGTATGTGTGTAGACACTCTGTATATGAGTAGACACCCAGTATGTGTTTAGACACTCTGTATATGTGTAGACACTCAGTATGTGTTTAGACACTCTGTATGTGTGTAGACAGTCCGTATGTGTGTAGACACTCTGTATGTGTGTAGACACTCAGTATGTGTTTAGACACTCTGTATGTGTGTAAACACTCTGTATATGTGTAGACACTCTGTATGTGTGTAGACACTCAATATGTGTGTAGACACTCAGTATGTGTTTAGACAATCTCTATGTGTGTATACACTCTGTATGTGTGTATTCACTCTGTATGTGTGTAGAGACTCAGTATGTGTGTAGACACTCAGTATGTGTGTAGACACTCTGTATGTGTGTAGACACTCAGTATGTGTTTAGACACTCTGTATGTGTGTAAACACTCTGTATATGTGTAGACACTCTGTATGTGTGTAGACACTCAATATGTGTGTAGACACTCAGTATGTGTTTAGACAATCTCTATGTGTGTATACACTCTGTATGTGTGTATTCACTCTGTATGTGTGTAGACACTCTGTAATATATACTCTCCGTATGTCTGTTGACTCCATATGTGAGTAAACACTATGTATGTGGGTCCAACAACACAATAAATGAATTAAAGTCCAGCTTATGCGTGCACATATAAGGCATGAAACTAGTGTACATCTCATTTGTAGGACAATTTACCTGTAGGCATGCATGGTGTACAAATGCACGTAGCAGGCATGTATTAATACTCTGAAACTAGGGTACATCTCATTGGTATGACATATTACATGTAGGCATGCATGGTGTACAAGTGCACGTAGCAGGCATGTATTAATACTCTAAAACTAGGGTACATCGGTAGGATAACGGGTAGATAAATGGTAATATATACATGTAGCAAATATTGGCAGAGAGAGCAAGTGATGAGACATTCCGACCTTTTGGTTGGATATAATTACACAAAGCTGCTGTGGCCGGATTTTCCACAAATTAATATCATGCATATAAAAGAGTGAAAACTAACTGGAGTGTTTTTTATCTTTTATTCACATATATTGGGAGTACGTCGTCAAATAATGTGAAACTAGTGTACATTGGTATGACATATTACATGTAGGCATGCATGGTGTACAAGAGCACGTAGCAGGCATTTATTAATACTGTGAAACTAGGGTACATCTCATTGGTAGGATAACGGGTAGATATATGACATATATTACACTGTTTAATACAGTTTATAACACTTTCAATGAGAAGTCTTACATTACGATTCATGAATAAAAAGTATGAAACTAAATGTTGATGTACAGATCATCTACTACTCTATAAATAATGTCACATTCGTTTGTTCTCTTACATTCCGTTTCAAATTTAAAAATAACTTTTCTTGTATGCGTGATATACCACGGTGGCAAAAGCACGTGACATTTAGATTGGATACACGGTAAAATGATGCGCTCGATTCAGCTATGTTTTTGGTCATAACATCCTTAATATTTAAAGAAACTATCGCACATACCCCTATTAAGTGAGATCCTTTCTCCGTCGCAGGAGGTAATTCGATTTATTCAGAACTGCCTGAGATTAGCCCTCCCAAAGTCATGGAAACGAATGATGTACATTGTTTGAGGCCTCATTTAAAACATTCATGGAGGAATCGAATTACCTTTTGCGGCGAACAAGAGAGCTCACTCTTTCGATGTATGTGGGCTTGAGAATAAAAATCGTTAAATGTAAACAAAATACAACACGATAAAAAGTCACTTGGTTTCTGGTAGCTTGCATATACTCAGGCTCTGACCATCGCCTTAGTTGATTGTATAGGTGGCAGTACCAGTGTGGCTCGCATCCTGGCCGTGGGTTTGCTGTCGGCTTCTGGCTTTGGGGAGTCTCTGGTAAATTTTATTTTCCCAACATCTTCAGTCAATTTTAAGATATCCGCCTCTCCAGAGTTCGATATTTCAACATCACTCGTAGTTCCCGTATAGAAAGCTTTACTTGGGGCAGGTAGCTTGGGTAATTGGGGAAGCCGCAACCTCTGGTCTCTTGTAGATTGTTTGTTCTTTTCCGGAATAGGTTCCAACACTGTCTTTTCTCGTTTTGCTTTCTGCAGCTTATATTTTGTATACGATCGTTCCATCCAATTAGCCACTCTGTCAGTAGCGACATTGTCTTTCAATATGGCACCCTTTTCAAGACTCTCGTCCATTAACTTCTGTAGGTAGCGTTGCCGTCGCATTTTTGGATGATTATATCCAATATAACTCTCTATGTCTCTTCCGAAAGATTCGATTGGCTTACCCCCGTATCTGCCGAATACGTTATGTGGATCGACGTTTTGTCGCCTCATTTTCATGCACTTTTGTAGGACCTTTTGTCTGACAAGTGCCCGACGCACGAACATTTGAGATTTTTCAAATTTATGGTCAGCCTCGGTATGGGAATGTGAAAGGTATTCCGAATACACCTGGTATTTGTTTTTCACTACGTCATTGATGACGATCAGGAACTTGCGCCGCTTGTTTTCTAGCTTGTGGCAAGCGCCTACGCGGCCAGTGTCCATGTTTGCTGTTTTTGTGTAGACCAGGTGACGCTGATGTCGGTCTTATCAGTAAGGTACAGAATATTTATAAAATGAGAAAAACTGTCTCTTGCAATATAATACTATAATGTAGATCTCATTCAATGAGTTCTTGAGAGACTTCTGTTACCATGTTGTCCGCACTTGTATAGTTATGTTCTACGCCCAGCGCCGAAGATTCAACATACTGCTATTTCATTTATTTTGCCCCATGATCTGCAATGACAAACAAAACGCAAATACAAACAACTGCATGTAAAATAGTGAACCTATAATGAATGAAGGCATAAGTGTTGCGTTTTCATTTAAGTAAATGTAGGTAATGAAAAGATTGAACAACGGTATGCGTTCATCCGTAAAATAACAAATAGTAAATGAATTGAATTGAATTGAATGATGTTTGACGGCTCATCAACACAGTATAGGTTATTTAGAGCCGCCCCAGAGAGAGGGGAAGGATACATAGGAATCCGGAAACCTGCCCTACTCTTATATTCGAATAGATTCCTATGGTTCTTTAACGTGCTAGGAAGATAGACCGATACACGGGACCGCCCGGTTTACGTCCCCATCCGACGGACGAGGCTAAGGTAAAGTGTCTTGCCCAAGAACACACCGACGGAACTCAGTGGCACCACGGAGGATTGTAAATGAAGGCATGCGTTGATTTGTTTATGCGTTGATTTGTTTATGCTTTATGCGTTGATTTGTTTATGCGTTGATTTGTTTATGCGTTGGTTTATTTATGCGTTGATTTGTTGATGATTTATTTTTCATTGATTTGTTTATGCGTCGATTAGTTGATTTGTTTACGCGTTGATTTGTTTATGATTTGTTTATGCGTCGATTAGTTCATTTATGGTAAGCTAAACGATTTATTACTACTTTCGGTATGCTCCGTACCACGCACCTGCTATTTCCGTTATGTTTCGGTATGGTACGGCTTTTACCCCGAACTTAATTTTTTAATTTTTTTTTATAATTTTCAAGATACATGTATGAACTTGACTCACTTCCTAAACACACAAAGACAGCCTGAACGTCTGGTTAAAATTTAGCTTGTTTAAGTTTGTGAACGGGTATGCCCGCTGGAGTAAACACATGCTATCCGGTCGAGGTAAACCTGTTCAACAGTTGAAACACACATTTACTGGTCGATGTAAACACATGATGTCCGGTAAAGTATATCATATTGTCCGATCAAGTAAACAACTTTTGTATGGTCAAGTAAACACATGATGTCCGGTCAAGTAAACAAATGTTGTCCGGTCATGGGTAACACATGATGTGTAAATAATATTTGTATCATAAGTTAAACATATTCGTTCAAATATCTTTAAATTGCCAATACTTGAAATAAGAATGATTGTATTTGGAATAAGATTCTTGACCTAACATTTATCGTGAAGTATCGTAATACCACCATTGAATATTGATATAGACTAATGTTTATACGAGATTTATATAGATTAATATTTATATATATTTATATAGACGAAGTAATTTTCAAACATAATTCAACGCACTTATATTTTCTCTACAAAGAAAATTTCAAAAAGAAAAGAAACATGTCGTGTGCAGCTTTTGTTGAATTTATAATTGAAATAAGTTACAAACAAATGAGTTATAAACAACGCACCTGTATGCTAATTGAATTGAATGTTGTTTAACGGCTCATCAACACAGTACAGGTTATTTAGAGCCGCCCCAGAGAGAGGGGAAGGATACATAGGAATCCGGGAACCTGCCCTACTCTTATTATCGAATAGATTACTATGGTTCTTTAACGTGCTCGGATGATAGACCGATACACGGGACCGCCCGGTTTACGTCCCCATCCGACGGACGAGGCTAAGGAAAAGTGTCTTGCCCAAGAACACACCGACGGAACTCAGTGGCACCACGGAGGATTGAACCCGGGGCCTCCGGTTACAAATCCGCCGCGCTACCGACGGCGCCACGCCAGCCCTTGTATGCAATCTTCATGGACATATTTGATCGGTAATCATGTAAGGCAAAACTAGTGACATGACTATAATAACATGTAGTCAAGGTCTTCCCATGGTTAACATGATAATTAACTATTAAAATGCAAAGCATATTGAGTAATTTGAGAACGATGTTCGTAAGGCTTTACATAAATTATTTGCTTGCACTCAAAATAAGGATTTGATTGAATGGTGGTTTACGTCATTTTTAGCACGTGGTAGGCCATATATGACGATCGATTTTTAAAAAATAATAATTTGTTAGATACAGACCACCCCAATTTTCCTTGGTAGAACATAACTGTATACCTACCGCGTACCGTAAAAATCAACACGTTCTCATTTGACAAGTCGAGTACCCAGTGGTGTTCGAATGCACTATTGTGATGTTACAAAGTATTGCAAACATTTCGAACATAATTAATATAACAATCCCAAAGTTGTATTGCCCACACATGCAGCAGGATTGGTGATTTGGTCTGTTAAATTCAAATTCAAAAATGTTTATTCCAAGATCTACATATGTCCATACCTAACGCGCTCAGTGCATCCGTACGGCACCGTCACCTGAGTAATTAACGGCTGTAAATTATATTTATGTTATCTATATTTGCAAACTAATGACACCATTCAAAATAAGTTTAATATAAAAACAACTGTAGTTATAACACTTTAAAGTTGGAAATGTAATTACCTACATATTTACAATTATATACGACTTAAATAACATGCATATATAATAACCAAATATAAAAAGTTACATTAACTGGATGTCAAAAATGGATTAAGCAGATTTTCAATATATGGTCATATAATCTGTTTCTTTACTTCAAAACATTTGAAGATATACATACTTAATTTCTGATGACATTTTCATTTTCGCTACTAATTAGCTGCTTTAGCTTAAACATACTTGGTCTTGTCCAGAAATACCTTTTTATGTGTATTTTACGTATGTCTCTAAATAAAGAACACATCCTAAAATAAAATGATAATCATCTTCAAGCTTATTACACGTAATACATTTTCTTTCGTCAAGGGGAATACAATGTGATCTGTGCCATCTACCTGATTCAATGTTTAGACCATGCAATTTACATGCCGTCCACCTGGTACTTGGGTACTCTCATGGTATGGCAATGCAATTGGATACACTAAGCACCAATCATGCTCACAGATGAAACAATTAACCTAGTCATTGTAACTCTAAATTTTGAAATATTACAAATTGAAGAAAGAACTGGTAGTTAAAAGATACTATTTCTCTGAAAAATAACGCTCTAGATGAATTTTCTACACTTTCATGCCAAAGCTGAAACTCATTATCATAAAAGCGTTGCTTTAAAGGATAAAGGAACGTTTCAACATTTCCTACACATTGAGCGAGCCATACATAATGAAAACCCATCGAGGACAACAGCTTATGGACGAGAGTGTCCCATGACACTTTATTTGGGTATTGTTCACTATCTTACATTGACATGTTATATATACTTTGTACAATTTTAAACCAATATTTGAGTATTCTATAATAACTAATGCTTGTCAAACTAAATCTACCCAGGACACCATACACAAAAAATCGTAAAATACGTTTACAATATAATGTATGAATACGTTCAATATTCTGAGAATTATGAAAGCCCCAAACTTCACAAGAATAAGTTAATAAAGGTAAAATAAGTTTGTCAAAAAGCTCTAATCTATGTTTGATCCAGATATCTGAAAATGTCATCAGAAGTGTGTTTAGTTTAAAAATAGCCGTCTGTGCTTTACCAGCTAAGGTCATTTGTGTTTCGCTAAAAGATCAACCTTGTGGAAAAAAATATGCCAAGGTATGAACAAGTTTTTGACTATTTCTAGATTCATACCATTAAAAACAAAATTTAAGTTTCTAGGTAACATTCCCGCTTTTCTAAAAATAATTACTTTGGTGTTCTAATTTCCATCTCTGACAATAATCATATAATGCATTATTGTTATTATTTAGTGTGCTGTGTATGTAAAATGCGAGTGAATAGCTAATTTATAAAAAAAAGAAGAGAAAATAACATACCTGTTTTACAGAGGGACAGGATATATCCATGTCAAGCAGACAATAATAACCACCATACTATGGCCATATATACTAAAGAATGTCTGAACTATCCTATCATCGTTTTTCAGATGTATTCTAACAGACAGATATATTTAATTACATAAGAAACGACAAATATAAAAACAACAACTTTCAAACCAGTGTTTCATTGTAAGAGCTTAGATAATTCAGTCTGATTGTAGCAGTATATATAACTTACAATCATAATTCCACGCATCCATTTATCAGACTGAAAGAAACCGCACCAAGAGGCCCATTAAATAACGTTAAAAAACAATAAAGTGGCGGAACGCTCCCTTAAACATGCACACAATCCGAATAGTAAACAATCCGAACAGTAAACATCCCGCTTCGTGTGCCAGCTATAGCTGTCAAATAAAAATTGTTTTGTAACATAAGTTATTATTGTCCCTCCAAACGTTTTATTACGTTTAATGATATTTATCTTTCAATATCTGTTTTCGATACTAATCTGGATTTAGTCCAGTTCACGAAGTGCTTTATTGTAGTAATTGTGGGCCGGAACGATGATGAATTGTGATATCATTTATTAGTCTTCGATTAATAATGACGATATATAATAGAACATATATTATGATTTGGGTGTAAACTTGGTACTATAATCAGTGTTGAGTGTTATATTGTTATGCCATTTATATGGTGTCACTAAGTGTACCCTACATGGACAATGAACCTTTGTTATACCATATGTGTGTATATAATATGGCGTCATTATTCCGTGGCCAGTTTACCTAAATCTCTTTAGTATAGTGTTTTGTGTTTACTTTGCGTAGTTAACGGTTTAGTAATATATTCCAATTACAACCCAAATGTTTTATTTAAAATAGAGTATTGACCATTATTGCTCAGCTTGTAATAAATATGAAAGAGTATAACGTGTATGCTCTATCCTGCACCGGGCTAGAACAACTTTTTCTCGACGAATGGGTCTACTAGAAGAACGCCATTCTCCAAGTAACGGTTTAATTGAATGGTCTTTATTGTTAACTGACAAAGCTAAGAGTTACGAATAAATGTGTTAATACAACTTTTAAAATCAGTATAAGGTAATTTAGCATTAGACATGGACAAGACCAAGTATGTTTAAGCTAAAACAGCTATTTAGTAGCGAAAATGAAAATGTCATCAGAAATTTAAGTATGTATATCTTCAAATGTTTTGAAGTAAAGAAACAGATTATTTGACCATATAATGAAATCTTCTTAGTCCATATTTGACATCCAATTAATGTAACTTTGTTTTATATTTGGTTATCATATATGCATGTTATTTAAGTCGTATATAATTGTAAATATATATGTAATTACATTTCCAACTTTAAAGTGTTATAACTACAGTTGTTTTTATACTAAACTTATTTTGAATAGTGTCATTAGTTTGCAAATATACTAACATAAATACTATTTACAGCCGTTAATTACCCAGATGGCGGTGCCGTACGGATGCAGTGAGCGCGTTAGGTATGGACAGACCAAATCACCAATCCAACTGCATTTGTGGGGCACTACCACCTTGGGATTGTTATATTAATTATGTTCGAAATGTTTTGCAGTACTTTGTAACATCACAACAGTATCACCGTTATTTCTATTAATTAGGAATACAAATAATATAATATTACGTTTAAAGCAGAAAAATGTTCATGTAAATACTTAGAGCTGTAAATATGTTTATTGCTATGTCATATGTTCTATGTATATATGCATTTGTAGTATCTCACGGGCCTATGGCCTATTGATTTATGAATAAAATCTTCTTCTTCTATATGTAAACCTAATGCTGCATTATCAGCTCTATCATGACCACGTATTCCTACATGGCTTGGAAGCCAGCAGAAAATAATAACATTATCAACTATTTTCTAAAAGCTGAAGCACAACTGGGTTATCATGTTTCCTATTACCCAGTGCTTGAAGAGATGAAAGGGAATCAGAAAATATTACAAAATGGTCATCATCAGATTCCTGAATATAATTTAAGGCAAGTTCAGTTGCCTTAAGTTCAGCTGAAAATATAGAGGCCTTGTCAGGCAGGCGGCTCTTTATGCTGTGTTTGTGAACAACAGCTGCTGCAGCTAGCTACATTATCTCCATCTTTAGAGCCATCTGTGTATATATGTTGAAAGTTACTGTATTTCGATTTAATTTCATTAAATTTGCTTTGAAAGACATTAGGGTCTGTACTGGATTTGTTACTATTGAAAAGATCAAAAATAATTGTTGGTGTTTCCACAGTGGAATTTGAGGTACTTCGTACTTGGCAATCAAATTTAGGTCGTTTTCAGTGTCTCTTAATTGTGGGTTAATACGAAGTCCAAATGGTCGAATGGCCTTCGGTTTTCGATCAAAAAGATGTTCATAGGATTAAAAACCTTATCGAAAGTTGGGTTTGAAGGGTTAGATTTTAATTTAATGGCATATTGAAGCGCTAATTTATCACATCTATGAGACAGTGATGGTTCATTAGCTTCAACATAAATACTTTCGGCTGGTGATGTACGAAAGGCACCTAAGGCGAGTAGTAATCCTTGATTATGTATAGGATCGAGCATCTGCACGTATGACTTGCAAGTCGATCCATATACTATTGAGGCGTACTCCAGCTTGGATCTGATAAGAGATCCATAAAGTTGTAAAAGTACTTTACGATCTGCTCCCCAATTAGTGTTTGCAACAACTTTTAGTAAATTAAGAGCTTTAAGGCACTTGGCCTTCAAGTATTTAAGGTGAGGTATAAACGTTAATTTACGGTCGAAAAAAATACCAAGGAAATTTGTTTCATCCACTACTGGTATTGGTTACCAATCCAGTGTTAGATGAGGGTCTTCATGATGTTAACGAAGTTGACAAAAGTGCATACAATTAGTTTTAGATTTAGAAAATTTAAAACCATTTTCATCAGGTCTGACGTTTATTCAGACATTGTTGAAGTTGTCTCTCAATAGTGTTCATGTGTTTTGCACGATTACATATAACAATGTCGTCAACATATAGAGAGCAATCCACACCAAGATTGATGCATTTAACTTTACTGTTAATTTTTATATTAAAAAGGGTGACGGAGAGTATGCTGCCCTAGGGCACACCCATCTCCTGTTCATGAATGTCAGAGAGGGTTGAACCCATTCGGACACGAAACTGTCTATCATCTAAGAAATTATCTATAAAAATTGGTAATAGGCCTCTAAGACCAAGGTCATAAAGATCATTCATGATAATGTACTTCCATGCCGTATGATAAGCTTTCTCCAAGTAAAAAAACACAGCGACCAGATGTTCTTTCTTTACGAAAGCTTTCCTAATAAATGATTCAAATGAAATGAGATTGTCTGTTGTGCCTCGTTGGCGCCGGAATCCACTTTGATACTTTGTTACTAGCTTGTTGGATTCCAGGTACCAAACGAGTCTCTTATTAATCATTCGTTCCATGGTTTTACATAAACAACTCGTTAAAGCAATAGGGCGATAATTTATTGGGTCCGTATGATCCTTTCCAGGTTTGTGGACTGGAATAACGATTGATGTCACCCAAACCTTATTAAATATATCAAGAAGTATAGAGAGACAGGATTCAGGTAAATGTTTTAATAATTGATAATGGTTCTCATCAGGACCAGCTGATGTATCATGAGCCTTTTTAAAGGATTCTCGAAGTTCTTCTAGAGTGAACAGTTTATTGTATTTCTCCAAATTGTTCGACTTGAAGTTCAGCTTCTTCTGTTCCTTTAGTTACTTATTTTTTAGAAAATTTGGTTGACAATTTTCAGAAGAAGAGTTTTTAGAAAAAGTTTCCGCAAAAGTGTTTGTAATATCTTTGACAGATGTAATATCTTCATTATCAGTTTTAAGATGATTTACACAACTAGAATTACCTTTACCGTTTATTTTCCGGACCATGTCCCACGTCTTCCTAAGAGATGAGCGATAGTTCAGCCTAGAGACATAAGATCTCCACGATTTCCTCTTGCTATCTTGCTATCTTTAATAGTACGACGGGCTTTAGCACGAAAATCTCTAAAAGTATCTACATTATTTTGAGTTGGCCGCAAGTTAAAAGCATTCAATGCAGCTTTACGATCGCTGACTGTCTTTTTGCAGTCATCATCGTACCATGGTTTATGTGGGCGTTTTGGATTTGCCGAGGTTTTCGGAATAGTTTGATCAGCTATATCATGAAGGGTTTTGGTAAAAAGAGCAGTTGCGTCTTCGACATCCTCGTAAAGGAAAGGCTTTAATTGTTCCTCTCAAAGAGATTGAAGCTTTGCGAAGTTTCCATCCATTACGTGTTCCGAGTATTAACTTTCATACTCCATCCAACCCCTTCTCCAAGAAGCGAAAATGGGGTTGGCTGGGGTATGAACTAAACCCTTAATTTCGGTTAAAAGGTTTGCATATTGTAAAATTGAAACATTTAACAGGTAATTTTAAACTGGTTATTACATTTTTCTGTAAATCATGTTTAAAAAAATATGTTTTAAACATGTTTTATTGTTGAGATATCCGTTATAAAATCCTGCTAATATAAGCTTTCCCATCGCTTAATGGAATTAAGGCTGGACCACGTAATGGTTTCGTTTTTTCGAGAAGTGGAGGACCGATATTTTCAAGAAATAAGGGGAAGTGGTCACTTCCACATAGGTCGTCACCAACACTCCACGAAAAATCCATCAAGAGCGTTGGATCCATATTGTTAAATCAATGGAAGAATGAGATCCTGTAGCTATCATTAAAAAGACACAAATTATTTTTGGCTAATAAATCCTCAACTTTCTTGCCTTTATCGTTTATATCCTTACAACCCCAAATGTAGTTGTGTGCAATAAAATCACCCAAGAGTATAATTTTGCAACTAGGTGATTTAGATCTTTAAGGTCTAGTGAAGAACTGGGCGGTAAATATAAGGAGCATATTGTTATAACTCTGTGCATCGTAACACTGACCGCAACAGCTTGCAAACCAGTTTTCAACTCAACAGTTCTGTGAGGAATGTTTCGATTCACAAGAATCAAAACTCCTCCAGAAGCTTTATCACCTGTATCACACATAATTACCAGAATGTATACCCTGCTTTGCACCGTTAACGGTCAAACACATATTTTTGGAATGCGTAGACTTTGATCCTATGCGTCAAAAGTACTACAACGTTAATACTATGAAAGAGTTATTTGATGCTATAGATTTTAGTCTTTGTTTTAGATTTCCTAAAAGAAATCAGACTATAAAAATCATTATAATGTGTTCTTATATATATTTACTTGTTTATAAACCCGTTGATGGGCATTTGTTGATTTACATTTATAGTTTATATTACTACCATACCATCCCTTATTTTTAATAGTTTTATCTTTACATATATTACATTTAATTACTCCTTAATTTCTTCATCTTTCGTCGGTTTTTGCGCACAATATGACCTATTTATGTGTCGACGTGCCATAAAACACCATTCATTCACTCATTCATTCATGATCATTATTGCTGCATGCTTTTTGAGTAAAATATAAAGAATTTGACAGCTTTCTTCTTTCTCAGAGAGAGAGAGAGAGAGAGAGAGAGAGAGACAGAGATACAGAGAGAGAGAGAGAGAGAGAGTACAAATCGTTTATTAGAGACTGAATAACCATATAAGTATATAGTAAGGAATGTTTAATATAGTTAGAGTAATTCTACAATGGAATATATAACACTGAATGCGCATGCGCTTAAGTCATTTCTTTTTTTATTCAATTTACAAAACCTCTTAAGTTCGGGTATATGGAAAGAGTGTTGAGCATCTCAAGACAAAACAATCAACAACGTTATGTATTGTTGAAACAAAATCACCAATTTGTTGATGATGATTTCTAAGGTTTAAAGTCCCTCTACCATATGAGCCCCCGGGAAGAATCCCCCGTTGGCTCGGCATTATGTCTGGACTATTGCGTGAGTGATTGTGTGTAGTGCTATGTATCTATCTACAGTCTACTTGAAGCAGATATAGTGCTGCCACACTGGAATACCACGCCGTAGTACGTGATACCCCACCGATTTGTTTGTTTACTTTGGTATTTTTGTGTATGTCTACTCTTATTATTTATTTGTTTTATAAATTACAATAAAAAATATAAGTACATTTTTTAACAAGATAACAAAGATGGACGTTAGCAGTTACAAACTCTGTGCATTAATTATTATTTTTTAAATATGTCTGCTCTTATAATTTATTAATTTTATATATTATAATAAATTATAGAAATAAATTTAAAAACAAGATAAATAAAAAAGCTAGTGCGCAGATACAAACTGTATGCATTAATCGTTTTCCAATATTGCTATATACGTGTTTTCAATGTCGTTTTTGTAATAAGATACACTTGATAATAAAGGCGACCTTCACCGATTGAAAAAAGGAAGTGGCAAGAATACTTAATAGCGGCAATTAAATGTTTAATATTACTTTTGAAGTCATAACCAGTGATTAAAGCTAATCTTAGTGAGTGAAACATTTATCCGCTGACAGGTAGTCTGTTACTTAGCCAAACAGAAGCGGATGTAATGGGCGCCAGGTGGTCCGGTCCCCTGCCCACTCTGAGATTTGAAAACAAAACAAAACAAAAACAAAACACATACAAATGCAAAACAGGATATTTCTGTATTGATAAATGGAGGCCTCCACGTGGCTGGAACTGGACCCCACCTCTATTGTCCTGCCAAACAATCATGGATTCACATAGTATGACTAAGTGAGGCCTCAACGTGGCTTGAACACGACCCCAGTTTTACTCACCTGCCAAACAATCATGGATTCACTAAGTATGACTAAGTGATGCCTCCACGTGGCTGGAACTGGACCCCACTTCTACTGTCCTGCCAAACAATCATGGATTCACTAAGTATGACTAAGTGAGGACTCCACTGGGCTGGATCTCGACCCCACTTCTACTGACCTGCCAAACAATCATGGATTCACTAAGTATGACTAAATGAGGCCTCCTCGTGGCTGGAACTGGACCCCACTTCTACTGACCTGCCAACAATCATGGATTCTCTAAGTATGACTAAGTGAGGCCTCCACGTGACTGGAGCTGGACCCCACTTCTACTGACCTGCCAAACAATCATGGATTCTCTAAGTATGACTAAGTGAGGCCTCCACGTGGCTGGAACTTAACCCCACTTCTACTGACCTGCCAAACAATCATGGATTCACTAAGTATGACTAAGTGAGACCTCCACGTGGCTGGAACTGGACCCCACTGCTACTGACCTGCCAAACAATCATGGATTCTCTAAGTATGACTAAGGAGGCATCCACGTGGCTGGAACTGGACCCCACTTCTACTGACCTGCCAAACAACCATGGATTCACTAAGTATGACTAAGTGAGGCCTCCATGTGGCTGGAACTGGACACCACTTCTACTGACCTGGCAAACAAACATGGATTCACTAAGAATGACTAAGTGAGGCCTCCATGTGGCTGGAACTGGACACCACTTCTACTGACCTGCAGACAATCATGGATTCTCTAAGTATGACTAAGTGAGGCCTCCACGTGGCTAGAACTGGACACCACTTCTACTGACCTGCAAACAATCATGGATTCACTAAGTATGTCTAAGTGAGGCCTCCATGTGGCTGGAACTGGACAACACTTCTACTGACCTGCAAACAATCATGGACTCTCTAAGTATGACTAAGTGAGGCCTCCACGTGGCTGGAACACGACCCCACTTTTACTCACCTGCCAAACAATCATGGATTCACTTAGTATGACTAAGTGATGCCTCCACGTGGCTGGAACTGGACCCCACTTCTACTGTCCTGCCAAACAATCATGGATTCACTAAGTATGACTAAGTGAGGACTCAACTGGGCTGGAACTCGACCCCACTTCTACTGACCTGCCAAACAATCATGGATTCACTAAGTATGACTAAATGAGGCCTCCACGTGGCTGGAACTGGACCCCACTTCTACTGACCTGCCAAACAATCATGGATTCTCTAAGTATGACTAAGTGAGGCATCCACGTGGCTGGAGCTGGAACCCACATCTACTGTCCTGCCAAACAATCATGGATTCTCTAAGTATGACTAAGTGAGGCCTCCACGTGGCTGGAATTGGACCCCACTTCTACTGACCTGCCAAACGATCATGGATTCACTAAGTATGACTAAGTGAGACCTCCACGTGGCTGGAACTGGACCCCACTGCTACTGACCTGCCAAACAATCATGGATTCTCTACGTATGACTAAGTCAGGCCTCCACGTGGCTGGAACTGGACCCCACTTCTACTGACCTGCCAAACAATCATGGATTCACTAAGTATGACTAAGTGAGGCCTCCATGTGGCTGGAACTGGACACCACTTCTACTGACCTGCCAAACAAACATGGATTCACTAAGAATGACTAAGTGAGGCCTCCATGTGGCTGGAACTGGACACCACTTCTACTGACCTGCAGACAATCATGGATTCTCTAAGTATGACTAAGTGAGGCCTCCACGTGGCTAGAACTGGACACCACTTCTACTGACCTGCAAACAATCATGGATTCACTAAGTATGACTAAGTGAGGCCTCCATGTGGCTGGAACTGGACAACACTTCTACTGACCTGCAAACAATCATGGATTCACTAATAGGCTGGGACCCAACCTCACGTATCGTGCAAAAAAACACTTTTGGTTTACCCGGAAAGATATACTCGTGATTTTTTGCATATCAATAGCAGAAACTGTACTCTTTACGAAACCACTGTATGGATTAATGGTATTCTTTGCATTTCGTAACACCAACGCATTTTCTACGGAAGCCCATAAGTGATAAGAAAATATTGTTATTCAAAGAAAAAAGGTGTACAAGTTTATATTTTAGCCATATGATTTTGTTTTGTACATAAATAAGACATATGCACGCCTAATTATATTCTCTTTATGCCGAATGCAATTTTCAATTTTTTTTTTTTAAATCGAAAGCGGTTTAAGGATTAAAGATGGCGGGCAGATGGGTGGAGGGAGGGACGGGCATACACCTTTTGGCTAAAGCTTTCATGCACGTTGTTAATAACTTCTGTAAATTGTTTTCGGTTAAAACCAACTTTACTGTGAAGTGTTATATCGTTAAGATGTCACTTTCTTACGAGCAAGACCGATTTTCTCCTTTTCAGAATAGAGTTATGACCCCTGAGTTACTTTACAAAAATGCACATTTTGGGTAAAGCTTAGGTGCAAGGTTTCTTTATCTTATTTTGGATTTTAACTAAAATTGCTGTGAAGCCTTATATCAAACAGACATCACTTCCTTACGATCAATGTGTACCTTTGCCTTTTCTAAATAGAGTTATGGCCCCTGATTACCTACGAAAATACATTTTTGTGTTGAGTTTATGTTAATTAATCAAGTTTTGTTGAAAATTAAACAACATTTTGGGTGGAAATTTTACATACAAATAGGATACCAGTATATGTTAATAATATTTATGATACATCAAATTGTTTTGCCATTTTGGAATAGAGGTATGGCCCTTAATTTACTTATGGTTATTGCAACAACTATCTTGAATTGTGTAGGGTTTAAACCATATCGTTTAGTGTGAAGTCTTAATAACATTAACATACTGTCAGATATTTAGAATCCGTTCGATGGTAGCTTTAAGATTTCTTAATACAGTTATGGACCTTTAATTTACCTTGAAAATAGAATAGTAGTTACTGTAATTACTGTCATCAAATTGCAAACTTCCAAATTGGTTCACTATTTTGTCACAGAGGTTTGATTGTATTTATCAGAAAAATAACGGGGTTTTATTGTTTAGTTTCGTTGGAAGGCGATTGAGCGACGTCATTGTTTGGGTATGACGTCTGACAGAGTTTCTCCAAAACATCTTGAATACTATCTAAATGATTTATTTGAAATTTGCACTTTTGTTACATATGATCATTAACTGTCCAACCAACAATGGTGTTTCTGTGACCTTGAGTTTCAATTCTAGGTTCTGATTGATTGAACAGGCAACTTCTGGTTAAGAAGTTTGTCAACGTTTCTCAAACACATCATGAACTTGAATATTTTCCTACGGTTTGTATCGCCTTGATCCATGGGACGCAATATATTAAATAGTGTAATAGAATCATGTTTACAGTTTAAAACTATAAGTATCACTAAATGTGATCCATATCCTATTTCGAGTCAGAAACAAATTATGGTATAAAAGTCGAGACGGAAATATAACATTCACAGAACACAATCAATCAACCAAACACACGTATTTGAAACAAACACCAATCACAAGGATAGAAAAGAGCAAAGTACGCGAAATAGCAAACTCAAACGTTTGAAATATGGGTACCTCCTTGGAATGGTCAGTGACAATATGGGTACCTCCTTGGAATGGTCAGTGACATAAAGGCTGCTGGGGTTAAACCAGGTTCTAGAGTGCACCATACCTCACTCTTACCCTATTTTCATTTCAATAAAATTTGACCAGCCAGGCTATAACCCCTTACAAACTAAAAGTATGAATAGCAATTAGTAGGCAATATAAGTATAACACAAAATGATCATGTATATATGAATTGAAATTCCCAGAAAGCCACAAAGCAAATACTTGTCAGAAGCAAAGACAAAAAAAGAATGATGACGATCAGACAATATTAAATCAAAAATTAGGCCTATTTAGGTAGAAGCACATGCATTGATTACGATATACAGTATTGAAGGATAGAGATAGAGAGCAGAAGAAGGCCCTTTACTATATACATATACTATAACTATATTCTTTCTAGCCTTCTATATTATATATCGTAATAAATTCCTGTGAGTAGAAGTTATCATAGGGTTCAAAATCAGCTGGGTCATCGCAACATTAATTGTAAAGCATTGTGGCGAACTGTAAATGGGTCAACATCTAAACATGCAGTGCATTGCAGAATGATAGGGTCATATCCTATTTTGTTATGTTTGTTAACAAGTTTAACAAAGATTGTATGATATGAATGTGATAATGACCAATAATCTTAAAAAGTCTGTACGTTGTGACAGACCTTGTAGCAGAAGTGTTCTGACAATACTATAATTTAAGTAAATCAGGGTTATGATAATACTAGTAAACCTTTGCAAAGGTTTGTCCGGATATAAAACTCAATGAAGCACTATTAAAGCTGGAGTAGATGAAAAGCAAAACAAACTTCCAACTATGTACGGTATTCATAATTGACAAAAACAGCCTAATAAAGCACACTTTCTTCCTATTTCTAGTGTCTGCACCACTACAGACATCTCCAAAGGTATAACGTCCTGTCTTACTGCTGCTGTAGATCACGTAACACAATATTGAGCTAAAGCTTATGCTAACTTTTGGATTAATATATTTTGGTCGTTATTACTTTCTTGAAAACGAATGCAGTAAACGTCACGCAAACCTTTTCAAATATAAGCTTATTGCTCTTATTCAATATTTATTTTAGTGAATAAACACTAATGTTTGCTCAGCATTATACTGCGGTTGAATAAAATGTATTCTTTGGCATATCACTCCGCCATTAAAACAATCAAAATGGACTCTACCATAGGGTTGCATTATATCGTTTGTTCTTACCATCACTTTCTAAAATTTCATAGCTCTAAACAGCCTACCTAAAATTAAAATACTAACCTAAATTCATCAAAAATGATTTTGGACCTATGATGACGTCTATCTAAATCCTGAAAGGACGGTAACGTTCGATGGTTGTCTGTAATATTGTCTAGTCGTGCCCTTAACAGTGTCAAAATTGAAATGATCTTTCTTGTCATAGAGTTGGCTTATTATTTCTCAGTTTCAATCGCGAGATGTAAATCGAGTAAAGAGGATATAGCAACTATGAGAAATATTAGCTTTTTTGAGGTGAAGTTCTTTGGAAAGAAAGTATATGTAGTAAAGAAAAGAAAGGGTTGTAATTGTCCAAAATATCATCCATATACAAAGAGGTATAATAAAAGGCTTCAATATACATCTGCCTAAGCGTATCTGGTAAAAGACTAAAAATGAAATCTCTAACATAACAAAACAAAATTAGAATATTACACAGCAATTGATGATATTTCAAAGGAAAGTAGGAAACAATCAGACGATGGAATTTTTCGACAATTTAGAGCAATAACTTGATACTCGTCCAACCTGTCTGAAATCCGTTTGATATAAAGTTACACGCCAAACTGTGTGAAAATCGAAACCAATTTATTTAATGTATTGTGTACGAAAGCTGAAATTTGCATTTTTGCAATAATCAAGGGCAATAACTCAGTAAGGCAGGTGTCAATTCTGCTCATTGTCATCTTGTCAAAGTTCATATTCATATAAAGTCTCACACTAAATAATGTGAAGATCGGAATCCGTTTACTAAAGTAATGTGTTTACTCAAGCTAAAATGTGCATATTCTTTCAATAACCAAGGGTAATAACTCTTTAAAGCAAGTGTCAGTTTTACTCAGTATTGAACTTGTCAAAGGCCTTGTAGGTATAAGGCCTAACACCATACAACATTTAGTGGAAATCGGAAACCGTTTACTGCAGTTATTATGAACACAAGAAATTCGCATTATCCCTGGCACAGGACAAAACAAAATTCATAAAAGGTATATAACTCTTGTTAAAATTAGTAAAGTGTAACATGATCAGGTCTTGATTCTGTAGTTTGATATTTCATATACACATATAGGTTTCAAATACTGGAGCTGTATTTGCCTAAAAGGACGTGTGCAAATTTCTTTATTTTCCTTTGAATGTTTGTTCAGCGATTTTCATATATTGGCTTGGTACGAATGGGTTACCGTAGAAATCGCGATGCTGTTACGAAATGCAAAGTATGCCAGAAGTCCATACAGTGGTTTCATATGTACAAGACCCCCATCTGTTAATATTTAAAAAATCAGGAGTATATCTTTCCGGGTAAATGTTTTCGTTTTTTTCAGGCTTGGGTCCCCGCCTATAAGTATGACTAAGTGAGGCCTCCACGTGGCTGAAACTGGACCCCACTGCTACTGACCTGACAAACAATCATGGACTCACTAAGTGTGACACATACGAGAATATTCCACAGTTAAATACACCTGCTATTGTCGCTATAAATAAAATATTTTATTAGAATATTCCACAGTAAGTCAATCACCACATATAAGTATTATATAAGTAATAAATGAGCATAATAAGGAAACTCCGATCCTTTATTTGTTGCCATTGTATATATGCATAAGTTGTACATCAAAAACACAAGGAAACTCTTAATTAATGACTAGACTATTTCAAGGCAAAGGATTAAACCTCAAATAAGTACTGTCTTGTTTTATTTTCTCTTTAACAATCTAGCTTGCTGTGTGTCGCTTTAAAGAAATTAATTGTCCTCCTATGTGTGAATTGCTTCTACAATTTCCAAAATATGACCTTCGATGAAAGTAATGATCTTTAATTATTTGTTAAAAAAAAATGCAAACAAAATCGCGGAGACGCGCTAGTTTATCAAACAAACACTAGTTTATCAAAACAAACATATTTGGTATTTTTAAAAGTAAATTACTTTGCCATAGTATAAAGTGTTGTGCGCAGTTGTAACGGATTATTAGTTTTGAAAATAAATATTGTCAAAGCATTATTCTTCTACCACATCTTCGTCGCATTCAAGAATTAGTAATATGGAAAAACAAGTTGCTTTATACTATATATATATATATATATATATCTATATAATATCTTTATTTCCTCCTGGTATTTCATCCAATAATTCCTAATATTGAAATATGAAAGTTATGTAGAAAAAACTGTGATTTAAGAAGTGATTTATTATAGTCTCTGGAAAAACTGACAGAGTACAAAAAAGGCAAGATTGTCATGTGTCCCTTTAAAGAAAACTATGTCTTAAGTAAAATCGTAATAAATTTATCACATAACTTGCGGTCATGGAGTGTAAAAAAACAATAATATAACAATTATGTATCACATTACACTAGTGAGAAAAATATGCAAATAGAGGCAAAAACATCGTTCGTTCTGTCTTTTCCGTTCAGCTCGTTGTGCATCGGAATTGCCTCGTCGAATTCCGTAACATTTAAAGGGAATGTAGCGACACAGCCGAACAAGCTCTGTTATTGAGAGTTCTGAAAAACTTGGGTAAAGGTGAAAGAATTATCAAATTCGGATGATAAGCAAAAAAGATGTGACCATTTAAAGGTTGCTCTAAAACGAATATGGGAGCCGCTATTTTTAGAACTATGATGTCATAGTTCCACATTACCATATAGGGGGCACTCCACAGTTTAATGTACATTTCTCAATCATCAAACCCATGACAAGCCCTTAGCCTGAATCCTTGAGCAAAAATAAATTACATCATCATTGTGTCATACATTTATTAGAAGACAATAAAATTACCCATGTTTCCATACCAAATAAAAGTATCAAAAGGCATTTTCTGTACAACTTTAGTCCCATTTCTTTAAGATTACTCCACCCCTCAAAACATGCTAAAAAAGCAATTTTAGCAATATTTCAAATGTCAATAAATAAAAAAAAAAGAATTTCCCTACGCATATCAGGGTCACGTCTGCACTCATAATGCTCTTGCATATCAGGAAATGCTAAATTTGACATACCTACTCTCGCGTTTTAGAAAGTTATTCCATGCTGATCAGCTCGTGAGTCAAAATCAGCCATTTTATCTACTTTTTGGAAGTTTTTGATAGGTTCACATTTTTCTATTTATAACCTCCAAAAAACCCAAAGAATGCATATTCCAATACACCAAAATAAACTTAGAAGTAATTAAAACTGAAAAAACTTCAAACATGTGCTTCATAATTATTATAAATACCATCCATGGACCTAAAAGCTGCTTAGTTGATTTCTTTCTGTTTTACACATGGACATTCATGCGAAACCGAGGAGTGCCCCTATGTGGAATATTGATAAATATCACTTAAAACCAAGAAAATCACTGCAAATGAATGCGTTTTTTTCACTGGTCATATAAAGCATTATTGCCATTAAGTATTACATATTTTTCATACAGCTGCTGTCATTTTTTCCCTATAAATCAGTAAATTTTCATATTTATAAATATTCCATATGGTCATTTAGAAGCATGATGTCATAGCTCTTAAAATGGCCACTTCCATATCCGTTTCAACAGAAACTTCAAATGATCATATCTTCTTTGTTTATCATTCGATTTTGATAATTCTTTCACCCTTATTCAAGTTTTTCAAAACTCTCAATAATACAGATAGTTTGGCTGTGTCGCTACATTCCCTATCTAAAATATCGGACTAAGATTGTTCCGTTGTTCGGTGTCGTACAGAGAAGACTGAGTCAACATACGGAATCATCATACGGCAACGTTATAGAAATAAATGTTTATTGTACCATAGCTGTAATGGTTTTCTTGTGTTCTTGCTTATGATATATTTTTCATAAACCTGAAGATCTGAACCTAAGCCGTGCTATAAATGCCGTTATATTTCAGCCGTGCTATAAATGACAGAATCGGCAGTTATACCATGGCCTACTCCATTGTACACGCGCATAGTTGTAAGTTTACACACAACCTGTCAATCAAAATGTCAATTACCGGCAATTTCTAAGGTACAAAACATTTATAGCATACTTTTTCGAGTATATGCGATTTATACTGCACTCTCGGGCCTGCGGCCCTCGAGAAGCAGTATAAATCGCATATACTCGAAAAAGTATGCTATAAATATTACTTATGAGGCGTTTTTTTTAGTTATTTGATAAAATAGAATGTCACATTCGTGCCTATTTCATATTGAATTCATTAAACCCGTGTGATATTGATGCTTGCCACAGTCTCGCATATAATGTGTGATATTGATGCTTGCCACAGTCTCGCATATAATGTGTGATATTGATGCTTGCCACAGTCTCGCATATAATGTGTGATATTGATGCTTGCCACAGTCTCGCATATAATGTGTGATATTGATGCTTGCCACAGTCTCGCATATAATGTGTGATATTGATGCTTGCCACAGTCTCGCATATAATGTGTGATATTGATGCTTGCCACAGTCTCACATATAATGTGTGATATTGATGCTTGCCACAGTCTCGCATATAATGTGTGATATTGATGCTTGCCACAGTCTCACATATAATGTGTGATATTGATGCTTGCCACAGTCTCGCATATAATGTGTGATATTGATGCTTGCCACAGTCTCGCATATAAGTGTATCGAACTCGTTTAATCATTTAATTATTAAACAGGCAATCATGTAATATCGTCTGTATACTAACATTTACACTCGCGAAATTTAAGATTGCCGCCAGTCTTTTTTTTTAGGTCAAACCGTGGTCTATATAAAATACTTTTAGTATACTATTAAGAGTTACATTAAAATAATGAGCTACTTTTTTGATAATCAAACGTGTTACTTACAAATACATAAACAATTCTTTAAAAATATGGTATTCTTAATATATATAATAGCAACGGTAACACAATATTTATAAACCAGTTTAACACAATTTGAAACGTGGATTATGAAACCGAGTAAATCTTCCATAGAGGATATGTGTTGGAGAGTAAACATTGAGGATTTATTTTTATCAAGAAAACATTCTGTTTGTATGGTGTTTACGTTATTTTCAAGACATGTAAGGTTATGACGGTCTATTTTTAATTTATTTTTTGTGGTGGGGGCAGGCCACCCACTTTTCCTGGGTAGAACCAGTACTGTACACCTCCCGCCATCCGTAAGAATCGACACTTCCTCACTTACAAGTCGAGTTCCCAGTGGGATTCCAACCCGCAGCGGTGAGAGGAGCGAAGGTTTACAGACAACGTCGTTAACCCCTCGGCCACGGAGACGCTCATCAAGCAAAGAGGACATTTATATTTTCACGAGTACCTTAATGCGCGTATTTTAATTTTCTCACTACGAGATGAATAATAAGCCTATATTCAGGACAAACCAACAAATATTATGTTTCTTATATACTGAAAAAACATATTTTTGGTGACGTCACCTAATCATAATGATTTATTTTTAACTCAACAGACAATACACAACCAGAATACGTCGCCAACTAGGTCTAACAGAATATATATCCGCTGTATTACAACCTGTATATATTATCGATTCTTAATTAAAATTACATTTTTCGAACTCGTATTTACTAGATCCATTGCTGCTTTAACATATCAAGTTTTTTTTTAATTTTACCTTATGTAACAGAGGCCTGTAAAAGGCCTCTTCACAATTGGAAAAATGACTGTTTTTTCCCAAATGTGGCAAAAATATTTTCCAATCAGAAAGCAGCAGTCTCTCAGAATTTGAGAAAAAACATTAATTTTACAATGTGTTTTTGTGTGTTAAGTCAGTTCTGACCGAGAAGTCAGTAATTACAATAAATAATGGATGAAAATAAGAATAAAGCATAGCAAATTGTAATATTTACTTAACTGATGAAATCTTACATCTTTCCCGACATGGGAATTAGGCACGTTTTCCCCCAAAATGGACAGGCCTGGGCCTCTTCGCAAGTTTGTGGGAAAAGGCCCTGAATATCACTTCTTGGAACACATAATAGTTGCTTTTTTTAAAGACTTTATTCCGCGTTTATAATTATACAATTATGTCTATCTTATTTCAAATAATCGTATCACTCTAATACATTAATTTTGTGCATTTTTTTTTTTAGTTTTAATTACCAAAAATCTAAAATATATTCCAACAGGCAAGCATGCCTTATCGGGACTTGTAAACAGTTAATTTGCACCTAATCTCAAATCTACGTCTTTCCCCACCCGTAAAACATGCCACAACAAAGACACTACAACATTAACAATTAACCAAATCAACGAATTAACATATCAAGATAAGCCAACTAAATTTAAAAACATGTTTACATTCTTAGAGCAAAATATGTCATCATAAAAATAACAGAATGTTCTCCACTCCCGAAAATTTATCATAATTAAAATACATTTCTAAAATGATCACAAGGAAATCTATTTTAATTGTATATTTGTTTTGAATGATGACAAGAATGCCATTTTAAATATATCTATCTGAAAACTATGGTGGCATATTTCTGCCACGAGATAGCTAGATAATGTATCGTGCATTTTTCGCGATAACGTTACTTTTTCTCTTTAATTTTCAACAATTTTATCTAACAAAACTTGCTGCAATACTGCCCTCTTCTGTCATCACGTTAGCACAATAGTTAACGCGGTAAGAATTATCATAAACATTTGAAATTTTATTTTCGTAATAATTATGACTATTATTTTTCAGAAAATTCAAGTTAATGTCGCGTGAATATTTATAGTTAACTCAATAACAGTATTTATCGCGAAATCAGAACTATCATGATCAGTAGTATCGCGGCATTTAACAAGATAACTCAGAGATTTTCGTGAAAATTCAATTACTATCTCGAAGAAAGCATGATACGGGTAACGCGATAATTCTCCAGAAACCAGAATCATAATGGCAGAAGTGGGCATTAGCGTATTTTATCTTACACATTTTATATAAAATACATGGTACTATCTCGAAATAATCATGATAATCATCTAGCTATCTCGTGGCAGAAATATGCTACCATAGAAAACACGTACCCCAAAACTGACAAGTCGTTAAAAGAAAAAAACTACGATCCTTAGAAATACACACATACACACAAAAGTAAGAGCCTATTACACAAAGGTAACACATAAATAAGTGTCAAACTAGCCCACTAATGTGTGCCAAATAACGACAAAAGAGCACAATACAAAACCGTTTATCAAAACTCAATGAAAGTGTTCGGGTCATATAATAATGTATATTACTGTAAAAGTTTAAATCTATCTATCTATCTATCTATCTATCTATCTATCTATCTATCTATCTATCTATCTATCTATCTATCTATCTATCTATCTATCTATCTATCTATCTATCTATCTATCTATCTATCTATTGTCTGTATGTCTGTCTGTCTGTCTGTCTGTCTGTCTGTCTGTGCCGATTAAAACTAAAGGTTTATTCAAGGGTTCTAAAAACACCAGTGAGTGAATATGCGTGAAATGAATTATGAGTTGGTAACTCTTAATTTGACGCTGCAGTTTCGATGTTCGGCCTGGCTGGTTAAAGCTGTTTATATTGTGTCTATATAGATTGGATTTCCAAAATAAATACCTCGTCGTCAGTAGTGTAAAAAACGGTGTACATACGATGTGAAATGTTGACTGTTGTTGGCGGGATACCTAATGTGAGGACCACAATCAGGGAAAATCATTTACTGTAAGGTCATGACCTTGAAGCACTGTCCAGTAAGATCATGACTTTGAAGCACTGTCCGGTAAGACCATGACCTTGAAGCACTGTCCAGTAAGATCATGACCTTGAAGCACTGTCCAGTTAGATCATGACCTTGAAGAACTGTCCAGTAAGATCATGACCTTGAAGCACTGTCCAGTAAGATCATGACCTTGAAGAACTGTCCAGTAAGATCATGACCTTGAAGAACTGTCCAGTAAGATCATGATCTTTGATGTGCAAAGCATGGTTTATATCTCTGGCATGCATTTTATTTTTGTTTTATGCATTGTGTTTTTTTTTTACCATGTATGTAAATCTGTATTTTTGCCGAAATAAATCTGTCTGTCTATCTATCTACGTTAATTTGTTTTAGTAATTTTCTTTCTCGTATATTA
>JAWPHD010002747.1:225000-242572 GCA_037043455.1 Cyrtodaria siliqua
TAATTATCATCCCAGATAGTATAGCCAATTATATATTTTTTATTAAATTGCAAGTCGTATGCATATGGGACAAGTCTTTCATAAATATAAAGTTTCTCAACAACTTTTTCTAGCATATATTGTAAACGGCGCTGGATATATATTGTACATGAACAGTGATAGTGTTTTTTTCATTTTTTCCCCATAGAGATGCGTTTTCCTAATTGTAATATTATTCCAGTAATTTCTGTATCTTCTGTTTAAGATTGCCGTCACGGTGACTGTTTACATCATCTGGTTCTTGATTGTAAATATTAAAGATTTATGAAAAACGAAATATACAAATGTCATTATGGTGTTGAAAGGAGTCTACATTATTATATCGAAAATCATTCTGGTCAAAACTCATTGGTCTAGACAATGTATTTAACATTTAACTGTCAACTTTCGACTTTGTTAACACAAAACAATAACAGATAGATACACGTTCGAGTTACAGGTCAATCATCGACACATAGATAGAAATACAAGTAAATTGATGTGTGTGCATCTGTATGGTGCTTGACCCTTCAATTTCAGCATTATAACTAGTTTGTATATTGTGTCTCCAGTGTTCTATGTTTTTAATTCGAATAGGTCAGGTGTTTTGTCTAGGTAGTGTCAGGTGTTTTGTCTAGGTAGTTTCATATTTCACTTTACTTAGTGACGGGGGATTGCTGTGATCTCAATGATTATATAATGTAGTCTTCATTTTAATTATATGTCAACGAATACTAAATAATAACTTTTAAATATTGAATATATATTTTAACGCAATACATTTGTAACTTTTATTATGTTTTAATATTTACTATTGCGTTTTACAGTGTCTCATATGCCTATGATGGCAGGATATCAAATAACAATGTTGTATAATATTTGTAAATGTAACTGTATTTGATATTTGACACTTTAATGAAATATTACTTACTAACTTATAATTTTCAATATTTGGCATGGCAATCAGAATTAAATAAAATCGTGTTACTCTTTTTTTTTTTAATACAATTGAGACTTTGTATGATTCAAAGTGGGGTTTATGCAGCATATTTGTTTTGTGATAGATTGAGTTGTCTCAAATATTATATATGCAAACAGACGGGAGCCAGTGAAGATGATTCCTAAATAAATATACTTAATATTTTATTTTTTATATTACTTGCTGAACTCAATATTCAAATATAATATTGAGATCAAACAATCCTTATCGCAAAGACGTATTTTTAAACGTTGAGGTTCGTTTTAGTTGAAATTTGTTTGCAGATTGTTTGAGCTCATTTTTTTGTGCGTGTTTTTTCTGCAATTTTAGATACAATCTAAATATAGATGTACCAGTTTTGACCAGAACTAAAGTTTATCCTTAATCCATTTTTTCATCCTTATAGAAAAAAAACCATAAACTGAGGGGAAGAATATATTCCATCCTATTTAAATAGTATTCAAGCATTTTTAGTGGTTAAATATGATTACATCCGAAAGTTTCTTTCAACCATGAAATTGTGTTTCACTTGCATATTGAATATATATATATATATTATATATATATTGTATATATATATATATATACACTAAACTAGGGCCCATACAATAATCGATTTAAATATTGTTAATGAAACAGTTAGTCGGGAAAACTCGACGACTCGGCTAGTTTTTGGTGCATAAATCATGTTTATGAATTTGTATGATGCTTTAAGGCCATAGCCAATTCTTATTTTGTGATCTAACTACACTTTTATTAAATAATATGTACAACTGCTAGCAATATGAACTCCATTTGAATTAATATTGATGATTTAACAACACAAATACATCGAGTCGTCGAGTTTTCCTGTCCAAATATTTTCATAAATAATAATTCAACCGACCTTAATATGCTGCTTATATGAAACATGCACATTTCATATGAAACTGAATCACATTATGAGGGTTTTCTCTTTGTATTGCCACACGTGTTTTTGTTTAATTACTCTCCCTTAAGGCTGCATATTTTAAGCAACTGATTTGTTTTGCTATCATTATGTGAAGGATACAGATTTACACACGCTTATAGCTTTTCTGAATCTTGTTCACATGTTTAAAACATCATGTTTGTTCTACATCAACATGGCATGATAACTGTAATGTATGTGGACATACTCAATTGTTTAAACCGTCAGTATGTTAATATTTAAGGAGTATGCCCCCTTACGTGTAACCCCATTGAAACTGCATTTAAAAAAAAGAAATTCTTGAATTATGTCTCATGAAACCTCGAATTTAATATGTTAATACTTTTATCCAGTCAGTGCTACTCTTGTATGTATGGATTTATTTACTTGTTCTCTAGTTTGCGTATTTATAATTCACGAGTAGCACTGCATCATCCAGATAATAGTGTAAACATATTAGACTGGACGTCTCATATACACGTATTTAGGACCATTTGATTTCTAAATGTTTTCTTTTTTAAATGCAATTGCAGTGGCGTTAAACTTATGGCGACATGATCCTTAAAAGTGGCTAAATCACAACCTCTTTTCTAAAAACATAATGTTCGACAGTTCTGTCTTTCTAAGTGTGATAAAAACACTAGAACTATCGATACAAGTAAGCTTGCAAGCTCGTTTTTCGATTAAAAAGTATTTTAGATTGTTTTCACTGTAAGTTAGAACAGGGTTTTTATATTATGTAAAAACCCTGGTTAGAAAGACCTTCTCTGCGTACATCTTTATTGCTTGCCAATTTGTTAAATACTGGCAGCGTGTTCTGTTGATTTACTCGGTTTAAACAAAGTATTTTAATTTAGAAACCCCGACTTGACTTTCTGGCTTGAACTTTGTAAATAAAAACAAGTGTGAGGTTTATTTCAAAATGAAATAGACACCAACCAAGTCTTATTTGTTTCAGATGTCAAGCAATTGTAAATAATATCTAAAACTGAAACTTTGAATTTAAAAAGGAAATACCTCTTAAAAATCGCGATGTACACGTAAATATTTAGTGTATTAGGACTGAACACACACCTGTATTGAGACAGGCACAAGTGAGCTATTAAAGACGTAAACTATATACATATTAAATCATTTATTTTAACGGATATCTATCTGTATTTACAAAATTAAATAAACATGTGAAACAGGATTCAGAGATAGCTTATAAATCTGATTTAAATCTGTCTCCCTGGAATGGTTGACATTCTCAAAAAATAATAGTTGCTTAGAATTATTGCCCTTTATTCGATTTTGAGCAGCGACACGTTTCAAAAGGCAATTCAGTTAAAGTATCGTCGATGGCTTACACGTTTTTAAAACTTGTAAGAAAGTAAACTTAACAAAAGTGCACGCAGGCATGTCAAAAGTTAAAACAAGAATGTAGCTAATTTAAATATTTCTTTATTAATTTGTTTAAAATTATCGCTGCATATTTCATTTTTAGATTTAAATTTATTAAATAGTCTTTTAATAGATCGAATAACTTAGAAGCATTTCCTGTGTACAATGGATGGGCCGGACTCGTCGTATTCTTGCTTGCTGATCCACATCTGTTGGAAGGTGGACAGGGAAGCCAAGATGGAGCCACCGATCCAGACGGAGTATTTTCGCTCTGGTGGAGCAATGATCTTGATCTTCATGGTTGATGGAGCAAGAGCGGTAATTTCCTTTTGCATTCTGTCGGCAATACCTGGGAACATGGTGGTGCCTCCGGAGAGGACAGTGTTGGCGTACAGATCCTTACGGATGTCGACGTCACACTTCATGATGCTGTTGAATGTGGTTTCGTGGATACCAGCAGATTCCATACCCAAGAAGGATGGCTGGAAAAGTGACTCTGGGCAACGGAATCGTTCGTTACCGATGGTGATGACCTGACCGTCGGGAAGCTCGTAGCTCTTCTCGAGGGACGATGATGAGGCAGCGGTGGCCATTTCCTGTTCGAAGTCCAGGGCGACGTAGCAGAGCTTTTCCTTAATGTCTCTGACGATTTCACGTTCAGCCGTGGTGGTGAATGAGTAACCACGCTCGGTGAGGATCTTCATCAAGTAATCTGTAAGATCTCTGCCAGCCAAGTCAAGACGGAGGATGGCGTGGGGAAGAGCGTAACCTTCGTAGATGGGGACGGTGTGGGTAACACCATCTCCAGAGTCGAGTACGATACCGGTGGTACGACCGGAAGCGTACAGGGACAGTACAGCCTGGATGGCGACGTACATTGCTGGGGCGTTGAAGGTCTCGAACATGATCTGTGTCATCTTTTCTCTGTTTGCCTTGGGGTTGAGTGGTGCTTCAGTGAGCAGGACTGGGTGTTCCTCTGGGGCTACACGGAGTTCATTGTAGAATGTGTGATGCCAGATCTTCTCCATATCGTCCCAGTTTGTGACGATACCGTGCTCAATTGGGTACTTGAGGGTAAGGATACCTCTCTTGCTCTGGGCTTCATCTCCTACGTAGCTGTCCTTCTGACCCATACCGACCATCACACCCTGAAGTAGACAAACAACGAGCAAACCGTTAGACGTGATGCAAGAACTTAAATATGTTTATTGGAATTGTGATTTACGTCATATTTAGCACATTTTTGGCCATATATGATGGGCAATATTATTTTTTTGGTGGAGGCAGACCACTCACTTATTCCTGGATAGAACCAGTACTGCATACCTCCCGCCATCCGTAAGAATCGACACCTTCTCACTTACAAGTTGAGCCCATAGTGGGATTCGAACCCGCAGCGGTGAGAGGCGAGACGGTTTACAACGCAAGGTCATTAACCCCTCGACCACGGAAGTGCGAACTTAACGTTTTATATAAACAGAACCCACTTTCAACTTAATTATAGATAACGCAGATGCAGCAAATGACGCAGGAGGAGGGGTCGTTAAAATGGGTTGGCGGGAGGGGTGTAATGGGTGGGGGCGTTGTGGCGGCTGGGGAGTGTATGTTTGTGAGGGGGAGTGGGGTTGGAGTGTGGTGGGTGGGAGTGGGGGGGGGGGGGGGGGCTTGTCGTTCTCGATTATTACTTTAAAATTGCAGTGTGTCCCTTTAACGTTATATATTGTGCATGTATGACCTTTTTTTTTGTGTTTTTTTATATATATTTTACGTTATTTAGATGGTTAATATCAAACATGGTCGTAAATAAATTATATTTAGCTATACAAAACGTTTATCTGGAAGACTTACATGTTAATGGGCGAGAAATGTTGATCTGATCTGAACCTTACAATTTAAATGTTAGTTCATTGAATTTTTCCTTTATCTTCAAAAATGTCCGAATTATACCAGGAAACTTAACCAGTGCATATTGGCTGTCTAGCATAAAATATAGTTGTCTCCCTTAGAAATATAAGATACCCGGGTTTGGGCTAGGGTTAGGATTTAAAGTACAGATCAAGCGATTTCGCCCCTATTAATATAAGAATAAGGGTGAATATAAATGTGTTTCGCTGAAAATAATCCACCCCATCCCAAAACACAAAAACACTGTTAAACTTGATTGACGTGTGTGTGAGGGTGGTTTGGGCAATGTGCGTGTGTGTGTGTGTTATGTGTGTGTGTGTGTGGGTGGGGGGGGGGGGGGGAGTGGGGTGGTCTTGTCATTCTCGATTATTACTTTAAAGTTGCAGTGTGTCCCTTTAACGTAATATCTTGTGCATGTATGACCGGTTTTTTTAGTGTGTTTTTTTTATATATTTTACGCTATTTAGATGGTTAATATCAAACATGGTCGTAAATAAATTATATGTAGCTATACAAGACGTTTATCTGGAAGACTTACATGTCAAAACCGTACAATTTAAATGTAAGTTCATTGAAATAGTGAGCTTATTTTTCCAAAAGTGTCCGAATTATACCAGGAAACTTAACCAATGCATATTGGCTGTCTAGCATAAAATATAGTTGTCTCCCTTAGAAATTAAAAATACCCGGGTTTTGGCTTAGGTAGGATTAAAGTACAGATCTGGCGATTTCGCCCCTTTAATATAAGAATAAAGGTGAATATGCATTTGTTTCGCTGAAAATAATAACTCTCACCCACCCACCCACCCAATCCCACAACACAAAACACCGTTAACCTTGATTGACGTGTGTGTGAGTGTGGTTTGGGGATTTCACACGAGAAGATACTTAACTAGGATTAAACGATTTCACACGAGAAGATACTTAACTAGGATTAAACGATTTAACACGAGAAGATACATTTCGATACATTTCCTAATATTGACCACCCTCCCCATGCCGCGGTCGGGCGAGGCGGATTCAGTGCGGACAACGTAAGTGTCTAGGCGCGATTCATGGTGGCGATGGGCGGGGAGGGATGGTGCTCGGTTTATGGAATGAATGGTTGTAACTGCCACGTGGTAGTTGCCAATTAATACACATTCCTTAAACAATACAATCAGTAAAAGCAAGTATTACAACATTCACGAGCAATTGTAGTAACCAATCAGATTGCAGGTCGTTACAATTTTAAATATGAATTTATTGTGCATCTAAACTTGCGCAGTTCGTTAGGGCTTAATCTACTATGTGTCTACTGATATGAAGGTTCAGGGTTCTAGCACCATATAAGGCAACATGTGAGGTGGGGAGTGGGTGGGAGGGTGAAGGAATAGGGTTATATTTATTATACTGGTATTTGCGAAATTCTTATTTTGTGAGCTGTTATTCTGAAATAATAATATTAACTGTTTTCTGTTCTTGGTTAATCAAATTTCATCTTTTAATGGCGAATGTTATTCTTTGATATAAGTTATTGAGAATATTTATTTACTGATATCTGTATTTTTAAATGAGTGTTATCATTCTGTTGTCATCAAAATAGATTTTTCGTTATCCAGTTATGAGACCCTCACCCTTCAGTTTGCTGTTATCATGTTATGAGACCCCACCCCACCCCATCCCCTTTTAAAACCATATTATTAAAAATGTAAAATATTTACACCGTTGTAAACTATTCATTGGAGAAAAATATATAGAATGTATATACATTGTTTGTGAGTTATACATCATCGATAAATAATTAACTCTTTTAACGTCCTGCCTCTGGAGTTTTCAAACTTTTTATATAAAAAAATATTCATTGGGGATACTAATTATATTTTAATATTGTATTCAGTACATTTATTATATAACTGATATTTAAATAATATATACCCGGAATATTCTCTAAATGTTACATGTTTCCTCTATTTTAGATCTTCCATAATAAATATGTGGCACATTCCTGTAAATTACAGTCGATATACAACTACACATGTAACTACCAGAGATGAGAGATAAGCGCCACCTAGAGGGCGATGTAGTGCTGATAAGCCATGCCACATGTGTGTAAGTTATGGCGTCTGTATGCCAGACCCTCATCACCATGTGCGCGTCATAGCGTTACTGTAGAACAGACAAAGCACGCAGAGAAACAGATGCTGCGTGCTTGAGAATACAGAAATAACTTCCTACACAGCAGAGTGATGTCTCACTGCGGCATGTCGGTGCTAATATTGATGATTCAGCCAAGCTTCCAGTAGTAATTCTACTACAAATTGCTTAACTTGCTATTTACATTACCGATATATTAATAGTCCGATACTATATTGAAAGATCATACAACTAATTGCATGTTTCTGTTAAAATAAAACGAGATCTTTTAATTTGTGAATCCCAATTAAACACCAATTAAACAGAACAGAACCGAACGTACATTTTATTTTGACTTTTATAAAGTTTACATCTGTAGATAATATATATATACTGAACAGTTAACGCATCTTGAATATCTCTTATAATAACAATCAATAAATAAAAACAAATTTCATTCTGAACGAGACAAATATCTTGTCAATAACGACTGTAAATTAAACAAATTCATTCAAATCGCCTGCCTCAAACGGTACCATTCGGCATATAAAAAGTTCATAAAATTAAATGTATTGTCTACTGGTGCGTTAGCCGTTTGGTTCAGTAAATATTTTTAGACGAAACATCACTAACAAACAAAGAGCAAACAACAATAATTTTCCACAAACCTGATGTCTTGGGCGGCCGACGATGGAGGGGAAGACGGCTCTTGGAGCGTCGTCACCGGCGAATCCGGCTTTGCACATTCCGGAGCCATTGTCCACGACAAGAGCGGCAACTTCGTCGTCACACATGTTTGTGTATGTAGTTAATCCGACGGAGGTTAAGTATAGTCCTTACTGTACCGAGCTGGCTGTATCACTGACGCTTGCTGGCAGAAACACGCTGTCTTATATCGGCTTCCGATCTCAGTTCGGAGAATTTCCTTCCTCTGTACACACACGCTGACCTTATATGGCCCGCGTAGTACAGCAGTTGCGGAAGAGAAGCGAAGCTGGGAAACAGCTTATTATTAGAGGTAAAAGTTGGAATTGTCAAATGCTAGGAAACGGGAAACAGCTGATTATCAACGCGGGAAGCGTAGCTGGAAAACAGCTTATTATTAGAGGTAAAAGTTGGACTTGTCAAATGCTAGGAAACGGGAAACAGCTGATTATTAACGCGGGAAATAAGCGGGACGGTCTATAGGTCCGTGACTGCTTGCTATGACACAGTGTCAAGTATGGGTTATCAAGTGTGTTAATGTCACCAGACGACAATGAATGCATATACCTAATGTTTAATGTACAGCCAATGCATACATATAACAAAATAATCTTAATATCAATGTATATTTATTTATTTTCCTAGTATTGTTACCATAGCCCGAAATACTTTGGCATGGGAACGGGTGGAACGGGTGAAGCGGGAAAAGTGTTGAACCCTTTTGTTAGTCGATAGAAGTATGATGTCATGTAATTGAAATCCACCGGTCTTTATACACGTGCTTGACTACTTTTCATGCATACATTTAATGAAACGTGGGTAATGCTTAATGAAAGGGGGATAACTTTGGAATAATTCGGTGTTTTATGAAGTAATTCTAATAAAATTAAATCAAATATATGTTATTTGTATCAATTCAATGACAGGAGTGTCACCAGATATACATTACAATCGGGTCAAGCAGCAAATAAGATAAACATTAATGTGTACACTACATTTATATAAATTATCAAAAATATCCATATTACAAAAATGGTTAAATGTCAAAAACTCATTAAAACCTGACTGCCTTCAAGTTTCATATAGTAAGCTCTTTACTAAAAAGTGAAATTTGTTCTTTACGTTGTCATTAAATAATTTACAAATTCTTCCTGTAAGAGGAGTTTTTTTGAATACCTTCCATCATTTTATAGATAACTTACATGACTTAATTATTTATTCATTTATATTGTTTTCCCTTGTTAATAAATAATGTTCACGTTTATATGAAGACATTACACTACAAGATGTTACGGATGGCAGGAGGTATACAGTTCTGGTTCTACCCAGGAAAAATGGGGTGGTCTGCCTCTACCACACACAAAAATAGAATCGACCGTCATATATGGCTGAAATGCGCTAAAAATTACGTAATACACCTTTCAAACAAACAAACAAACTAATCAAACACGATGATGTATATTTAATTCCATTAATTGGATTCTTACTGTCGTCAATGAGTGTTGTTTTACAAATAGAGAGATGCGATTTTTCTTTTTAATTTTGATGCAATGACATGCAATAATTTAGTCTTTGAAAAGGTATGTCTTGATTGTTCCAAACATGACTAAAACCCATTACGCGGTCCGAGTATTACCTTTCATACCCAGCCAAACCCTTCTCCAAGAGCGAAAACGGGGTTGGTTGGGATATGAAATAACACCTTAATTTCGGCTTAAAAGGTTTGCATATTGTAAAATGAAAACATTAAATAGGTAATTTTAAAGAGGTTATCTCATTATTTTTTCGGTAATTTGTTTTTTTAAACGTGTTTTATTGTCAAAATATCCGTTATAAAATCCTGCTTTAAGATTTTCCATCGCTTAATGGAATTAAGGCGGGACCAGGTAATGTATGCAGCATTATTTCCCAATCTTTAAATACCGGTTATGTTTCCTTTCTATGCCTTTTTGACCAGTAAATAATTTAAATATTAATAATGTGATCCCGACAATATATAGTGACAACCCATATACTGCAAATGGGTAAACACCATCTTACAAACATTTATTTTCTTTCTTTTTTCTGGTACAAACATGTCATATTTGTTTTAAAATTAAACTGTTTGGGTTATACTACTATCAAAACACCATATTTTTCTACAATGTACGTGTAATAATATTGCCTCAACACAAGATTTATACATTTAAAAAAAATAATTCATATTCTTAGCTGAAAGGGATTTTCGGATGCAAAACAGTACTTAAAAGGCTTTGTTGCAACTATAACTTATAGCGTAAGAATACGTTTCAGATGGTTTAAAAATAATGCTCAGATTACTTATACCTATTTAACCTCCAAACTATACAAATCTATTACCTTTTGTTGTATTCGCAGCTTTATTAGTTTTATCAATGTTTACTTTTAAGTTCCATTTATGACAAAAAGCATGGAGTTTATGAAGCAATGCTTTTAGGCTAGCGTCAATTTTCGATAGAATTATATCATCTGCATAAATCGGACATGAAAAAAAGAGTCATATATCTGAGCAGGATCACAAGAAGTGTCAAACAGCTGTACAAGGTCGCTAATATACAAAGAGAACAAAGTAGGACCTAAAATAACGCCTTGCTTAACTCCGATTATCAACTTTGAAGGAATATAATAATTGTGTAATTTTTTATGTTTAACGTAATTTTTAGCACATTTTAGGCTACGTATGACGGCTGATTTTAAGTGATGGAGGCATACCAGCCAGAACCAGTACTGTTTACCTCCCGCCATTCGTAATAATCGACACTTTCTCATTTACAAGTCGAGCTTTCAGTGGGATTGAACATAATAAGGTGCTATATATGTCTTGAAAAATATTAAAAAACGGACCAAGTATATGTATTAGTTAGAGGCTATGAAGTGAAATTTTAAAATTTCACTTCTTAGCCTCTAACTGACTTAGTGTTTGCCCTACTTTTTCTCCGCGCTTCTACGAAACCACGCCTCTTAACACGTTCGCGCTTCTACTAAATCCGCCTCCTTGTGTCCAAACAAGCGCGTGCCATTTAGTAAGCGATTACTTAATGATTAAATGGTAAAATTGGTGATCGTTAGAAATTTACAGGAATAAGTTCGCCATTTTTTTTTAAATTCCTCACCGTATGATTGGAGGAAAAAGTAGGGCAAACACTGATGTACTTTCTTAGTTTGTAAAATAGTGGTGATCTATTTGTAGTATCAAAACCTGTCATCAACAAAACATGTATATACGTGTTTAGAGGATAGGTTTTGAGTTTTAACATGTGGACTGGTCACTTGTGCGACAGTCTTTTCGGAAACAAATCTGCTCCGAGTATATAAAGTATTTACTGTTGTTATTTCTGTGTTCTTGTCTGAACAATTAATTATGCTGAAGCATTTTCTTAAACAGCTCAAGCTCAAAACTAAAACTATTTAAATATATTTAATGGTCTTGGAATTACTTGGAACTTTACACAACTAGAGATAAGCAAATATTACAACTATCCTGAAAGTTTCCCTATGACAAAACTAATTTAAAAAAAGTTATGGCTAAAAGAAATATTTGAGTTTTGAGCATAAAACTTGAAATGTGAACTTGGGGCCTGGATAGTTCAATACCTCTATATTGAGAAGAGTATGTTTATATAGTATAAGAAACCTGTTTATACAAATGTTTAATAATATTTCCTCTCCTCAAATTGGGATAAATCCCTTTTCCTAAAATGAAGTTGAAAATAACTGTATAGACTTCAATAAGAAAAAGTGAGGATAGTTTGAGCATCTCATTTGAGATTTCATCAGTACCACAGGATTTACCATTTACTAATAATTTGAAATCTTTGAATACCTCATCTAATGTAAAACAGTTATTTTCTAATGTAAGTATAGACAATGCATGTTCCTGTTCATAAATGTTGTATTATTTATCGTCTAATAGCAGACACGATCTGACCAAGAAACACTGACTGTCTTGTATAAAAACGTTATGTAACCATGTGCTGACCTTGCAACACTGACCGGTTGCTGTTGGCACTTCGCTATGTACCATACAATGAGTAACATCCTCCGTTAGGACACTGTATCTCTCCTGTTCATTTACTAGCTAACACTGTTATATGAGTACTACTTTATATTAGCACTACAACATAAATTTAACAACCCTTTATTTTGACCATTTTGCTACACCATACATTATACAACAACAAGTATGTTGACCGCAACATAACAAACTGTAGTGTGGAAATTCCAGAAATGGCATTATAAGCTATAAGCGTATGAAAAATAATTTAAAGTACAGCATTGGGCGTTATGTTTGGTCCGGTAAGTTGTTGTTTGTTATATGGAAAACAACTGGTTTGGAATATGCAGAATTTAGGTTGTGTTACAGAAATGTTACTTCTGGAATTATGTTACAGGTGGGCATGGGACAAAAGCTGGAGTGGATTATTGGAGTGGAGCGTTGGAGTGGAGTGTTGGAGTGGAGTTGTGGACTGGAGTGATGGAGTGGAGTGTTGGAGTGGAGTGTTGGGGTGGAGTTGTGGAGTGGAAGTGTTGGAATGGAGTGTTGAGTGGAGTGATGTAGTGGAGTGATGGAGTGATGGAGTTGTGGACTGGAGTGATGGAGTGGAGTGTCGGAGTGGAGTGTTGGAATGGAGTGTTGGAGTGGAGTGATGTAGTGAAGTGATGGAGTGTTGGAGTGTTGGAGTGATGGAGTGATAGAGTGGAGTGTTGTAGTGGAGAGTTGAAGTGGAGTGTTGGAGTGGAATGATGGAGTGGAATGTTGGAGTGGAGTGTTGGACTGGAGTGTTGGAGTGGGATGTTGGAGTGGAGTAATGGAATGAAGTTTTGAAGTGATCGAGTGGAGTGTTGTGATGGAGTGTTGGAGTGGAGTGATGAGGGTTCAGTGTTTGAGTGGAGTGTTTGAGTGGAGTGATGGAGTTGAGTGATGGAATGGAGTGATGGACTAAAAATTGACTCCAAAAACCCACTCCAAGACTCCATCCCAAGACTCCACTACAAGACAACATTCAAGGTTTTATCCCATGCCGTACTATTAATAAGTTTAGGATATTTCATTATTTATCAGGGGTGGTGGGAAGGGGTGGGGTGAGGGTGATGTGAGGGTGGGGGTGGCAGTTTCCAACCAAGCTGTGCCTGGAACAAATATCTATCTATATTTACAATTTCGGCAGTTTGTAATGCAATGAAATTTGAGGCTTCGGCGAAGTATATATAATGTTTTAATCACATTTATTTTTAGAGAAAACCATTTCTTGAATTTTTAATTCGATTGCAAAAGTTTAACTCAAAGTTAAGTTGTTTTAACTTGAAGATGTGTGTCTGAACATTTGTAGCTACTGTATTTCCATACTTACAATGGACAAAGAGGAATAGTTTGAATCATATGAGTTTTTGCTGTACGATATGTATATCTCCGCTTTCACAGAGTAAAGTAGGGGCTATATAGGAATCACGCTCTCCGTCGAGTCCCGTCGCGTCCCGTCGCGTCACGTAGCATATTTGTATTACTTGCATTTCTCAAACAGTTTTAAATGGGTTGTTTCCAAACTTCATAAATAAATAACAACTGATGGCCTTCTATTAACATCACGCATTCTTGATTGCCTAATTCATTACAGAATTATTGCCCTTTGTCCGACTTAAAATGTTCCACTTTGGTATTGAATAATAACCCGTAACACTTTTTTATTACTACATTTCAGAAACAGTTTTAAATGGATTGTTCCCAAACTTCATATACACATAACAACAACAGATGACCTTATGTGCCTCTAATTCAACGATTGTTGAATGCCACCTTTATTACAGAATTATGACCATTTGTTTGACTTAGACTTTTCGACTATAATATTGTATAATGATTCACTTCAATAGCTTTCAAAGTGGGGTTTTCATTATCTTCAGTGATAGTTCTCCAATTAAGTATGACAGCATGTCTGGCTTGTTATCAGCGTCAAGTACATGGTAATGTCAGAAACGATGTATTTACATGCTAATACATAGCCTAGTCAAAATACTATGTTGTTGAGTTTGTGTGCATTTTATTAAGTAAAGCCCCCCCCCCCCCCCCCCCCCCCCCCAGTCCCTAACCCTCTTGATAAATAATGAAAGATCCCTAATACATACTTACATAACAACAGAAACTCGCCTAATTCGGAAGGAACATTAAAGGGACAGGAGGCGGTCTAGAAGTCTTATGATCAGAAAAACACACACCATATTATGTTTCAGTTTCATATGCACTAAAGTACAGTGCTTTGGGGTGTATAGAATCATTGGTAGTAAAGAATCATTTCCTGTTTAAATTCAGTTTTCTCAGCTCATATATTTTAGATTATTTTAAAACTTTCCAGGCTTGAAGATATATCATATAAGCATACATTTATTCAACGGTGAAATTATTTGGGACATTTTTCCATGCAAAATATATCACTACGTGCAGCACCTCTCAGAAAAAATGATTCTATACTACCTGAATGAAGTGTGTTTTTGAAACGAAAAAATTATACTGTCACAATAAACTCAGAAATAAATATTTGCTGTTTTAACAAATGTTAGGGACAAAAGTCAAAATGCAATCATCAATAAAGGGGTAACTTGTTGAAGTTTGGCGCTTTTAAGGATAAAATGAAATTATGTAAATATTGGTGCAAAAACGCCTATTAAAAAATCACAGTTTCAGGACAATAATTTTAGAAATTTTGCTATCATACAACTAAAAGGGTAAATCTAAATCAGAAATTAAATAAACATTTTCCTTTCATTTTAAAATTAGACGTTTAACCCAAGTGATTCTATACCCCCAAAGCACTGTATGCCACGTGATCCGTACGATTTGATAATTGTTATTGAAATAGTTTGGTCTGGAAAACTAGACGACTAGGCTAGATTTTGTTATAAATTATATTCATTAATATTAATTCAAATGATGCTTTAAGGCTCTTGGAAATTCTTGTTTTGTGATCGAATTACTCTATATTTGAGTTATATGTACAAGTGTTAGAAATATAACCGCCATTCAAATTTTGATCATTTAGCAACAAAAACCAGCCGAGTCATTGGGTAATAACGCGACTTACGCATTCCACTATCGTTCACATTCTGCAGGATTGTGTGGTGTGAGATATTCCCAGTGCTATATAATGCGATTTCCACAACAACAGTAGTAGCTTTCACCATCTTTCACGTTCCGCGGGAGTGTGTGATAGATACTCAGTCTATAGAGTGTGATTGCCACAACAATAGTAGCAGTATTTCACTAGCCTAGGGTGTGGTTTACCCAGTAAACCCTTGAGAGTGATAAACTGGGCCACTTAAACTGAATATACTTCCAAAACGATCAGGTTTTGGTGAGGCTTTTGTGTCGACAAGTATCATTTACAGTGCAATAGCTGAAGTATGTATGAGCAATAATTTCACGCATGTCACCTATATTCCTTTTATAAATTGGTATTTTATGACATCATTATCTTAAAGTCATTAACAGTAGTTTTAATAGCGTATATTCTTTAACTCAATATACTGATTATTTTAATAAGTACCATCATTTTAAAACCGTTGTTTGTTTTAATGCTTTTATCAAACTGGTATTAATCATATTAAGCATATTAATCGGTTAAATAAACGTTAACCAATTTATCGCAAATTTTAGAAAAATCATCACGTTTCTAGACATATTTTAGTATTTTTTTGTACCATTGTTTTCATCACGTTTGTATATACTGTAAATATACTGTTTTGTCTGAGGACCATATGTTAGACTGGCTACTAGCAAAATATCTAATCCTCTTGAAATAAATATATTATTATTATTATTATTATTATTATTATTATACTTATTTACAGGGGCACACGGCAATCTTAAAGTGTTTATCAAACACTGAAGTCTCGATTTATTTATCTAGTATCATTTTGACTAAACCTGTTTGCATATAATTAAATACATGTTTCAGTTTTCATTGTTTCGCCTTATTCTGCTATAGGTTTAATTGTATATTATATTTGATGCAATATAATCAAAAGTTAATAATATGCAAAACAAAATTGCTTTATACTCAGTCTCATTAAAATCAAATCCTAATTACGCTTTGATACACTCCGCTTCTAGGATCTGACAACACTGTAATGGAGGTCAATTCAGCTCGATTTTTCATCTCATTAATATTCATAAAAAATATCAATTAAATTCAACCAATGAAATCGCGCGTTTCATATGCACTTCGATTCGAGAATCAAAATGGCGATTCAGGAAGAAAGTATTCTTGGTCATATACCACTACTCAATTGCCATAGGCCTCTATTATAGCCTTTTGGCCTACAACAGCTGAACGGATGATAAAACCTAATTTTTCTTAAAAAACTATCTTGGGGACACTAATTAATGTCCAGCAAATTGGGGGTAATCTGATGCTTTCGGCCTCTAATATTTCACTGAAGGTGGGCTCCCCCAGAATGGCAGTAAAGAAATGTTACTTTTTGCTAATATACTTACAGTACAGTTGTATCCATAAAAATGTAAATTTCAGTTAAAATATTCTAAATCAACATGTTTTATGATGTAAATATAATATGTAGATGTTTTATGGGGATTTGTTATGATTTGGGTAATTTAATCCAGTCAGAATTTACCTTACAGTCTGGCTCTATGCCTTAATAGATCCTGTACTTTTTTCAACTAATCAGATGGCCAAATTCGATAGTGGTATCTGACCTCTTGCGATTCTAAATGATTTTAGTTTGGATACTCTTAACGCGAACAACGACACAAAGCTGATGATGTATGGGGGTCTGATTTTAATGAGATTGCTTTATACTATTCTTAAAATTAATATTAATGATTAAACAAATTCAAGTTAGGTAGAAAAAATAACTTTTTAAAAAAATCAAGATGGCACTGTGTCCCTTTAATGCATCTGCTCATTTCTTATGCAAATGTTTAAAGCACATTATGAGGGGTTCCTCTTTTACTTGTATTGACACCATTACTACTGTCATAGATCGTCTCCAGTCCATTAAAACCCAATTTAGTAGATGTGCAAGTTTTTTTATGAACATGCGGATGGTTTTATTTCAGGATTAACTTTATATTTATGGAATTTATGCATGTGTAAACTTTGCCGAATCCCGCACAAGGTGAATAAACCTCAAAGGATGTAAAACGAGGAGAAGTATGTATGGAAAAAATAGATAATGAATGAATGAATGAATAGTGTTTTACGGCACGTCGATACATAAATAGGTCATATTTTGCGCAAAAACGGATGAAAGATGAAGAAATGAAGTAGTAATTAAAAATTAATGTAAATATATAAAGATAAAACTATTTACAAATAAGGGATGATATGGTAGTAATATAAACTATGTATGAATGTAAATCTACAAATGCCCGTCAACGGGTGTATAAACAAGTAAATATATATAAGAACATATTATAATGATTTATAAAGTCTGATTATTATAAAGATATGTATTGTCTGAATTCTTTCAGGAAATCTGAAACAAGA
>JAWPHD010002748.1:0-242509 GCA_037043455.1 Cyrtodaria siliqua
TCTGACAAGGGAACGTAACAGAATCAATCCGGGAAATAGCTGATCAACGGTGCAAATATAGATGTTAAATCATGAACATTTTCTTTTGATGGAAAATCCAGAGATTGTACACATAAAATCGGAGATCAGGAGAGTGACTTAAAAATCTGGAGAATCCGGATTTCATCTGAGGATTTGGCAGGCCTGTAGATTAGCTTATTGACATTGAATATTATGAAGGTCGCTAGATCCCGCGAGTGTGTGCAGCAGTATATAGGCCGTTTCCCCCGCACCTCCTTTTGGTAGCCCCTCCTTTTGGTACGCAGTATTCAGGGTAGATTTAGAGAGTATTCAGTACTTGGTAGGCTGCATGTTTTGACATTCCCTCGATTTTTGTCTGCTAGAAACATTAAAAGATGATCTCGAAACTAAAAAATACTCTGAAAACCATTGGTCCGGACTCCCACATGAACAGTGTCAAAACAAAGGTGCACATGTCCTCTTCATCAATATATTAGATTATTACAATCAAGGGTCACGCAAAAGAGCGCAAGGGGGTTAAAGGACTCCAGGGGTGGGCAGATTTTTTTTATTACATGTATATATATATTTTATTTATTTTTTTACTTTATGCAATTTTTTTAAAAATATTTTTTTTAATGAATATCTTTTGAAAAAAATGTATCTTTCTAATGAAATAAATTCTACTCTGATTTTTTCTTTTTGGAAAATTTTAAAAACATGCGGTACCCACTAGTATTCAGTAGTCGGGGTTATCCATGTTAAACAGTAATCAGAACTAGAGTCTAAAATGAAGGAGTATTCAGTACTCAACTCTAAATTAGAGAGTACTAGGGTGGGGGAGGGGGGAAACACCCACAGGAGAGACAGACAGACGACAGAGATAGATACAGAGAGAGCAACACGCGAACACTCAATTTCGTGAAGTGCGTAATTTGGAATTCTTTAATGGAACAAAATCAAATTATGTGAAACCCATTTTACTTATAAGCAAAAAAGTACGTCAAAATAAATGTAACGTGTCCGCAGTCAACGTTAATTCTCTTCCGAGATACGCACGTGGAAAGTAGACTGCTTGCAATCCCCACAAGGCACGACTAAAATTATAGCCGGTGTAAAGCGAAGGGTCTCGCCATTAAAAATACGTTTATAAAGTGCAAACCAAGATGTCATAACAAGTTGCAAATGTTTACCTGTACTGCACATCAGGCTTGAATTGTACCTGGTCCTGAACGAAACGCTGACGACGAACACGCTGGCCACTTTACCTGTTTTTATGAAGTGCGCATGCGTGAATATAAAACGGCGGGAAATCGAAATATTGAGGCCCGACTGATGGATTAGTAAGAACTTGTCCAATTCCACTGAGTGGTTGACTTGAGCCAGTTTATGTAGTCTCATCGAGGTGGTTGCTTTTTTAAACATCGAAATGGGCATACCCACTCATCCCCACCCCCACACCTTTGGTACGCAGTATTCAAGGGCAGATTTAGAGAGTATTCAGTACCCACGGCCCGGGTTAAAATAGTATTATCCATGTGAAATAGTATTCAGAAGCCGGGTCTAAAATGAAGGAGTATTCAGTACTCAGCTATACATTAGAGAGTATTCAATACTCGTGGGGTGGGGGATGGGGTGGGGTGGGGGTGAACACCCACCTTTTTGCTTTGTAGCGTGTATATTTCACCTGCGGCGTACTCTGTCTTCCAATAATGGTAGTTAGAGTACATCATTTATTCGGACAGGTGTTATTTTCAATTAAATGATTTACGCCTGTGCAAGAGGAATTTCAGTGTCCATGCTGCAAATTATAGTATAAAAAAAACTGGCATATGGATAAATGCACTAATAAATGAAATATGCATAAAACGAAAGTTTGAAATACTGACAGCAATAAGTATATGCACACAGTTGTACGGAAGACAAATATATTCATTCAAAAGATAATACATAAATACAACACACAAACAAACAAACTCATTGATCTTCTCCTGCAACATGCGGAAACATTAGTCTCGATCATCCATCTCCTCTCGTGAGACTTCTCAACGCAGTCAGCTTGAGTGTGTCTGGATGATAGCATCTACTAGTCTCGGCCTGACCAACTGTGTCAACTTCAGGCTTGTCTTACTTGCTGATATTCGCGTAGCATAGTGTAGCGCAGAAATCAGAAATATGCTGGTTTGATTTTTGTGGTGGAGGCGGACCACCCACTTTTCCGTACTGTACACCTCCGTAAGAACCGACACTTGTGACACAGGTTACTTGAATCTTGGTAAACCACTTTCGCAGGCGTGGTCTCGATCATCCAGACATATCGCCATACTTATCTACATGTATTCAAATAGCGTTTCCTTTTGATTTGAATGGTGTTTTGCGTCATTTTAAGCACATGTTAGGCCATATATGACGATTTTTTGTGGGGGTGTGGGGTGGGGTGTGGGGTGGGGGTGTGGGTGGGGTGGGGGTGGGGTGGAGGTGGGGTGGGGGTGGAGGTGTGGGGTGGGGGTGTGGGGTGGAGGTAGAACAGTAATACGCTGTATACTTCCAGCCATTCGTAAGAATCGACAATTTCTCACTTGATAAGTCGAGCTCCCAGTGGGATTCGAACCGCAGCGGTGAGAGAAGAGAATGTTTTCAGACGCAGGTCTTTTTTTATCCCGGTCACTGCTCAAGGAACGACTTGCATTGTTAAGTAACTATAATGTTGATGGATGCTATGGGAAAATGTTGCAATATAAATTAAAATAAATGTGCACCAAACAAGGGGTGTAAAATCCCCTCCGAATTCTTGTAAAGTTTGGTCTTATCGAGTCCAATAAAGGGCTTCATCATCATATTTGAGCGAAAAATACCGTGTCTACAATATAATTTGCATGCAACTCTGCAGTTCTGCAAGTGAGATGGTTATATGCTCATTTTTTGGATATTTTTTATATTACTGTACATGGAAGTGGGCATATAATGTTCATTCCTGTTGATATATAACATTTGTTTGTGTTGGTGCGCAGTAAACCCCCATTCAACTCGCCTGCTCCGTAGTAAGGTTACATACCTAGCGGAGCATGTCATGTGACACTTGTGTTTTAAAAGGTGCAAAAAAAGTAATAATAAAAAATAATAATAAAATATATAAATAATGCTCAAAATAAATTATTCACGGCAAAGTCAACTTTTTGATAACTTGCCTCGAATGTTGAACAGTTTCGAGACTTAAGGCATCAATATTTTTATGGACGAACCTCATCTCGCTGCGTTCAATTTGAAGCGACCAGTGAAAACATGTTTCTCGTGCGAGAACGTGCGGTTAAACAAGACTCTCGTGAATATCGAGAAAATATAGCTTGTTGGTTGGCGAGATGAACACGATTTGGATAGAAGGGAGGTTAGAGCTAAGAACAACACAAACACGCACATACGCTTACGGTCAAATATGTATACAATGTCCAAAGAGGCACTAATAATGAAATATTTCGAGACGATAAACGAAAAACTCAAGTAACCACTCTATACAATGTGCGAATGCGTAATCTGTATTTTATTGTAACTAGACACAGTTTTATTGCGTATTGTTCAAAGCAGACAAAATTATTTTTAAAAAAATCCGATTTAAACTTCCTTCAAATCCATTTCGCATGTTGGTTGTGTTTTTAGTACGGTATATGACAATACGCCCGTGTAAAGGTTGTGTTGCTGCACGATAAACCGGTTCTTCTGTTTACATAAACACGCCCAGTTTATTTAAGCGGTGTACATGTTTCACGCTGTGAGTACTTATGTTTTTCTATATTTTAAATGTTGTAACTGTACCTTATGATGTATCTCCGAGTCGTGTCTTTAGGACGTTATAGAGTAATGTATAATTATGAAGGGTTAGTGTTTCTTCATGGATTATTTTACCGATGCGTATGTTTTTTCGTGTCAACGCGAGAGTTTCAGCGTATACCTATCCCGTGTTGTATTTTGCTACATCAGCAATTGAAGACACACACCCGACTCCTACAAGAAAATGCAACAAACATATGATGTTATCTATATAATCTGTGCTTCTTATTGTTATATTCTATAAACAAAACTGGAATTATTCTGGAATAACGGGACGCATTATGTTGTGATTTTGTCCGTCCGTCCGTCCGTCCGCTCGCCCGTCCAAAAATAATTACGCATTCCGGACGATAACGTTGAAACCATAATATCCACACCCATGCAACTTCAAAGATAGATTGTCCTAAGTGAGAGGAGAAACTGTATTATTTTCGGGGTCAGTAGGTTAAACTTCATGGTCACCATGACCTTACGTGGAAATAACTATTACGAACAATAACTCCGAAACCATAAAACCCACAATCCTGAAACATCATTAGTACATGTCCTAGTAGACAGAAGTTGGAGGGTAGGCAACACGATGAACAAGTTTCGATAAAATCTGACTTCAATCTCAGCAATTTGCCCTTAAAAAGACGCTTTCCAGTCCTCCAAATCCGTTTGAAATCCGTTTGACGATCTCATTGAACAGGTATTTGAATTGGAATACCACATCACTATGTTAAGAAATAGGCGGTAGGCAATGTTGTCCTTCGGAAGTATCTGTTGCTTTAAAAGTATGAAAAGCATCTTCCATTCAGGGAGTTGTTTGTAGTCCGAAAGGGTTATCACAACATCAGGTAACATATCTGAAAATTGTTCTACTATCTGCTTATGATTCTGTGACATTCCTGCGCAATCGACAATGACTACATCACCTGTTTGACACCCGACATCAGATTGCAAATGCGATGTTGCACCTTCATTGGCATCATTCTCAAAGAGATGTATCGACAACTGTAATGGTCTGGGTGCAAGGCAATGCCACAATGCTTTTCCCACTGGAATATTGTACAGATGGAATTACTTGGATGTACAGATTTACTGATAGTTTTCCCATTAACTACTTCAGTTCTCTTTATACTTAATGGCTTTGTTCCATAAAACACACAGTGTGATTGATGATGTTTACAAACGAAGCGGTACTGATGCATTTTAGCTGAAATGAGAATGAATTCTTATTTAATACAATAAGACTTTTGTTTCTAAATCCGAAATTGTATTGAATATTAATGAAATATAAACATTTTGGTATGCACGTCTACTTGTAATGCTGTATACAGAACTGTAGCTGTTTCAATATTAAACTGTCGCACATGTGTAAAGGTACTACAAAAAACTGCAGCGATGAAACTGTCACATCGTGATTTTATTTAAGGAGTTTAAATACATTTAACTGGCATGAAATTAAATTATTATTTACAGTATCTAAACACATTGAAATACAACATTTCACCTTGTGGATGATTGGAAAGTGATATTAAGAATATATTGCAAATTTTGTCAAAATATGGCGTACACAGTGTGATATACGGGTATGTAGTTAATTACTAACAATGACCAAATGCATAGGACGAAACTAAAGCAGATTTCATTTCTTAAAGCTGAAATACTTACGATTTGAAGCTACTTTTATATCCAAAACTCCATTTGTTTACATTTCGTCTGCTCATACGTCACACGATTCACCGGTGATCGCAATAAAACTGTGTCTAGTTACAATAATATACAGATTACGCATTCGCACATTGTATAGAATGGTAACTATACCACAGGTATATGTCTCTATCAATGAAAAGAAAACGGGATCCCTTTTTTAGCTCGACTTTTTGAAAAATAAGAGAGCTTATGTAATCACCCCGGCGTCGGCGTCCCAGATCAAGGTTTGCGTGTAAGCTGTGTTTACAGGTCTATGTCTCTTACATGTCTTATCCTAGCGCAACCAAATTTGGCCATGGGCTTCCTTATAGCATTATCTTAAGGGATGTATAAGTAATTTTGGTTCCTGTAACCCTTGAGCTCCCAAGGAACCTAAATTTTGAGCTCCCAAGGAGCCCAAATTGTGATGGCCCATAAATGTGTAATAAAGACAGATCAACGTTTGTGCCCCCACTCCCCAACCACCACCCCCACACACCCACCCACCCACCCCCACCCCCTCCCTCCACCACCGCCCAACCCGAATTCTTTTACACATATAGCTATGTTATTATTATTTTGCTTAACCAATTTATCAATTTGCTTCGGATCCCCTCCCCCTCTCCCACCCCAACCATACTCCACACAACATCACCACCATCCGAATGTTTTTTTTATTTTTTATTACATATCTCTGAGTTGTTTTGTTTGATCAATTTATCAATATGTTCCGCCCCCACCCCACAACCATCCCACCACCCCACCACCACCTGCCGAATTTAAATTTGAACGCAATTATAATACATTTACATATAAAACAATTTAGATTAATTAAATTCAGATACACAGAGAAATGTTATCCACTGTTGACTCTGATACACATAACTAAGTAGCTCTTAGGTGTTTATATTGTATACCTATCATATAGAGCTATGACGCGGCCTATACAGAATAGATGTACAGTATGCGAAACGATATCATATACAGCTATGACGCGGCCTATACAGAATAGATGTACAGTATGCGACACGATATCATATACAGCTATGACGCGGCCTATACAGAATAGATGTACAGTATGCGACACGATATCATATACAGCTATGCCGCGGCCTATACAGAATAGTTGTACAGTATGCGACACTATATCATATACAGCTATGACGCGGCCTATACAGAATAGATGAACAGTATGCGACACGATTTCATATACAGCTATGACGCGGCCTATACAGAATATATGTACAGTATGCGACACGATATCATATACAGCTATGACGCGGCCTATACAGAATAGTTGTACAGTATGCGACACTATATCATATACAGCTATGACGCGGCCTATACAGAATAGATGTACAGTATGCGACACTATATCATATACAGCTATGACGCGGCCTATACAGAATAGATGTACAGTATGCGACACGATATCATATACAGCTATGACGCGGCCTATACAGAATAGATGTACAGTATGCAACACGATTCCAGCCGCACTTTCTGGCATGTTTCTGAAGACATCATAGGCCTGCATAGTCAACCCCCATATGACTAAACGTCCATACAACTCACCAAAGAGAAAGATATCACACAGATCTAGTAAATGTTTTCAGACATGTTTTTCTGGAATCAATGTTTATCTCTCGAATTATCTCGCTCCCGTCTGAAACCTCGTTGTGTATTCGGACACTTAGTTTCATGCATCTAGGTGTGGTAGTTTAGTCAATTGAAATACGATGGTTGTTTTTGCAGGTATTGCGTGATGTCGTTAGAAACCTCGTAGCGTTATGTTTTGTACCATAAGAGTGGGCTTATCACAGCCAATACCTACGGACCTATATTCGAATGTGCCGTGTCTTGGGGATTATCCCCACTTAGCACAATGGTGACAGGTCAATAAACCTTACAAGTACACACATTTCATATAGTTTCTAATCGCTTCTTTTCTATGACTCTTATATGACATCATATGCCAGCATCTCAGTGACGCTCGAGTATTTGGGTCCATCGAACAGATAGATGATGGGCCATTTCCAGTCTGTCTAGTCATAATCTTTTTTGGCCATGGTCTGTTTTGTCCATGTACCAATTGAAATACATGTATATTTTTTTTTTAGCACACAGACCTAATAACAATTATTTTAAGGTCTGTGGTAAAACACAGAAAGATCAGATGTTTTTATCAAAACGCAATATTGAAGCTATTACCAAGTAGTTTACAATGTTTGTATGTATAGTCCCCTGTAACCCATCGGAGGTATAGGAACAATAGAGTCTGGACTGTACCAAGCATTAAATGTGTAGTTCTAAGGATTACAGTCCTCTGCCTTGTAACCAATAGGACGTCCTAAATGAATATGTAAATAGAGTCTGGACTGTACCAAGCATTAAAGTTAGCATCTCGATTTATTAATCAATCCACTTATCAACTTGACGTTTAACCCGCTTGCATATAATATTTTGAGTTTTCATGCTTTCGTCTTATTTTAACAACAAGTGGCGGGGCGGGAGACGAGGGGATGGTGTGAGGCAGACAACGAGGGTGTGGTGTGTGTGTGTGTGTGTGTGGGGGGGGATGTGAAGTGTGTGGGTGGGGGGGGGGGGGGGGGGGGGTGGGGGGGGGGGGTGGGGGGGGGGTTAAAGAAAGGGTCGGGAGGTTTTAAAATGACAAGTTTTTAAACATAAAAGATGAAAAACTATCATAGTTTGAGAGTCTTTTTTTTTGTGTGTGATATAATCTTTTTATATATCAAAATCTCTAATTGGACATTAAATGATCTTAAAATGAAAAATGATTGACCCTCTATCGATCATTATCACGATCGATAGTTTCGTCCGAATTACGTTCATTACGTCCCTTGATGATCAAAAATGAGAAAACGGCTGAAAATATCACGTTTTTATGAAAGGGGGTGGGGTGGGGAGATGTAAGTGAGAGGGGGAGAAGAGAGAAAATGGGAGGGAGAAGGGAGATAGGGAGAGGGAGATAGGGGAGGAAGAAGGGGGACAAGGGAATGGACGAGGGAAAATACCCCCCACCCCCCCATCTAAGCCACAGATAGCGGTTTTAAAAAAAAAGTCTTATAAAAAATTTATTCCATTAAATACTGTATTTAATAGAATGTATTTAATAGAATAGGAGACTTTTTTTTTTTAAACCGGTATCTGTGATCTAACCATAACGTTAGGTTTAAATATATTATATTGGTGCAATATAATCAACAATCAATAATATGGAAAACAATTTCCTTTAGGCCCTATACTATTCTGATTATTAACATTAATGGTTGGACAAAGTTATATAGCAATTTGATAGAAAAACTAGCGGCACGTCACGCCGTGAGTTTTTAAAAAAAATCAAGATTGCCAATTGATAAAACCAGTAGGCCTATCCTTCTGATAAAACGCAGACAATGTAAGCTAAGTCAAAATTTAATAGTTTTTGATAGATTCATAAAATCAAAATCTGAAAAACACGAATTATCAAAATACCCGTTGTAGTACAACGATGGTACCCAAGAAAGTCCGGGTTAAAACCTGTCCGTTGCTTTTTGTTAACAGCACAAGCGACAGTAAACAAAAGTTAATTGACTACACTTCAAGTAAGAAATTATTTATTTACATGATTAATACATCTGTACAGATAAGATATACGTAATGAAACATGTGAATAAGTTTAATAAAGACTTTCCTTATGAAAAATAATTTCGATTTAAGCTTGTTTCGGCTTAATTACTATGGTGTTATCAGTTTTCGCGATATGCGTGAAACACATAAAATTTGTGTAGAAATTGCAGAGACGTTGAGATTTTATCTTATTTTTTTCAGTAGGTGATACAGTTTTGTGTTACTCGTTTTTTAGCTCCACTATTCGAAGAATAAGAGAGCTTATGTAATCACCCCGGGCTCGGCGTCGGCGTCCCACATCAAGGTTTGCGTGTAAGCTGTGTTTACAAGTCTATTCATCATTTTTCATTGCAGAGATGTTGAGATTTTATCTTATTTTCAGTAGGTGATAAAATTTGTGTTACTCGGTTTTTATCCTTAGGTTCTATAGTAAAATAAAAATCTTTGACCAAGTAACACAATGATAATTTTCAAGATTTTGATAATGAAAGATATGTATGTTGAATCAGTGTGCATGAATGTGCATGAAATTTGCAGGGTTTTAAAAGAACCACATTGTAGATACCTTAATTTTAACAGTAAACTTGGTTGAACATCAAGGATAAAGACCGAGTTTATCACCTACCAGAATGAATTAGGTAGGTCTTATTTCTGGTCACTGATTGGACAGTTTTATTGATGATGCTCTATCAAAATTATGAATATCTCTTACATTTCTTATCCTAGCACAACCAAATTTGGCCATGGGCTTCCTTATAGCATTATCTTAAGGGCTGCTTAAGCAATTTTGGTTCCTGTAACCCATGGGCTCCCGTGGATCCCAAATTATGATGGCCCATAAAATGTGTCCCATCTATATCAAAGTCTACTCGTCAGAGGCCAGTTTCCGTCCAAGCCCAGTTTCCGTCATTCTCATTTAAAAAACGTTTTTACACTGCAAATTACTTACGCAATGTCACTTATTGTCAGACGTTTATAACTGAAGATTGAAAACAGGAAAAACAAACAAAAAGTAAATAAGCGGTACAAAAACGAAAGGGATTTCTCCGAAAAATGTGTTTACTTCCTTATATGGCGTTGGGGATGCGCGCGCATATTGCCGCATAATAAACTATTGAAAAAATAACACTGTAATGACGTCATATTTTTATCACTCTTCAGTGGACGCAGTTAAATAGACCGTGATGATATAGTTTCACCAAAGAGAAGCAACTCATACAACCTAGCTGTATCTGTTTGATTTACACATAGTTACCCATCTTTACAGTGCAAATTGTCATCGTAAATGCATTACCAGGCGCATTGTTATAACGATCGGGGTGACTGATGGAACAATGCAAACATACCATTTTTACAATGAAATTGTTGAATAGACTTGCAAACAAGTTTCTAATTCATAAAAGTTTACTGTATCTTGACCGAGTTGAATCTATCACTCGATAAAATACATGACGGAAACTGGGCTTGTAAACAAAATGATTTCTCAGTTTTAGTCTATTTATAAACAGGTAAGTTATATAAAACAAAATTCGTAGGTATCAAATTTCCAGGAAGAGGTAACCTAATAGAAAATAGAGTAAAAATTGTCAGGATACACATATTTGTCTGAAAAAATAATTTATGTTTACATAAGTGACGGAAAGTGGCCCCCGACAAGTATATCTCTTACAATTCTTAACCTAGCACAACCAAATTTGGCCATGGGCTTCCTTGTAGCATTATCTTAAGGGCTGCTTAAGCAGTTTTGGTTCCTGTAACCCATGGGCTCCCATGGAACCCAAATTATGATAGCCCATAAAATGTGTCCCATTTCACATCAAATTTTGTGTTTAAACTGTGTTTACAAGTCTATATCTCTTACAATTCTTACCCTAGCACAACCAAATTTGGCCATTAGCTTTCTTATAGCATTATCTTAAGGGCTGCTTAAGTAATTTTGGTTCCTGTAACCCCTAGGCTCCCATGGAACCCAAATTCTGATAGCCCTTAAAATGTGTCTGTTTCACATCAAATTTTGCGTGTAAGCTGTGTTTACAGGTCTATTATCTCTTACATTTCTTGTCCTAGCTAAACTAAATTTTGGAATTGGTTTCCTTATAGTATGTTGTAAAGGGTTGGGTAAGTAATTTTGTCTTCTGCAAATTCTGAGCTCCCATGGAACCCAAATGGTGATGGCCCATGAAATGTGCAATAAAGGCAGATCTAGGTTTGCATGTAAGCATGCATATATATATCTATAATTTTGGTTTGGGATTTCTTATAGCATTTTGCATCTTATTCATACTTCACCCATATTGGGGCATGGGCTCTCTCCTCCCCCCACTCGCTCCCTCCTCCCACCGCTCACCCTCCCCCTTGGAGGTTAAAGGTCAGAAATAGGCTTGTCCGGGCTGTTTCTTTGTCGTGCATTGTGGGATTTTGAAATAACTTGGCACAAATGTTCACCATTATGAGACGGCATGTCGCGCGCAAGTCCCAGGTCCATAGCTCAAAGGTCAAGGTCACAGTTCGAGGTTAATGGTCAGAAATATGCTTGTCCAAGCTGTAACTTTGTCATGCATCGTGGGATTTTGAAATAACTTGGCACAAATATTCACCATAATGAGATGGTGTGTCGCACGCAAGACCCAGGTCCGTAGCTCTAAGGTCAAGGTCACACTTGGAGCAGAAAGTCAGAAATAGGCTTGTCAGGGCTGTAACTTTGTCATGCATTGTGGGATTTTGAAATAACTTGGGACAAATGTTCACCATAATGACACGGCATATCATGCGCAAGACCCAGGTCCATAGCTCAAAGGTCAAGGTTACGATACCTTCAGAACAAAGCAACACATATTTTGCAGCTAAACATGGTAAGGTATTCAACATTCCTTGCATGATCATTCACATGGCTACATTCAACCTTTCATATGGGTACATTCAAAGATAACTGTTTCTTCAGTAACTTCAAAATTAACAAACTGCCTAATAACAACTTTATTTGTTTGAAATTTTTGCAATTATTGTGTTGACAAAACAGTAACCTTCGACAACTGTGCAGCTTCTGAATTGTTAATTTTGCACAAGACCCGGTAGGGGACTATGGCCGTCCCTCAGACTGCTTCTTGTTTATTTATATTTTTTCTTTCTATAATTGTGAAAGTAAAAGTACCTGTAATTGGTTAATTTAAAGTTATCTGTTGTTGGCGAGAAATGTATTTCATCTGTTATTGAGAATATTTATATATACTGTTGTCTGTTATCCACAATCGGTATCGGGTGACGAGAAAAAGGTTGTTCCCCACCCTTCCCCACGTATGGTAAAATTGGTGTTATTTACTGTTAACTTTTTTCTTTTTCTTTTTAAATCTTTGTTGTCTGTTATCATCGAATTCAATTTGCTGTAATCCTGTTATGAAACACTCCCTTGACCCTCCTCATTTTAAAAGATAGAAAATGTGAACATGTAAAACAGTTAGATAATAGTTGACTTAAATAGTCATAAAATTTGACCATTTAAAACGCAATACATTATCAAATGAGTGTTTATTGTCAAGATACATTTACATAATGCCAAACACGATTTTTGCTAAAGTTTCTCCCCTTGACACAAAGAACTACATTTATATTTTGAACGCACCAACATGAGCTATTGTTTACATAAGTTTTCAGGTAAATTATGGTATTCAAAACCTTTACACAATGAATAAATTGCATGGTTATGAACTTAGAATTTCAGTTGTATTTTGGCTTTTGAAGAAAAGTGATAAATACTCGCTATAGGCTTGCATTTATCAACTTATTTACGCTCGCAAATATACAGCTGAAACTATTTCCGTAACATTTACGGAAATTGAAGCGGCTGTTCGGGGTCGGCATATGCCTCGTCAATTTCCGTTAGCGTTAACCTGGATTACCGCAATGTTGATTGTTGTAACTGTTTTTATTTGTGTGTATTTCGAGCTGCCATTGAAAATAAAAACCTAGTGATGTTTCTACACCTATTTATATATTTTTCTTTGCATTTTTTGTATTTTTATTATGCTATATACATATTCACGACAATAGACTACTTGTTTACGACAATAGACTACTTCTTTTGTAATCGCATTAGTAGTTTTTTTCAGATCGTCAACCTATTGGATTCATGTATTGATTTATTCATTTTTGCTTGATTCTTTCATGTGATAGCATAGGAGCTCGCTTGCGCTCGCCGCATCGCTTCGTGACGTGAGCTGTGCTCGCTATAAATCGAAACAAATTTCATTCTGAACGAGACAAATATCTTATAAATTAACGACTGTAAATTAAAAAAAATTAAATCACCTGTCTCCAACAGTACCAGTCGACATATAATAAGTTCATACATTAAAGGTATTGTCTACTAGTGCTTATGTCACAATTCATAAGACACTTACAGGTAGACCTGCACATAGCGCACAATAAGACATGAACTGTGCTCGCCCTATAGGTTTAACCTATCCCTAAAGGTTTAACCTATTTCATATCTTATTTTTACAGAATCTCACTGTTTTTGGGACAAATCTCCATTAAAATTATCTTAAATTGCCCAGATTATGGCTTCAAAAAGATCAAATGTATGAAAATGTCACACAAGATGAATGAGTTGCTGCAACTTCAAATCAAGAATGATAATGCAGCAGTGTAATTGTCATATAGAACAATATCTCCGCTTGAACAATCCACAGAGCGGGTGTGGTCATAAGTTGTGTGGTCACACACAACCATTGATCTTTGAGTATCGAAGATATATAGCTGTTGAAACTGACAGAAATGAGTGTGCATTATTTTTTAGTTTTAACCTAACTTACGGCGGTATTTCCCGACGCTACCCCTGCACATTAAAAAGCATGGAAAGCTTGCTTATTTACTGTTAACAGCCTAACATGTTACAGTAATAGCAAAGATCCAATGCACAATTCAATTCAGTGTGTAGTAGTTGTATATAATGCCAGGTCTATTATTATACTGAATCTCAGATAGCTACACCTTTTCAAATGACTTTTTGTGCACCTCTTCAAATATTTCCACCTCTTTTCAAATAATTGTACCACTCTTCAAATGATTTAGACCTCTCTTCAGATGGGTCTAAATATTTTGCTTTAAATGATTTGAACAATTCAGTTGCAGCTTTCTTTAACTTATATAAAGAGATGTGTAACTCATTGAGAGATGAAATGCCAAAATGATTACAATTCTCTTAAAATGATTTAAAGATAGCTGCCATAAAAACTTGTACTTACTCAAAAATCATTTAAAACAATCTCTTAAATCATTTTATAATTATTTTATTTTTAGAATTTTGGGATTCTTGGTTTTAAGAAACTCATTACTCAATGAGTGATACAAACAGTTTTAATCTGTTTCTCGCAACAATTAAAAGGCTCATTCAGTTCTGAGAAAACACTGAGTTGCATCATAATAGCATGACGTGATGTCATAATAGCATGACATGATGTCATAATAGCATGACATGATGTCATAATACTAGGGTGTGATGTCATAATACCAGAAAATGATGTCATGATAGAAGCAACCAAATGAAAATATGAATGAAGCATTCTGATTGGTTCAGTGATAAAAATTCGACCAATGAAATTAGTTAATTTAAAGCTCATTACATTCTCAGAACACACTGAGGTTTTATTGGACATTGAGTAGGGTAACTTGCCCCTGACATTCGATGTCACCTGTTTAGCGGTACCAGTGTTTGTGCTGGGATTACGTCATACTTTTCGCTCTCACCAAAACTCGCCCTTGAGTCGGACATTTTTTGCAACTTCAGTAGTGGGTCATAAAATTGCTGCGATGTTGCCATAAGCTCAAATAAAGAAATTGTCCTTATTTTTTTATTCATGTATGTATATAAATTTCCTTACATAAATTACAAATTTCAGATGTCTTCCAATGTAAAATGTTCGGGTATTGGCTCCTGACTTCAGTGTTCGTCTTCAGGGCAGATATATTTAGACATGCTCCAAAGTCGAACATGTAATTGCCCTTGAGTCGGACTATAAAGGTAACTGGAGAAATCAATAGATTGGGGGTAATTCTTGTTGTTTTGAATGAAGAAATCATTGGATTGCCTCCCTTTCATAGTAACAGTTATTGACCATTTCCAGTTGAGAAAGATATTCAACCATCAATAACTGTCCGAGTCAGGGGCAAGTCCGTCTTAAGGGCGAGTTACCCTAATGAGGTTCTTGAAACCCAGAAACACAAAATTCTAATAATAAAATAATTCTAAAATGATTTAATAGACTGTTTTAAACAGAAGTATAACTCATTTGATGTAAGCCTCTTTGACCCTCTCGTCAAAATAATAAAACGGAGGGGCAAAGCAGTTTAACTTCTAGTTAAATTATTCAAAGAGAGGTCGAAATGATTTACATAATATTGTTCATATAAAATCATCAGTTTTGAACTGCTCTCCATATCATTTAGACCTCTCTTCAAATATGTAACATTATTCAAAGAGAGATGTCAGTGATTATAAATGAGTTAAGCCTCTCTTCAAATCATTTATATTTTAGTACATATGTTTTTGATTTGCACCTCTTGAAATGATTTGAAGTGAGGTTCTAATTATTTGAAAAGCAGTTCAAATCAACTGATTTGTACCTCTTTTTCAAATTATTTAGAGTTCCGTCAGGGTGTTCTTGGGCAAGACACTTTCCCTTAAACTCGTCTGTCGGATGGGGACGTAAACCGGGCAGTCCCGTGTATCGGTCTATCCTTCGAGCACGTTAAAGAACCATAGGAATCTATTCGATAATAAGAGTAGGGCAGGTTCCTATGTATCCTTCCCCTCTCTCTGGGACAGCTCTCAATATACTATATGTGTTGATGAGCCATTAAACAACATTCAATTCAAATTATTTAGACCACACTTTAAATGATTTAAAGAGAGGTGTGAATGAATTGAAGGGAGATTAATATTGTTTAGAGATAGCTCGAAATATTTGAGGAGAGGTGCAAATATTTGAAGACAGCTCTATCTAAATATTTGATTTTCTGTAGAAATTCCATATATCCATATACTTGTTGTTGGTAAGCAAGAAACAGCAAGTAAGGATGTAGTATGTGAGTTCAATAGGTTAGCATGAACATAATGAAACATGTGATACACGACATGTGGATCCAAATAGTAGGTAGGGTAGGCATAACGTGGGTATTTATTTAGAAGGTTAACATAAAACATGTTAAACCGTATACATTTATTAGGTTAACAAAACATAAGGTTAACATAAAACATTTATTAGATAAACATAAAACATGTTAAACCATATACATTTATTAGGTTAACATAAAACATGTTAAACCATATACATTTTTATTAGGTTAACATAGGACATTTATCAGGTTAACATAAAACATTTATTAGATAAACATAACACATGTTAAACCATATACATTTATTAGGTTAACATAAAACATGTTAAACCATATACATTTTTATTAGGTTAACATAAAACATTTATCAGGTTAACATAAAACATTTATTAGATAAACATAACACATGTTAAACCATATACATTTATTAGGTTAACATAAAACATGTTAAACCATATACATTTTTATTAGGTTAACATAAAACATTTATCAGGTTAACATAAAACATTTATTAGATAAACATAACACATGTTAAACCATATACATTCATTAGGCTATTGTAACAAATGTTAAAACATACATTTAATAGGTTAACATGGTTAACATAATTTTTTTAAAACCATATACATTTATTAGGTTAACATAAAATGTTAAACCATATACATGTAATTATTGTATTAGATTAACATAAAAACATGTTAAACTGTATACATTTATTAGATTAACATAACACAAGTCAAACCATGTTCATTTATTAGGTAAAACGTAAATGTTACACATATGGATCCACAGCTACAGTTTGGATTATAAGGAAAATTAGCTGCATTCAATATTTGTTATAAGTACTTGTTCTAGTTGCCTCCCTGTTGATTAAAAAATTAATATCTTCTTATAATTCTATCGTCATGTTTTTTATCATCATTCCCCATGTTTCATTCCAACCCGATATGATCAAAGTTGTTATTCATTCATTCCATACGTGTATGTGTTAATTTCTGTCATCCTTAGTTATGGTTCTTGAAGCTTCGCACACAGGGTACTATACATTCATATAAATGAAAATGTGTAAACAGCGTACAGTACCATACATTGATAATATGAAGCTTGGTACAAAGCATACTATACATTCATATAAATGAAGTTTCGTGCACAGGGTACTATACATTCATATAAACGAAGTTTCGTGCACATAAATGAAGCTTCATACACAGGGTACTATACATTCATATGAATGAAAATTTGTACACAGGGTACTATACTTCCATATAAATGAAGCTTCGTACACAGGGTACTATACATTCATATAAATGAAAATACGTATGCAGGGTACTATACATTCATATATATAAAAATTCGTACACAAGGTACTATACATTCATATAAATGAAAATTCGTACAGAGATTACTATACATTCATATAAATGAAAATTCGTACACAGAGTACTATACATTCATATAAATGAAAATTCGTACACAGAGTACTATACATTCATATAAATGAAAAATCGCACACAGGGTACTATACATTCATATAAATGAAAATGTGTAAACAGCATACAGTACCATACATTGATAATATGAAGCTTGGTACAAAGCATACTATACATTCATATAAATGAAAATTCGTACACAGAGTACTATACATTCATATAAATGAAAATTCGTACACAGAGTACTATACATTCATATAAATGAAAAATCGCATTCATATAAATGAAAATTCGTACACAGAGTACTATACATTCATATAAATGAAACGTAAACAGAGTACTATACATTTATATAAACAGTAGGCCACCATGATGACCAGGAACCTGCTTTTTACACATGATTGATTCTGGTTATCTCCAGATTTACAGGTGCAATCATGCATGTTACAGTAAATCTTGATGTATATTTTGAGCCATTTGTACCTGATGTGCCACCCATAGAACATTGTTGGTTTGCTGTTTTCATACCTATCATGAAACCCCATCCAAAACTTCTCTACTGTCTTCAGCAAAAAAAACAATGTTTTACCCAATTATGAAATCAGCTGCAGCTAACAAATCCTTTTTTTTCAGGATGGCCTTACTTGGTTTTAAAGGGGCACACGGCAATCTTGAAGTATTTACCAAGCAGTCATGTCTCAGCCATGTATTTACCAAGCAGTCATGTCTCAGCCATGTATTTACCAAGCAGTCATGTCTCAGCCATGTATTTACCAAGCAGTCATGTCTCAGCCATGTATTTACCAAGCAGTCATGTCTCAGTCATGTATTTACCAAGCAGTCATGTCTCAGCCATGTATTTACCAAGCAGTCATGTCTCAGCCATGTATTTACATGTACCAAGCAGTCATGTCTCAGCCATGTATTTACCAAGCAGTCATGTCTCAGCCATGTATTTACCAAACAGTCCTGTCTCAGCCATGTATTTACCAAGCAGTCCTGTCTCAGCCATGTATTTACCAAGCAGTCATGTCTCAGCCATGTATTTACCAAGCAGTCCTGTCTCAGCCATGTATTTACCAAGCAGTCATGTCTCAGCCATGTATTTACCAAGCAGTCATGTCTCAGCCATGTATTTACCAAGCAGTCATGTCTCAGCCATGTATTTACCAAGCAGTCCTGTCTCAGCCATGTATTTACCAAGCAGTCATGTCTCAGCCATGTATTTACCAAGCAGTCATGTCCCAGCCATGTATTTACCAAGCAGTCATGTCTCAGCCATGTATTTACCAAGCAGTCATGTCTCAGCCATGTATTTACCAAGCAGTCATGTCCCAGCCATGTATTTACCAAGCAGTCATGTCTCAGCCATGTATTTACCAAGCAGTCCTGTCTCAGCCATGTATTTACCAAGCAGTCATGTCTCAGCCATGTATTTACCAAGCAGTCATGTCCCAGCCATGTATTTACCAAGCAGTCATGTCTCAGCCATGTATTTACCAAGCAGTCATGTCTCAGCCATGTATTTACCAAGCAGTCATGTCCCAGCCATGTATTTACCAAGCAGTCATGTCTCAGCCATGTATTTACCAATCAGTCCTGTCCCAGCCATGTATTTACCAAGCAGTCATGTCTCAGCCATGTATTTACATGTACCAAGCAGTCATGTCCCAGCCATGTATTTACCAAGCAGTCATGTCTCAGCCATGTATTTACATGTACCAAGCAGTCATGTCTCAGCCATGTTTTTACATGTACCAAGCAGTCATGTCCCAGCCATGTATTTACCAAGCAGTCATGTCTCAGCCATGTATTTACATGTACCAAGCAGTCATGTCTCAGCCATGTATTTACCAAGCAGTCATGTCTCAGCCATGTATTTACATGTACCAAGCAGTCATGTCCCAGCCATGTATTTACCAAGCAGTCATGTCTCAGCCATGTATTTACCAAGCAGTCATGTCTCAGTCATGTATTTACATGTACCAAGCAGTCATGTCTCAGCCATGTATTTACCAAGCAGTCATGTCTCAGCCATGTATTTACCAAGCAGTCATGTCTCAGCCATGTATTTACATGTACCAAGCAGTCATGTCCCAGCCATGTATTTACCAAGCAGTCATGTCTCAGCCATGTATTTACCAAGCAGTCATGTCTCAGCCATGTATTTACCAAGCAGTCATGTCTCAGCCATGTATTTACCAAGCAGTCATGTCTCAGCCATGTATTTACCAAGCAGTCCTGTCCCAGCCATGTATTTACCAAGCAGTCATGTCTCAGCCATGTATTTACCAAGCAGTCATGTCTCAGTCATGTATTTACATGTACCAAGCAGTCATGTCTCAGCCATGTATTTACCAAGCAGTCATGTCTCAGCCATGTATTTACCAAGCAGTCATGTCCCAGCCATGTATTTACCAAGCAGTCATGTCTCAGCCATGTATTTACCAAGCAGTCATGTCTCAGCCATGTATTTACCAAGCAGTCATGTCTCAGCCATGTATTTACCAAGCAGTCATGTCCCAGCCATGTATTTACCAAGCAGTCATGTCTCAGCCATGTATTTACCAAGCAGTCATGTCTCAGCCATGTATTTACATGTACCAAGCAGTCATGTCCCAGCCATGTACCAAGCAGTCATGTCTCAGCCATGTATTTACCAAGCAGTCATGTCTCAGCCATGTATTTACCAAGCAGTCATGTCTCAGCCATGTATTTACATGTACCAAGCAGTCATGTCTCAGCCATGTATTTACCAAGCAGTCATGTCTCAGCCATGTATTTACATGTACCAAGCAGTCATGTCCCAGCCATGTATTTACCAAGCAGTCATGTCTCAGCCATGTATTTACATGTACCAAGCAGTCATGTCTCAGCCATGTATTTACCAAGCAGTCATGTCTCAGCCATGTATTTACCAAGCAGTCATGTCTCAGCCATGTATTTACCAAGCAGTCATGTCTCAGCCATGTATTTACCAAGCAGTCATGTCTCAGCCATGTATTTACATGTACCAAGCAGTCATGTCCCAGCCATGTATTTACCAAGCAGTCATGTCTCAGCCATGTATTTACCAAGCAGTCATGTCTCAGCCATGTATTTACCAAGCAGTCATGTCTCAGCCATGTATTTACCAAGCAGTCATGTCTCAGCCATATCTTCGAAAGTCTTTAGGGAATTTCATGAAACCACGCAAATGTTTATGACAATGAGAATTATGGTGTGTCACACACAAGAATCAGGTCCGTCTTCAAAGGTCAAGGTCACACTTGGAGGTCAAAGGTCAAATGAACATTGGGGGTTATATAAACTATTGTCAATATACTCCGACATCAACAATAGGGCGGAGATATCTAAGTACTGGCGACATGTCAATTGCCAAAGTGAAGAAAGGAAGCTGAAGTCTTGACATGATAATTCAGCAGAAAACATACTGTTCTTACCATTGACTAGTTAATAACTCGGAAAATGTAACAAAGTAAATTTGAATTGGAGTTTACTTTTTTTTTTAAACTGGATATTTTTTTCAGTGATGTAAAAATTTACTGCTTTTATATAACCGTACGTCTCCACTCGAGCATGGAGTGTGAAGACACGCTTTGTCACTTATCCCTTAATCAGATGTTATATGGTGCATATTTATAAGTACTCCAGACTTCAAATGAATCTGAAATTAAGTGTGATACTTAATGTCATTTTAAAAATTCTTTCAGCCATATCACAACGGTGATCATGGTTATACAAAGATCTTATTAATATTGCTTTCCTCTTGACATGGCATACTTATTTGAGATAGGGTTGAACTATTTACAGTTTTACCCTTTTATTCCCTCTTTTGTTATGACAATTTAATTTTACTGACTTATACAACGTTTTGCTGTTTAATAATGTGTGTTGTCTTAAAAAGGAAAAATCTTGTTCCAAAAGAAAGTCACCATGACTAATCTTGACTTAATTTTTCTAGTTAAAATGTTTAATTACCTCCATTTCTAAGACATTAATAGTCCTACACTCGTCAAACTCCATTTGCAGATATATCTAGACATTTATGCCCAAAAAAAGGTCACCATGACTGACCTTGACCTACTTTTACACTGATCATAACAACATTGATTCCTGTTGTTATGATCATCTATAGCCATTAACTGTCCAAACTTCATAGAGATATACCTAGATAAATGCAATACAGTCACACCAAAAGTGGGTCACCTTCACTGACCTTGACATACTTTTTACACTTCGATGATTATGGCTATGGTGTTTTTCTAGCTCAGTTTATGACCGTTGTGAAGGGAACACATGGCATTTGATGTTTAAGTAAAACAATGGTGTGGTAAAAACGTTTGTGCCATTATCAAGCCTCTAATTGATAGAATTTCTCCTAATTATTATAAATGCCATGTTAACCAGTAGAGCATCCTCTGGCCATCCTAGCCCTCCATTCGCAACATCTCGTACACTTCTTCGAGGCATTACTCGAATATATAGAGAAGGCCACCATATTGGTTATGTCATACTAGCATGACGCATGTTAGATTCCCGCCAAAACAAACTTACATTCAAAATCAAACTTATCTTCAGGGTTTTGCAATGTCATTTAGCCGATTGCTCCATCTACAGTTTATTTACATGAAAGTAATGATAAAACCTTCATCTGTATTGTAAATAATAAACGTGCAATGCAAATCTTACATTAAGACGTGTGACAACTGGCCATATTGTTTACATAGAAACAGTGCACAATTTTATTTGCCGTTGCCTTCCGGCTAACAAAATCTAAACAATTTTCAACATACCGCAGCGCCGAATACAGACGAGGCGTGATTCTGAAGAAAGACAGGATTGGCCGAGTTTGCACGGTTGCCTGGCCCTCTTGCTTATTCTCTCAACATAACATAATTTCCTTTTATTGTTAATGGATACAATTTTGTTAAATGCTCATTAAACCCACAGGAAAGTGTGCTATGTAACATAAATACTAACATTGCGACAGGTTAATTGTCAGTATGGTCTTAATTTAACAATGTGGCAGTGTTCCTTAGACATTAACATATTTCATGGTCAGTGATTTTAAAATTAAAATCAGTTTGAGATTTGTTAATAATATTCCACATTTCTGAATAAAGTGTTATTTAAGCATTTTTGAGGTTGAGTCATTTTATGTAGCTTTATAAAATGTTATTTTAATGATTTAAAAAGAAAAACCAGAAATAAGCTTTAAAAAATGTTTGCAGATTATATTTTTTTGAGGTGGAAAAAAAACAGTACTTGTTTTGTGTATTGGTAGTTAAATATTACTGTTTGTATTGTGGCTTAAAACTCAAGCACCTTGCAAAATGGCAGCATGTTTGAATTATGGTTTTCAATCGATTTATGATGAAAGAAGTACTTGATGGATTAGTCTAATCTTTCCCAAACTAGGGTCGTAATTGGAAATTGCTGAAATGTTTAATTAAGTTTATTTTAGCTATGGGTTTATATCGGATGACTGCATGATATTAATAGACAATCTCACGATCATGATCATATCGGTCTCATACATGTTAGGCCAGACTTCTGTATTTACCGTCTACATTTTTTAAGTTAAAAAAAAATCACATTGACATTTTCTTAAAGGGACAATGTCCGTAACTTTTAGCTTATAAAACATACACAAATTACATTCACAAACATAACACTAAACATTATTGAATATTTACTAATTAAAAGCAAGATTGACGGAATTCAATCGCAGTACAAAAAAAAGAAGTACCGCTTCGCAAGTTTAATTGAACTAGGAGCCCAAACTAAAATTACACTCGCTGGTAATACTGGAGTACGCGAAATAGTCGACGTCTCTCCTAACTGAGCTAAGCGGGCCATATATATTACGCAATACATACTATGTAGAAATACGCTAATGGAAGTCACTTGATCAGCAGAAAAGGTAAATAATGTGAGTCCCACATTATTTACAAATAATATTTAAAACATTTTTTTCAAACTCACGAATGTATTACTACTGACTTGATTGTTTTCAAATATACATTTCACTGAATAAAAGTCAAACAGTTATTTGGTTATGTTCAATATCTGCTTACTTACGGACAGTGTCCCTTTAATAGTTTCTACATTCTGCTGATGAAATAAGTTAATAAAAATACATTAATGCACGATTTCTAACCTTGAAAAGCATTTTGAGGTGTTCATGTGAAACATCTGTAATTGTGGACAAATAAAGAACAATATATCATAGTTTTGCTTTGACCCCTGTGTAGGGATGATTTAGCATACATTACCAGACATTAACAGAGTGTTTAATGTGATTTTCTGATCTAGTTTTACCTCGGCACTGAGGTCATTAAGTTTCATTATCGATTTCACACTTGCCTGATATAAGATTAAACTTTTAAGTATTTTTACTGGTTTAAACATATTCAACTTTTTATTTCATGTGTTTGGGAATAAACACTTGGATCAAGATCAAAAGGTATTCCACGCTGTCTTAAAAGGACACTTGGCAATCTTTAAGTCTTTTTCAAGCATTAACCCTTAACCCGCTACATATATATAATGGACTGTCCTTTCTTTGAATTAAGACCATTCCATTTATGAGACAAAGGGGTGTTATGGGGAAAATGACTGATCAGCAGCTGGACATTGTAAACTCCTGGGTTTACAATGGACGCAAAGGATATTATAGTCGTTCGTAGCGGGTTAAGTGTTAACATTAGCCTCTCGATTTATTAATCCAGTATCATCTTGATTTTAAACCTGCTGGCATGTACAATGTATTTAAATATAATTGTGAGTTTTCAACTTGTCTTCATTAACTTCCATATGTGTGTATATATTATTGGACAAAATGTAATCAACAGTGCGGGTGTATTAGAATTAATATTAATGATTGAACAAATGCAATTTATGTAGAAAAATTAACGTGTGCAACATGATTGACTATATATTTATCTTTAGTTGCATTCAAATAATTATGTAAAATTTCATCTTAATAAATTAATAAAATAATATACTAAATATATATACTGAAAGCAAATAGAAACATGAAACGGGAATTTCCGCTATACATTGTATATACTGCATTCCATATATATATATATTCCAAGGAAATCCCAAGATGTTTTGTAAAAAAAAAGTTGCAGTTAGTTCGAGAAAGGACACAACTGTGATGTTGGAGATGTTTTAATCACAGTTCATGTTGTAACAAGAAATTCATAAATGTTGAAGTTCCTCTTTGAAAAATTGAGCCAGTTCAGTACTGTATTTTACGTTAAGAGTTTGCAAAATTCTGCATCCTAAGTTTGCGCCAAATGCGTACTCCGTCGATAATGAAACTTTGCAGGAATACTATTTGCTGTGTAACGTGTTGTTTTAGTCTTGTTTCCAAAAAGAAAGACCATGTACCATTCGATTAACAGCAGCATATTGTACATACAATATATAGCGAAAATTCCTGCGTCGCGTTTCTTTTTCCTTTCAGTATATATACCATTTTATCAAGAAGTCTAGTGGACAAAATGCTTGGCTGTCATGTGTTCGGATCCTGAAGGAGGCAGACCTTTTTAGATAGACTCTTTGAAGAAAAGACAAGATATTCTACCCACCCCAGCACCGAGATCTGCCGATAACCTATTACGTTAACCTCACATCTCAGATCCACCCCAGCTCCGAGATCTGCTCCAATAACCTATTACGTTAACCTTACATCTCTCTACCCACCCCAGCACCGAGATCTGCCGATAACCTATTACGTTAACCTCACATCTCAGATCCACCCCAGCTCCGAGATCTGCTCCAATAACCTATTACGTTAACCTCACATCTCTCTACCCACCCCAGCACCGAGATCTGCCGATAACCGATTACGTTAACCTCACTTCTCAGATCCACCCCAGCACCGAGATCTGCTTCCAATAACCTATTACGTTAACCTCACATCTCAGATCCACCCCAGCACCGAGAGCTGCTTCCGATAACCTATTACGTTAACCTTAAAGCAATTCAATCAAACTTTACACATATATTCACTTTCATAAAAGAAACTCGGCCAGACAAGTGCCATAACTCGGCCAGACAAGTGCCATAACTTGTTATTAATTTTAACAGAATTATGGCCTGTTTTCAACTTAGATTCCCAATAAATAGGCAAGACCTAAAAAGTCGAGCGCACTGTTAATTGACAGCTCTTGTGTGTATTTAAAGTAAATGACGTCCTGCGTTAAATTTGTTTGCTTAGATACCCAAATTCACATTTAATTTGTTCACTTAAATACCCAAATTTGTGTTAAATTTTGTTTGCTTAAATACCCAAATTCACATTTAATTTGTTCGCTTAAATACCCAAATTTGCATTTAATTTGATTGCTTAAATACCACTTAAATACCTAAATTCACCATGAGCTGGAAACTTGAAATTACGCGTACAAAGACACATATGTGTAGGTTCTGTAGCTTTAAGCTCTCTCAGCTAGGAATTAAATTGTATATGAAAACAGATATTGTCATTATACAATAATCATTGAAATGTCTTAAGCTCTCTCAGCTAGAAGCTGGCAATAAAATCAAGCAATGATCACAAGTTTTCAATCTCGACGATGAAGAAAATCAGCGAAATTAATTTCTTTCATTTCATTTATTTGTTTGCAGTCAAGTGTGTTTGCCGCAATGCATTAAATCATGATATGCATGTGTAGAAAAATCACAATCACTTCAGAAGCAGAGACACTTTTATTTGCTGCTGTTAATTTATTGAAGCAAGAAGATGCTCATTTAGTAATGACTCACATCTGATATGATGTGACTTCACACTCGAGATTCACTGAGATTGTTGGTGTTATTTGTCAACCTCAGTTCCAGTCCATCTACCAGCACATCTTGTTTGTTGAATGACTTACAGATGATGTGCTGAAGTTCACAATTCGCGGTGATTGGTTATTTTATGGTTATGCATTCATACAAAAACCATTCAGTTTGTATCAGTGAGTGAACGGAAAATGTTAATATGAAAATAGTAGAAGGTGATAAAATCTGGTTTGTGATTCACAGTGATAAGACTGATTTTAAGGGTGGGCCATAATTATATACCGGTATAGCTATTCTGTGCAGGATTTGAAATTTAAATATTGATGAACAATTTTAATTTAAGTTTAACTTTTTCGAAAATTCATATACATATAATTTATATTACCAAGACAGTCAAGGAATGAAATATAGATGCATAAACAAGAGCATAAGAAGTACATAACTATAGATGTAACCAAGGCCGTTACAATTAATGAGCACATTAACGGAATATTAAATAGATAGCTGGGGAAACATTTCATGTTGGTGACTTAGCTGGTAGTCAAGATGGAGAATAAACAATACCTGAAGTAGTGAAAAATGTCTTAAAAAAGGTTTATTTAAATTGTGTTTGTGGATTTTAATTATTTTTTTCTCTTTAGAGGGTGCAATTAGGTTTGCACCATTTAAATCGGTAAGTGTTGTCGCTTATTTCCATCTTTTACATTACTGAATTTATTACTATACTTACATTCAAAATATTTAGTGTGTGTGTGTGTGTGTGTGAATCGAAACACTAGTTTAAAAGCAAAAAACAAAATCAACGGATGTGATATTTAACTGCGCTTGTGTTATTAACTCGCATTAAGATTGTATATCGAGGGCTTGGTGCAAGACGGGTCTAACTCACATTTTTTTCACAAAATCATGTACATCGTATCTATATACAATATATATATAACTTCTTTTGAGAGGAAGCAATAACAAATGTTGGACTTCAGATTCCATTCAAAATCTGAGAGCAGACGGGAATACAAATTGTGCAGCTACTGTATTTTCCCTAGTATTAGTATTAGGGCCTCCCCTAATAGAATCACCACCCACCCTCACACACCTCCCAAACACACACACACCTTTTTTAAAAAAAAAATTATAATTTTTTTTAATTAAATTCTTCAAAATTCAATACATTTTCGAGCTCTTGTTTCACAAAATCAAAAAAATAAATAAATTCAATTTTCAATTCTATTTTTCATCTTTTGTATAACCCTAATGGTAATTTTTGTATGGCGTTATTGGCAGTGCTAAATTGATACGATTATAGACCAGGCTATAGTGGGATTAAAGACAGCTTTAAAAGCCAATTAAATATCAGAAAGTTAAGTCTCATACTTCCATTGAGCCAGTTACATTCATTTGTATTGCAAGATTATACAGGGACTTTTTCTTATAAGTTTTAATAAGATTAAGTGTTAAACGTGAAGCTTTTATTGTAAGAGCCTTAGTAGGATTTTAATGTAATACCATGTGACATTTTCATATTATTTTTTTTATGAAAAATTAAGAAATAATATATTTCCAGCGGGTTTATATTGTCCCAGATCAATACCTGGAGGGCGGGAAGACCATCAATACGAAGGACTGTAGGCCCGCGGTTTCGATGTGTTTCAAGTCCCAAACACCAGGTTTTCATCTTGCACAATATTTAACACGCTGGAAATATTTTATTGTTTATCTGACATGGATTTTTATGTATTTTATACACACATTTTCGAGAGATTGAACATACCGGTAATACAAACAAATTCTCACAACTTACATTGTACGTCCATCTCTCAGCACCAAACGAAGAAAATATACAACTTTATCGTATTTCTAACAAGTTCAGTTTGTTGTTTGAACGTAACATTGCCTTAAAATAACGTAACTGTTGTTTTGGATGTTTTTCGACATTGAAAATTGTTTAAAATGACGTTCTAACGGTTGAAGGACGTGACGTCAGAGGTTTATATAGCTTTTTCAAAAACTCAATAGCCAATCAGCATTGACTATTTTCATAAACAATCTAAAATGATCAAATCCAAGTTGGTTCTAAATGGAATTCATGTTGATGAGGCTTCCAAGATGGCTGCCAGTGGCCATCTTTCTTTAAATGTTATAAAAAATCTTGTGATCGCAGGAACATTTTTCTAGTTTGTCCTTAATAAAATTAAACTTTCAAGATGGCCCCCAGGTCTAAAAATCAACTCCTTTTCTGAGATTTCATGTAGATTTCATTTGAGGACAAATTGCCCGTGTACTATAGGGTGATAAGGATCAAGAATTAGTATTGAAATGGAAGTGTTATTATTTTAAGTCTCTTTATTATACTTAAAGGGACACCTTGTAATCAGCTGCATCTGGGCAACTTGTATATTTGCACCTTATAGAACTGATTATTGTTTAACGGCTCATCATAGGTTATTTAGAGCTGCCCTAGTTAAATGCAAGTTGTGTTTGTATTTACTAATTGTTGATAATATATATTGCAACAATAATATAGTTAAGCTATACGGATGGCGTGATACAGTACTGGTTCTACCCAGGAAAAATGGGGTGGTCTGCCTCTACCACAAAAAACTGACCGTCATATATGGCCTAACATGTGCTAAAAATGATGTAAACCACTATTCAAACAAAACATGTTAATTGTATGCAAGCAGCTGTAAAGTCCAAATGATACTGGATTAATTATTTAAGGTGATAATGTTTATGCTTGATGACTACTTCAAGGTTGCGTGTGTCTCTTTAAGAAAAGAAACACTTCAACGAGCTGAACAAAAGCACAGAATTTATTTCATTATCCACGTTTTTCTTTTCAGCATTGATTCTCTTTTTTATTTTACCAATAGTAGTTTCTCCTACTGCACTAATTAAAACGAGAAAGTGATTATCGGCTATAGAAGGTTCTGGCTAATCTTCATCAGAAGGTTCTGGCTAATCTTCATCTTTAATGGAATTCTAATTTCTTTAGACATGGTAGAATTCTAAGGTTTGTTTATACCCTGACAATGAATTATCTCCAGTGGTTGACCTCCAGGTAGTTTGTATTGAACTGAATGTTGTTTAACAGCTGATCAACGCATTATAGGATTTTTAGAGCCGCACCTGAGAGAGGGGAAGGATACATAGGAATCGGGGAAACTGCCCTACTTATACTAAGGAATAGATTTTTACCGTTGTTTAACAGCTCAGTGGATAATCTCTGATACACTGGACTGCCTGGTTTACGTCCCCATTCGATGAACGAGGCTAATGGAAAGTGTCTTGCCCATGAACACCCCATTAAACACATTGGTGCTGGATATGCTTGAACTCAGATCTTCCGGTTTCAAGTCCACCATGCTGTCTACTGGACCATGTCATTCACGGCCTGGAAGTACAATGGCTGCTGAATGGTTGGCTGTACCTACTGGACCATGTCATTCACGGCCTGGAAGTACAATGGCTGCTGAATGGTTGGCTGTACCTACTGGACCATGTCATTCACGGCCTGGAAGTACAATGGCTGCTGAATGGTTGGCTGTACCTACTGGACCATGTCATTCACGGCCTGGAAGTACAATGGCTGCTGAATGGTTGGCTGTACCTACTGGACCATGTCATTCACGGCCTGGAAGTACAATGCTTCTGAATGGTTGGCTGGTACCTACTGGACCATGTCATTCACGACCTGGAAGTACAATGCTTCTGAATGGTTGGCTGTACCTACTGGACCATGTCATTCACGGCCTGGAAGTACAATGCTTCTGAATGGTTGGCTGGTACCTACTGGACCATGTCATTCACGACCTGGAAGTACAATGCTGCTGAATGGTTGGCTGTACCTACTGGACCATGTCATTCACGGCCTGGAAGTACAATGCTGCTGAATGGTTGGCTGTACCTACTGGACCATGTCATTCACGGCCTGGAAGTACAATGCTGCTGAATGGTTGGCTGTACCTACTGGACCATGTCATTCACGGCCTGGAAGTACAATGCTGCTGAATGGTTGGCTGTACCTACTGGACCATGTCATTCACGGCCTGGAAGTACAATGCTTCTGAATGGTTGGCTGTACCTACTGGACCATGTCATTCACGGCCTGGAAGTACAATGGCTGCTGAATGGTTGGCTGTACCTACTGGACCATGTCATTCACGGCCTGGAAGTACAATGCTGCTGAATGGTTGGCTGTACCTACTGGACCATGTCATTCACGGCCTGGAAGTACAATGGCTGCTGAATGGTTGGCTGTACCTACTGGACCATGTCATTCACGGCCTGGAAGTACAATGGCTGCTGAATGGTTGGCTGTACCTACCAATTTCCATTGTAATAATGACACTCTTAGTGTTAATATCTTGTACGATGATGAAGGTACAATCGTTGCTATTTAACTGTACCTACCAATTTCCATTGTAATTACAGCAAACATAAGTGTAATTACCTCGTATGATGATGAAGGTACAATGGGTGCTGAATGGTTGATTGTACCAACTTCCATTATAATAACAGCAAACATACACAAATTACTGGTTCTAACTGGTTGCTATTGTCATTACATTATATATTATAAAGTGAAAGTATCAGTCTGAAGATCATGTTACTGACACCTTGCTAATATACCTCACACAAAGTTGCTTATAGCAATTTAGCTTTTATTATCTATATAATAGATATATCTTATTTCTGTATGTATTTTTTATGGTAATTCAAAGTATTTAACATTTAAACACAACATGATTATTTTATTTTGATAATGAAAACGATGAGAAATACAGCATTGAGGTTCTGTTACACAAATATAGGAATGTTGCACAATATAGGAATTATAGGAATGTTACACAATATAGGAATTATAGGAATGTTACACAATATAGGAATTATAGGAATGTTACACAATATAGGAATTATAGGAATGTTACACAATATAGGAATGTTTGATGCAGTTTTAATTGCTTTTATATCAGGGCATATATGCAGTAAGGGCACACCTGGCATGCATTGCAATGGTTATGAAAATGTATGGTTTACTATATGTTTTTCTCCCCAACCACTCAGATGTAACTGTCAGATGTTACCAGCGTAACTGTAGAAGAGTTTTAAGTAAAAATATAAGCATCAGGTCAGATGTATAACTTACACCTCTGACAAACATAATTGTAAATAGATGGTATTTTGGTAAGACAAAATTATTTATTTTAACCCATGTTTTTATTCTGGTATTAACTTGCCACCACCACACATGCCAATATACTCAGAAATTGATTGAGGCATTATCGAGAGAAAGAAAGATGTAAGAAAATGCATGGTGCCCATCCTAAAAAGGAACAAAAATAAGTGCACCCCAGTTTATAAAGCCTATAATATGTATCAGCTGGGTTGAGCACCTTGTTTTGTGGTAGATCTCGGCTGTGGCGTAGTGGTAGGGAGCATGCAGGAGGTCATGGGTTCAAATCCCAACAGATCACACCGAAGGCTTCATGAAAATGGTATGAGTTGCTCCATTGCTTGAAGTAGCATATACCAGGTAGTGCTAGGTCGGTCTGTTGGTATACTGTGTGTGACTGGGTGGGTCATCATGTCGTGCATATGGCGCGGTATTCCAGTGTGGCAGCACTATAAAGTTGAACATTGAACCCACTACTACAAGTCGACACCATCGTGATATGACTGAATGATTGTTAAAAGAGATATTAAATCCCATGCATACATAAATTTTGTGATATAAAGTAATAAAATAAATATAATGATGAAAATGCATGAATAATAACTTTGAATAGGGACCAACACAGCTTTACAACCTTTATTTCCATTTTCACGCAAAGTCAATGACCATGAACAAGATTGTGTGCCTTTTGGAGAACTGAATCTAGCGTTTAATGTGATGATCAAGTCATCCACCCCTCATCGGGGGTCCACAATAATCATCAATATGCAGTTAGTTCAAAACTGAAAAGAGAAAATTGAAGGTCATCATACATTTTAATCTGCTTAAGTTCAGGAGAAAATTAGAAAATTAAAAAACAAACAAACTACATGTACAGTGATGCCTACAGAATACAAAATTGTCCCTTGTACTTTGGTTATATTATTAATTAACGTGTGGCCTTGGATAATTAATTAACAATCAGTGTGATATTAAATAGGATTAATGCCTTTAGATTACATAATTGTCCTTTGTACTTTGAAGATTTGTTGTGGTATTGCTCTGTACTTGGACAATATATAACACACAGTTTGTGGTATTAACTCTTAACCTGCTACATATATATAATGGAATGTTCTTTCTTTGAATTAAAACCATTCCATTATGTGACAAAGGGATGTTTTGGGGGAAATGACTGGTCCAGCAGTTGGACATTGTAAACCGGCCCTGATCTGGGTTTACAATGAACGCAACGGCTATTTTAATTGTGCTTAACGGGTAAAGGGTTTACATATCATCAAAGTTTTTATTTTTTATTTCCGTCCAAATTTATTCCAAGCAAGGTAACTTGTGTAGATAATTTATTTTACATGCATTATTAACTGCACAATAACATTCTTTTTTTTTGCTTTAAAATTTATGTTTATTAAGATGTAGTGTTGCGGAATGCTTACGACAGAAGCTGTGTTTATGTTATCTTAATGGCTCGTATCATAGTTGTTTCATCTTTCATCTTTTGTTTTAAGTGGTATTTTTATTTTAACATCTCAATAAAACATGCACATGTTGTAATGTGCACAGGAGCTTGAAGATCATGCATGTCTTAATTTATATATAGAAGAGGAAGTACACAATATTCGTCCTTCACCAATGTCACAATTATGTAATATTTGTCAACCAACACTGATATGCCATCATTGTCTTCCTTGTTATCATTAACATCAAAACCACCACCACAACAACAACATTATCATAATAATCATCATCACCACCACAACATCATAATTATCTTCATCATCATCTTCATCATCAGCAAAAACATTATCATCATCATTATCATCGTCATCCATGGTCGGGATAGTAAAGACGCTGTGTCTAAAGCTTTCTCGCCTTTCACTGTTGCGGGTTCGAATCCGACTGGGAGCTCGACTTGTCAAGTGAGAAAGTGTCGATTCTTACGGATGGCTGGAGGTCACATAATAAAGACTGGTTCTACCCAGGAAAATGGTGTGGTCTGCCTCTACCACAAAAACAATCGACTGTCGTCATATATGGCCAAACATGTGCTCAAAGGACTCACACCACTATTATCTCCCTTGAATACTCGTGCCCTACAGATGAAGGAGGTAGATAAAAAAAAACAAGTTCGCTTTTCTAAATTTTACAGGATACATTGATTTATCTTTACCAGGTTCTAAATCTACAGCATTTTAGGAAGAGATCACAGAAAAATGCATGTTGATATAAGATTTCTAGCTAATTCTGCCTCATTTTACACATCATGGGTGTTATCTCCACGGGGTTGTATTTTTGTCTAAATTTTGATAGGTGTCACGCAAACATGAAATTAAAAAAAGTTCAATCTGGTAAATATTTGTTAAAAGTTAATAACATGCAGATATTGGATCAATGAAGAATTTAAGCATAAATACATGTTGCAAAATCTTTTTTATCTCTATGCCACGAACAAAAACATGACAATGGGACCCTATGGAAAATTAATTGTGGTGTGAGACGTTAAGACAGAGCTGCAGAATGGGTATCTTTTATTCGTTATTCTTAAGGCATTGCGCTTTAGAGCTGCAGAATGGCATTTTCATCCGTCATCTCTAAGGTATTGCGCTTTAGAGCTGCAGAACGGGTATCTTTCATCCTTTAATGCTAAGGCATTGCGCGTTAGAGCTGCAGAACAGGTATCTTTCATCATTCATCTCCAATGCCTTGCAATTTAGAGCTTCAGAGGAGAATTCATCTCTAAGCCCTTGCGCTTTAGAGCTGCAGAACGGGTATCTTACATCCTTCACCTCTAAGCATTGTTTGTGTATCTGTGAACGTTTCAGACATGTTAGGACACAGTTAACACGGTTATTCAGAAATCCCGTCTGTGTATGTATAGTTACTTCAAGTTATCTTCATATTGCAGGAATTAGCTGAAATTTTACTTGATACCATGTTTAACTAAAAATTAAATATATTTTCAAAACCAATACAGGTATAAGCATAATTTTAGCTTTATTTTACAGCTATTGGCTTGAAAAACAAACACACATATCAATGAAGACAGACTTCTTTGAAAAAATGTCAAAATTAAAGCGAGAGACTGATACTTTTCCTGGAAAATCAAAATGTTTACGGGTAACCCTTAGTTTGAGTTTATTATTTTCAGCATTTTTCTCAATAATCATTTCTTAAAGATCATTTTTATGCTATATTCAGATGTAGAGATGCCTTTTCATGTATATTGGAAAGTTTCAGACATAACCGAGCACAAATGACCAGGAAAATGCAAAATCCTTATCACTACTGTAGATTTTTAAAATATTAAAGGTACTCGGCCTGAATTTCGACCAATACCCTAGGTCACTACAACTTGAATAATTTGAAAAGCAATAAACATGGAATCAAAATTTTAGCACTTTTCAGCGTGTAATTGATTTGTATACATTTTCAATTATTATTGAGGTGATCATTAGAAAAAAAAGTCACCTTAAGGACTCACACCACTATTATCTCCCTTGAATACTCGTGCCCTACAGATGAAGGAGGTAGATAAAAAAACAAGTTCGCTTTTCTAAATTTTAAAGGATACATTGATTTATCTTTACCAGGTTCTAAATCTACAGCATTTTAGGAAGAGATCACAGAAAAATGCATGTTGATATAAGATTTCTAGCTAATTCTGCCTCATTTTACACATCATGGGTCTTATCTCCACTGGGTTGTATTTTTGTCTAAATTTTGATAGGTGTCACGCAAACATGAAATCACGCAAACATGAAATTAAAAAAAGTTCAATCTGGTAAATATTTGTTAAAAGTTAATAACATGCAGATATTGGATCAATGAAGAATTTAAGCATAAATACATGTTGCAAAATCTTTTTTATCTCTATGCCACGAACAAAAACATTACAATGGGACCCTATGGAAAATTAATTGTGGTGTGAGACAACGCCTACCTAAAGCCCATTGTCTATGATCTTTCTTGTCGTGCCCTGAATGGTTTATTCTCTTACTGCTTTGGCTTCTGCGTTAAATGACGTAAAATACCATTCAAACAAAGGCATCATTATCATCTCATCTCATGGCAGTGTCGAATTTACTTAAACTACCACAATCGGCGGCAGCATCAGCAGTTAAACAATGGTGACCAAGAATCTTGGGTATCCGGTGAAGATTATAATTTCCAACACGAGGTAGAATTGTGTTGAAGAACTGAGCCCTGTTTTATTAAACATCTTACGATAAGTCTCAAATTTTAAAATCGTTCACTTTTTTCACCTAAGCATTCCATGTAGACAGTTATGTGTGCACGTAGTGCAGAAATATCACATGCATAAGAAAATAAAATAAATCACGTGTATTTGAAAAGTGTAATTTATAGTGAAGCATTTAAGAAATTGATTTAAATGGTAGTAAGTTGTTTCATAAAACGGGGCCCTGATGTTCTGCTGAGGTTCTGATTAAAACAGTTAAACTGGGGGTTGGAACTGTGGGGTTGGAACTGTGGTTTGGAACTTTGCTGTTTGAACCAGATAACCATGATTGATTGCATGTTTATTTACATAATGACTTTAATCATGCAAGTGTTTATGTTATATTTTTGATGCACGTGACTTTTATCTGCCCCCATTTGTAAGTTTAGAGTTTCCATCACTGTTTGTTTGTTTCTTTGAATGGTGTTTTACGTCATTTTTAGCACATGTTAGGCCATATATGATGTTTAAATATTTTTTTGGTAGAGGCAGCAGATCACCCCATTTATCCTGGGTAGAACCAGTACTGTATACCTCCCGCCATCCATAAGAAGTTTGAAAAGTTGTTGAGCTCCCAGTGGGATTTTAACCCAAAGCGGTGAGAGGCCACTAAGTTTTAATGCAATGTCCTAACTATCCTGTCCACGGATGCGCTTTTCCATCACTCATGTAAAACACGGATAACCTTATCCTATCCAATATACAACAAAAGCAACTTCTTAATTTGCTTTGCCTGGCAACTTAATACAATTTTAATCTCCTTTTACTATCACACCTGCAAGTTTTTGAGATGATGGTGTCACTTATTGATTTGAATTTTGATTAAAACTTCAGTCCTCCTGGGTAGATGGCTGTATATATTAACAGTTTGATTCTACACCCGGTGTGTGGAAGTTCTTAGGCTCAGTGATTTATGACTTAAGTAGGATATCTCTTGTATCAAAGTAACTTGTACTTCGGTTGCTGGTGTCTTGCTGCCTTTTACTGTGAAAACCATTATTTTGTCCCCATGTGGTTGCCGGGGTAGAATACAACCACTGCAAATGCCGCTAGAGGCTTTTTTTATCATGCTTATTGAAGGTCTTCACCATGACACAGCATATGCAATCATGGAAACGTGGCTCTATCATAAATGGAGTGTCTACTATAGAAGTATAAAACCCAATTCAATTCCATTATTTTATGATTTGAAGTTGTTTTCATCACCAGAATCATCCTCACCATCAATGTCATCAATGTTTATTATATTTCTATGGGTAAAAGATGGGATTTCTCAGTAATCGCTAAATATTAAACTAACTTCGAACACAAAAATAAATAACTGCGATGTTGAGTTATAACGTGTTGGTGACGTCAATGTCATCCGCCGATAACGTTAAATAAAGAGAATAATTCTGGTTAAAATCATACATAATCTGATTAAAATGTAATAAATAGATTATTTAACTGTTGTGATCGATTATATGGAAAACCTTCACTCAATGGTAGGTACGTGTTTTTTTTTTCACTCAATCGCTTACGCTCGTTTGTGAAAAGAACCACATGTCTACCATCTCGTGAAGGATTACCCTATAATCGATCCCAACAGTTAAATAATCTCTTTTTTCTTCTAAACTACTCCTGCCTGTTAGCTGTTTTCATCTCTGTTCAAAAGTCTAGACAAAAAATGATTTTCTTGTAATCCACATCAAAATTGAATGATTTGGTGGTTTGTGTAATATTTGTCTATCCATGCCTGATTACCCATCATGTGAGGACTTATTTGTACAGCTATTTATCGTATTTACTTATTTACATGTCAGTTAAAAGAAAATTGATTACAGTTTTTGGGAATTCTACTTTCCGCGTGGTTGCCAAAAAGGTTAGAAGGATGATGGATTGCCAGTTTGTTTGTACTACACTGGTGTTTAGATATTCAAATATATTGCTGGTCTTTTCATTCAAATATATTACTGGTCATTTCTTATCAGTGTTAGTGTTCATAGTGAAAAGAAGAAGTATAGTCATTTATTGTGTTTAAAATTAAAACATAAAAAGTTAAAAACAACGCCGCTATCTAAATATTATCTAATCCAAATAAACACGTCCTGAGATTAGGGTAGGGAAGTTAGAGTTCAAGTATTTTGTTCAATAAAAGATACTAGATAGTACTAGTGGGTCTCAGAAGTTTTCATTGGTTACTTGATACACTGTTGTTAATCTTTTATGTTCTGTTCCCTACAGTTTGATACATTGTTTGAAGGATTTCACTGACATAACTCAGAAGTATTATTCAAGAATGATTCAGTATGCTCTGTCGGGGACTATTCAGGAAATTATAAGAAACTGGTGAAATTGTCATGTCACTCTGAGTGCTGATGAAGCCTTTTATAAAGTCATTAAGAAATTTAAAGGAACACACTGCAATTTTGAATTATTAATTGGGCATTAAAATTAGAATCTCAGTTTATTCATCTAGTATTATTTTGACTTTTAACTGTTTAACGTGAAGTTTTCATTTGTTGTTATTGTACTATAGGTTTACATGTATATATTACTGATGCAGTATATTAAATATATATATATTACTGATGCAGTATATTAAATATATATATATTACTGATGCAGTATATTAAATATATATATATTACTGATGCAGTATATTAAATATATATATATTACTGATGCAGTATATTAAATATATATATATTACTGATGCAGTATATTACATATATATATTACTGATGCGGTATATTAAATATATATATATATATATATATATTACTGATGAAGTATATTAAATATATATATATTACTGATGCAGTATATTAAATATATATATTACTGATGCGGTATATTAAATATATATATATTACTGATGCAGTATATTAAATATATATGTATAACTGATGCAGTATATTAAATATATATATATTACTGATGCAGTATATTAAATATATATATTACTGGTGCAGTATATTAAATATATATTACTGATGCAGTATATTAAATATATATATTACTGATGCAGTATATTAAATATATATATTACTAATGCAGTATATTACATATATAAATATATATATTACTGATGCAGTATATTACATATATATATATATATATTACTGATGCAGTATATTAAATATATATATTACTGGTGCAGTATATTAAATATATATTACTGATGCAGTATATTAAATATATATATTACTAATGCAGTATATTACATATATAAATATATATATTACTGATGCAGTATATTACATATATATATATTACTGATGCAGTATATTAAATATATATATTACTGATGCACTATATTAAATATATATATTACTGATGCACTATATTAAATATATATATTATTGATGCAGTGATGCAGTATAGTACATATATATATTACTGATGCAGTATATTAAATATATATATTACTGATGCAGTATATTACATATATATATATTACTGATGCAGTATATTAAATATATATATATTACTGATGCAGTATATTATATATATATATTACTGATGAAGTATATTAAATATATATATATATTACTGATGCAGTATATTAAATATATATATAATACTCAAGCAGTATATTAAATATATATATTACCCATGCAGTATAATCACCTTAAAACATTCAAATATGTATTAATAATAATTTGCAAATATAAAGTTATGTAGAAAAACTTGGGGACTCCGCAATGTTTAACCCTTAACCCGCTACATGTATATAATGGACTGTTCTTTCTTTGAATTAAAGAGGCTCTACCTATATCTTTTTGTCCACCAATTGATATAAACTTTACTTAATTATAAAGAGGACTATGAAAAAGGTAAATGGCAATAATTTCACCACATGTAATATGCGTTTTGATGGGGAAAAACAAGACTGAAAAGATCGGATTTTTGAAATTGTATTCGTAATTGTTTTAGACAAGCCGATTGCGGAGATTTTCCGATCTTATTCGCTTACAATCGGAACTGTCTCGTCGGATTGGCGAAGAGTTCCGATCGATTCGTTTACTATCGGAACTGCCCCGAATAGTTTGTTTTCGTTCAACTGAATCGCATTGCGCATTTCCGAGAAAATCTTTAAAACTCGTAGTTCTCCGGCAGGAATAAAAGACTGGGGAGCATTTTATTCAAGATATTGTTTTGATCATAATTAATAACTTACAGAACTGGAATACGAACCATGTTTCTTCTTAGAATACTCATAAAATAGGTTTGTATATATATAAATGCAGTAATATTGAGTATTTAATATTTTACATTAAAAATCGCGTAGATATAGGTAGTGCCTCTTTAAGACCATTCCATTTATGTGACAAAGGGGTGTTTTGGGGAATATGACTGATCAGCAGCAGGACATTGTGAACCCAGATCAGCCTGCAAAGGCTATTATAGTCGTGCTTAGCGGGTTAAGGGTTAAAACAATCAAGAATATGTGTGTCCCTTTAAAACTGTCATATGGCAATGTTCAGCTTGTTTATAGAATCCATTTTATAAATGTTTACTAGATTGCATCTTAAATTCTACACAACATATTCAAATATATGCAATTTTTTTTGATGTTTAATGAATCAGTACTGTGGATGATTACATAAAGGCATGCTTTATATAGGCGGCCGAAAATATATGTGCTTCTGGTTACTCAGCCCTACCTATGAATCTATAGCCATGCCAAATAAGGGCAAAATTACATTACAAAACTCCATCCTGGTGTTTATGTCAGGTAATAATGTATGTGCCAGTTAAAAGTTTAGTTTTATTTTTGGGTTTTTAAAATACCATGATTGAATATGGGTAAAGAGATTTATATTGTGTCTATAAAGTTGGGCTGGACAGCTAAGGAAATCCCTACTTACCCAAAAGAAATTCAACATAATTCTTTGTTTCATTTTACGCTCAATGGTACTGATTACATTAATAGATTACACTTAAATGAACCAATGAACCAATGAGCCAAAAACAATGGTCTAATATTTTACATTTAGCATAAACATATTGTTCAGCCTGATCAAATAGTGGTCGGCTCCACCCCGGAGGTCACAGTTTTTCGTAGAGTTATATAGGGAAACGGTTGCTTTTGTTTCTTTTACATGTAAACCCAATTCAATTCAATTCAATTCTTGTACATGTGAGCACTTTGAGGCCATTGGCTTCTTGTTTCCCATAGTTACAATTTAGAACAACTGTTTTTGAAGGGACACACAGCAGTATTAATTTTCTTTTTTTAGGTAATCGTATGGAAGCAAATTTAAAGTAAAAATTATACTGGATTAATATTTGAGATGCGAGTATCAGTGCGAGTATCAATGTTTGATAACTACTTCAAGATAGTTGTGTGGCCATTTAAGTATTGATTGTCATTGACTGTTAATGCCACCATCATCATCATCATTATCATCATCAGCAGCAGCAGCAGCAGAAGAAGTACCACCACCTCCAACACCACCTCCACCACCACCATGAAATCCATCCAAAAGACCTTGCCCTTCTCGGTTCATTTCACTTTTACATACATCCACTTATAATTTCTTTAAAAAAGTGTGTACTACAATAAAATTATATCATTTGAAATGACTTAGAGGCAACTAAAACAAAAAACGAAACATCAAATATCAAGGTGTAGCGACAAGCAATGAACTGCCATATGGCCACCTTTAATCTTCATAAAACGTTACAATAGACACAGTAAAAACCTTTTTCTTTTATTTAGTTAGCCATTTTTGAATATTTGAAACTACTAAATGCTGGTATATGAAAGATTACCTGTGTCAATTTAACTGTCAGGCTGTAATAGATTACAATCACTGGAGTGTGATACATGCAGGCAGTGATAAATAAGAATTTAATGAGCAGATCAAAGAAATAAACTTTGTGTAACTCAGACTTTCAAATGATGAAAATAAAAACCTGTCATATTTGTAATTTTTATCAAGTTGTTGTTGATGTTTATTTTTTATGAAATGGTATATTGTAAAATATTAAACGGGTAATCATTTAGCAATATTATTATAGATTGCTTTATATAGTATGTGATAATGTACAACTGTGACACACCCATATGCTAGTATATATATGATAATGTTTCACAGTTTTGTATAGAGTTAATATAGGAAAATCTTAAAACAAAATCTCCTTCTCTTAAACTATAAGAGCTAGAGGTCTAATATTTTTCATGTAGCGCTGGTTTATTGTCAGCTACCAAGTTGCTGAAACGGTGTCACTGAGGTAAAATGTGTCACTGTCCCAGGGGTCACAGTTTTCTCATCTACAAGGAATAGATGCATTTAACCTGACTACCTATTTTTCTACATTAATGCCATGGAGCATCTTTTAGCATGCTTCCATTTACCTGTAAACTGTGTTTTTGTTAGGACTACTGTTCTGAAACAACTGGTGCGATTTTCCATAAACTTTACAGAAATGTGGCATTTGATGTCTAGTTGCCTAAAAAAATCAGGTCAGTTAGAAATCTAAGATGTCTACTATGGCTGAAAACATATAAAAGAATAACAAAATGGTTGTCACTACTTCTCCCAACCCATAGGTGGTATTGATTTTGGAACTTTTATCGAAATGACTGGCATGACATCTAGTTCTGGTTCTTACCAACATTTATTTTGATGTGACATCAAGTGTGGCAACCAGCTGCCTGATAATCTTTGTTAACATAGAGTTATAAATACTCTGATCGTCGTAATCTCTGCTGACTTTTATACAGAAAAACGCACATTTTTGTTGGAACCTGCTAGCCAACCGGAGGATGGATACAGACAAAATGTTGCTGCCAGCAGTCATCTTTGCTTATAAATACATATAGTTATACAGCAGAAATCCTCTGAAATGCCTTATTAGCTTTTCATTAGACTGTCTGGAACACCTTAATGGATGTTCCTGAAACAATACAGGAATGTTTCTCTTAATGTCTAATTAATAAAAATGGATTTAAAAAACATCAAAACCTTAATATCTATTTTCTGTTGTGGCAAGCAAAAACTATTCCGAGTCTTCCAGGAGCTTCACGATCATTGATCACAGTTATATATATGAATATCTTTAAGAAAATGTGACCATGTCATTTATTTGATTCCTTTTGTATATTTTCCACATTTTAATGCTAACACTTGAATGTGAAAACACTTAGGCCCTTAGGCCCTTGGTCATCTTAAACTATCAGGTTGTAATCACCATGTCTGAGTGCACTGGTGTTTATTGGACTTAAAGGGACACATGGCAACCTTGGACTTAAAGGGACACATGGCAACCTTGGACTTAAAGGGACACATGGCAACCTTGGACTTAAAGGGACACACGGCAACCTTGAAGTCTTTATCAACTGGTAAAATTAGCATCTCGATTTATTAATCAGTATCAATTTAAAGAGGCACTACCTATATCTACGCGATTTTTAATGTAAAATATTAAAGACTCAATATTACTGCATTTATATGTATACAAAGCTATTCTATGAGTATTCTAAGAAGAAAGATGGTTCGTATTCCAGTTCTGTAAATTATTAATTATGATCAAACCAATATCTTGAATAAAATGTTGCCCAGCCGTTTATTCCTGCCGGAGAACTACGAGTTTTTACGATTTTCTCGGACATGCGCAATGCGATTACAAACTATTCGGCGCAGTTCCGATAGCAAACGAATCGATCGGAACTCTTCGCTAATCAGACGAGGTAGTTCCGATTGTAAACGAATAAGATCGGAAAATCTCCGCAATCGGCTTGTATAAAACAATTACGAATACAATTTCAAAAATCCGATCTTTTCAATCCTGTTTTTCCCCAGCAAAACGCATATTACATTGGGTGAAATTATTGCCATTTACCTTTTTCATAGTCTTCTTGATAATTTAGTGAAGTTTATATCAATTGGTGGATAAAAATATATAGGTAGAGCCTCTTTAACTTGAAACCTACTTGCATAAATTATATTAAATACAGTTTTGATTTTTCAATTTTTCTTCGTTATTCTACCATAGGTTTATATGTATTATTCGTGCAATATAATCGTTATTCTACCATAGGTTTATATGTATTATTCGTGCAATATAATCGTTATTCTACCATAGGTTTATATGTATTACTTGTGCAATATAATCGTTATTCTACCATAGGTTTATGTATATTACTTGTGCAATATAATCGTTATTCTAACATAGGTTTATGTATAACTTGTGCAATATAATCGTTATTCTACCATAGGTTTATGTGTATTACTTGTGCAATATAATCGTTATTCTACCAAAGGTTTATGTATATTACTTGTGCAATATAATCGTTATTGTACCAAAGGTTTAATAATATATTACTTGTGCAATATAATCGTTATTCTACCAAAGGTTTATGTATATTACTTGTGCAATATAATCGTTATTCTACCAAAGGTTTATGTATATTATTCGTGCAATATAATCAAAAGTAAATTCAAAACAGTTTGCTTTATAGTATTCTTATAATTAATATTAATGTAACTTTATGTAGAAAAACTAAACGCATGCCTCGAGTTTTAAAAAAACAACAAGATTGCTGTGTCAACATGTCCCTTTAAACAAGTTGAACATTCTATCTAAGAAATGTTCCTTCAAAACTGTTTACACCAGTCACCAGGTCTTATGTCGTATAATTCCTAATAAACACCCCCTTGGGCGTAACATTTTTGAAATGGGGTGCGTTTATTTGAAACCAAAATACATAATTTAACTTTTAATCAGACATTAGCTCTGCTGGCCAAACAATTGGCCTTAAAGTATTCTTATAATAGCTATTAGTGTATAGTAACTAGTTATGTAGAAAAATGAAAGTGATGCCTTTAGTTTTAAAAAAAATCTACATTGCCGTGTGTCCCTTTAAACAAGTTGAATATTCTAGTCTAAGAAATGTTCCTTCAAAACTGTTCACACCAGCCGCCAATTCTTATATATGAACTTTTGTAAGGTTAACACTTTTAAACTTTATTTGGATATTTGAAGTTAAGATAGAGTTCATTCGGGTTTAACATTTAGTAAATGCTCAAATAGTGTTAAGATGTTCCTATAGATGGATAATAGCTTCATAACTTATTGCTAAATGTTTAAAGTGGAAAAGGTTTGTATTGAACTGAAAATGAAGGTAATTAGCATAACTTTGCAATGATATTGGTACGTTTTCAGTTCTATTTTTACTCGGTAACCAGTGGGTGTATGATGCGAATGCATATTTTGTGCTCAAGGGTGTTTAACAGAAGAATTGAATTGAAATGGGGTTTTAAGGCGCACCAACACATGAAAGGTTATATGTTGTTAAAAGGAATGAACATGCCAGGCTCATCCTCCATGAACATCGAGATAAAATATGGAGAACGGGCCTAGAACCTTCTCCCACTTAACTGCAGAGTTGCTGCAAATTCTATTGTAGACACTCCATTTACGCTGGAGCCACGTTATAGTTTTTCTGCCACTGCTCTAGTGATATGAGTGAGATGGCACCTGAAACAATGCAGGGGTCATGATGAAGACCTTTAATGAGCATGAACAGAAAACGATAAATGGGGGTGTTCTACCCCTCTGCCTTTCCCTCCAATGGGATCTGCAGTGGCCCTATTCTTTGCCCCGTAACCAAACGGGGGCCCCCGGAACCACACGGGGCTACATAATACAATTGGGGAATAGCTTCATTTGATTTACTTGTGTAAAATGGCACAGACTGTTAGCTTTTATGGAAGCTTTTATGGAAAATCAGACTAGGTGTGACTGATAACTGCTGTAAAAATATAATAATAAAAACATATGTAAAGAAGATAGTGAGATGTGTGTATGCTATATTTATCCAATTCAGTGCAAACAGTTAGTACTAGATCTATATATTTTTTGAGTGAATTGAATTGACTTTCCAACTTCCATTGGTAGAGGAAGACCCCAGGTGCCCCTCCGGGCAATTTTCGTACACAGGCGCCACCTGGGTAGAACGACCGACGTTCCGCAAGTCAGCTGGATAGTTTCCTCATGTAAAGATTCCTAGGCTGAACCAAGTGATTTCACGGATGCCCCTCTTTATATTTATAATAAATCTGTCGTTCCACAATTAAGATTCAATTTTAAAGCTTTACATACTCTAAATTAAGGGGATATTACCGTATTGTTAACGCCTTTAATTGTCCGTATGTCCGTTCATCCTCCATCCGTCTGTCTGTTACCATATCTCTCCATAAACTGCTTATCAGAGTTCAACAAAACTTGGTGTATGACTTGCCCACATGATAACGGTATGCAAGTCTAACATTATTTTTGACACCTGCACCAAAGTCATGAGGCAGGTTTAAAGGGTAACCTTAAAATTGAATTACCCTGTCATTTTTCCATATTTTTGCACCAAACGACATATGAAAGATAAATGACAGATCAATTTTATTATTTAAAATGCTGGTGTCTATCTAGATGGTGAGGGTGGTAGGAACGGGCAGAGGTAAACGGGAGTAGATAGTACTGTCAAATTGACTAGTTTGTTAAAGAGAATTTCTTAATTTGTTAAATTGATAATGGAATTGTCACGGTTTGAGTTGCTTGATAAAAGATGGTATCTCAGTAACAGTTATGCTGTGGGTTATGGTAGAGACAGTTGAGCGTTTTATCGACTCTTGTTGTGGTGTAGTACCTTACTGGACAACTGATAATACATTTATGATGATGGCTATAATACTATACTACTCTGAATATTATGATGGCTATAATACTATACTACTCTGAATATTGCTGATACTATTTACTAAACCAAAGATTACCTAGCTTAACTTTGCTTCCTGGTGGTATATTTATGTAAACGGTTGAGTTTTGGCACGTCCATTTAGAATATGCAGATTAGCAACTCCTTCTCCATAACTTGCTACATTTTAAAAATAATTTTTCTTTTATGTTTTCAGGATGAATGCTTCACAAAAGGTTCAGTCATCGCCATAAAAACGGCTACATGAACGGGTCTGTCACCAACGGGTCGGCAACGGGGCTCGAGACTCCGGAACCGCAGATACCGCTACGTCCAAACCCAGAGAACTTTCTTCCCATACCACGATTAAAGTTTCCAGTGGCTGCTGCTATAGTGTTTATATTTTCGGTTGTGTGTTTTTGTGTGAGTTACGATGGAGACTTTGTGTTTGACGATAGCGAGGCAATTCTGGGAAATGATGACCTGCTTCCGGATACACCACTTTCTAATTTGTTTATAAATGATTTCTGGGGAAATAAGTTGGACTCAAAAACTAGTCACAAGTCATTCAGACCACTTACAGTCCTCACATTTAGGTAAGATATTCGTCTGTCTTCTGTCTGTCTGTCTGTCTGCCTGCCTGTCTGTCTGTCTGTCTGGCCATCTGTCTAAATATCATAATACATTAGTGTAATTAATATGCAAGTGAAGATCAAATCATCGTTGAACTTTCCTTTCAACTCAGTATGCATTGGAATTGCATAGCCAGTTTCCATAACCATTAAACATAGCGGATTACGGAAATCCCCAAGGCAGTTATATGCTTCCAGTGTGAAGATCAGTGTAACAAACAACGTCATACGAAACATGTGACGACATCACACACCACAGTTTATTTAAGCAGCTACATTAAAGTGGCAATTTTTATAGTTATGTGATAAACAGAGTCTCACATTTATGCTTATTCAATAGTTAAACATATTTATTATAACCCCGCTTTCACAAAGTGAAGTGGGGGCTATATAGGAATCCCGTTGTCCATAACGTCCCGTCCTGTCACGTAACACATTTTTGTCCTGTCACATTGTGGTCTGTCGTGTCGTGTCGCGTAACACATTTTGAATGGGTTGTTCCCAAACTTCATATGAACATAACAACTGATGACCTTATGTCCCTGTATATCACCCATTGTTGTTTTATTACAGAATTATGGCTCATTATTTGACTTAAAATATAAGCGGGGGTATTCATCACCTTCAGAGATAGTTCTAGTTATTCTCTATTTATTTTCTTTCAGATTCAGTTATTACCTGGCAGGAGGGCTGTTCCCAATATGGTTCCACATCCCAAATATAATTATGCATGGAATAATCTCAGTGCTTCTGCTGTGCGTCTTCTCTGTTTTGTTTGGGGGCTATACGGTTGACATGGAAACAGGGGTCACACAGTTCAAGGCAGCCAAGTCATCATTGCTGTGTGCACTGTTGTTTGCAGTACATCCCATACATACAGAAAGTGTAAGTTACAAGACTATATGTCCGTCATAATCCATCAGCATTATTTTGCTTTTATAAAGTTGATACAAAGACGGGATATTCAGTGCTCCAGATAGCAATTTTGAGGGGTATTTCAGCATTGAGGGGTATTTCAGCATTAAACATGTTAGAAAGCAGCATTGAAAAAATAGAATAGGTGTGAAATCTGCAGTCTAACATAGTTTATTAAAATACTCATTGCTGATTGGTTATTAAGGAGGTATTAAATTCTCTATCAAGCCCTCTGGCATCAAGCCCTCTGGCATCAAGTCCTCTGGCATCAAGCCCTCTGGCATCAAGTCCTCTGGCATCAAGTCCTCTGGCATCAAGCCCTCTGGCATCAAGTCCTCTGGCATCAAGTCCTCTGGCATCAAGTCCTCTGGCATCAAGTCCTATGGCATCAAGTCCTCTGGCATCAAGTCCTTCAACTGTTAGGATGCCATTTTAAATGAGTTTAAATGCCAGAAAACATGCCAAAAAAAAGCAGCTTGTTATTTAAAGCAAATTACTGTACGTTTACCAAACAAATTTAAATTGTTAAAAGCAAGATGAGGATGCACATTTTCTTTGGTGTTGAGAGATGGGCATACAATGTAAGTTGTGAGAATTCTTTTGCTTTGTGTTCAATCTTTCTAAAATGTGTGTATTAAATACATAAAAAATTATGTCAGGTAAGAAATAAAGTATTTCCAGCTGGTTTATATTGTGTGAGATCAAAACCTGGTGTTTGGGACTTAAAACACATTGAAATCGTGGGCCCTTGGTATCAATGAACTTAAAGTCCTGCCCATCAGGTATTGATATGGGACAATATAAACCCGCTGGAAATATTTTATTTCTTAAACAATTAGCATTTCTTTACAAAAATGGCATATTGGTACCTACAAAGCAATAAAACCAGACAATTACTGTTGAAAATCAGCATTGCAGATTTATTTGGCGACTGAAATACCATTGACAGGAAAGCTTGTTTCAGGGTTCCCACGGGTCCTTGAAATCCTTGAAAGTACTTGAATTTGAAGAAAAAAAATATCAAGGCCTGGAAAGTGCTTGAAAATCTGATAAGGTACTTGAAAGTCCTTAAATTCTGGATTTTTGCTGTTCATCCCAAAAATGGCTATTGGTTGGGCGTTCCTAGAATATTTGTTGCTGTTTTGGGCATTACATTTCGCGAATATTAGTCCTTGAATTTTGGAAAAAAAGGTCCTTAAAAGTCCTTGAAAAGTCCTTGAATTTGGCCTTCCAATAAGGGTGGGAACCCTGTTATTGTGATGCAATACCATCAGTAAATTCTGTCCCCGTTTATTCAGGTTTAAGTGTGAATAATTTACTTTGTTACAACCGTATAAAACAAATTGTGTAGCATTTGCATACAATGTTTCTTGAGTGTATTTGTAAAATACATCAAATGACTGAATTCAGTTCACATTTTTAGATTACACAAAATTTAATGATTTCTTTCATTTTTCTCAAGGTACTCAATAAATTTCCCTCAGGAGCTAATTCTGATAAACAAATGAGTTTAAAGCAATAGTTTGATTATCTGATATCCCGAGGGAAATGTAACCTGTACTATTTCATAAGTAAGTTCTTACATTTTTTATGCCCCTGAAGGGTGGCATATAGAAGTTGCACCGTCCATCCGTCAGTCAGTCTGTCGATCCGTACAATCGTGTCCTGTCAACAACTCTGACATTCCTGGACGGATTTTCACAATAACTTGGCACAAGTGCTCACCACAACAAGACAACGTGTTGCATGCAAAATTCAGGTCTGTGGCTCCAAGGTCAACGTCACACTTTGAGGTCAAAGGTCAAAACCACTTCCGGGGCATTTGTCACTTACATTGACATTTCTTAATAGCTAAGACAAATGGAATACAACGTTGATCACAGAAACAAATAGATAATATGAAATTAAATAATTAAGACTACTAAATGTCAGACCGCACTCTCGTGAGCCCCATTGTTTTGTTCTTAAATAAGTGACAAGGACGAAGTAAAAAGAAATAGTTCCTAAAATCAAGTTTGTGGCAAAATTATCACTTGACAAGTAGGAAATAGAGGGAAATTCATGAAAGAGCATTTCACTTTTTAATCTCCCTAAATAATGGGTTATCCTGTGGTTATAATTAACAGATTCTAGATTTTTGAAGAATTGAGTGATGCTATAAATATTTGATTCTGTCAACTTTATTGTGTGTATAAAAGGAATAATTGGCTTCAGGAAACTTTAGGCTGGTTTGTGGTTTAATCGATTTAAAAGCTTGTCCTCATTGCAAGATTAATTTATGGAGGTTCGAGTTCAATTAGTATAAAACTAATTTCCCTTGGGGTGCTGGGATACATAAACAGGACACACTGTTTACATAAAGAGAGCACATTGGAGTGGTATCCAGAGGTCACTGGGTTCAACATTTCCGATGCCTTTGGGTTTCTGCGATGATGGACAATGCTCCTTCTTTAGCCTCGTCTGTCAGATAGGGTCCCTATTATGTCACACTTAAAAATATCTTAGTTTGCCCAAACCCGACCTTAGGTTTTTCAAATGGGTGGGTAGGTAGATAGGAAAAATCTTTTGTTTTGCTTCCATGTGCCTTGATGTTTAAAGTCAAGTTAACTGTTTGCTTTCACTTTAAACACTACACTGAACTGTTGTTAAACAGTTTATTAACACATTGACTAAGGTTATATAGAGCCACCCCAGAGAGAGGGTCAAGGATACATAGCAATCCGGGAATCATACCCTGCTCTTACTATCAAATAGATTCCTAAGTTTTTTAAAAGAAAATCCCATAAGGCCATAATTAAAATTATGCTTTCAGTAAAAATATGATGATTACTTTTTAGTCGTATCCTGTCGGATCCGCATTTTATTCGGTCCCTCAGTGTTTACCAGTTGTTTTAGATAGGAATTTTAATTTCATCTAAGATTTTCAACATTGCAAAAAAATACATACCCAGTATACAAAAAACATCTTTAAAAGTACCATGTACGGAACCATTTCATTGTGCCATTAAATAATTATGGTATTTGCGTTGCATAACAGTTTGATAGGACTCATATAGACACATAACAACTAATTTGCTTTGGAGGTGGTGGATTACAATAAGCAAATATTTTTAGCACCAGTTTCATCAGTGGTATTGCACCTATCAATGTATTTTGTCATTGTGTGTGTTTGGGGAGTGGGTGTGGGTGTGGGTGTGGGTGTGGGGGCATGTGGGGAGGTGAGGGAGGTGTTACATAGTTACTTACTTAACTAAACATGCCATCCTAATCTCTTATTTATTGTTTCCTTATCAATGCAACCAATTTTTAAATGAACAATTTAAATAAAACTTCTCTGTCTCTGTTTGTGTTTCATGAAGCTGAGCTTAGTGTTATTCGATAACTGTAATATGACATTACATTACATTGTGTTGAAGTTTTTGATTCCATATCCCAGGTATCAGGTGTGGTAGGCAGAGCAGATCTGCTGTGTACACTGCTGTTCGTCTCATCATTCCTGCTGTATGTGAAGGCCTGTACTGATGGTAAGTGATCTACTGTGTACACTGCTGTATCTCATCATTCCTGCTGTATGTGAGAGCCTGTACTACTGGTCAGTGATCTACTGTGTACACTGCTGTATCTCATCAGTCCTGCTGTATGTGAGGGTGTGTACTGCTGGTAAGTGATCTACTGTGTACACTGCTGTATCTCATCATTCCTGCTGTATGTGAGGGTGTGTACTGCTGGTAAGTGATCTACTGCTGTTCATCTCATCATTCCTGCTGTATGTGAGGGCCTGTACTGCTGGTAAGTGATCTACTGTGTACACTGCTGTATCTCATCATTCCTGCTGTATGTGAGAGCCTGTACTGCTGGTAAGTGATCTACTGTGTACACTGCTGTATATCATCATTCCTGCTGTATGTGAGGGCCTGTACTGCTGGTAAGTGATCTACTGTGTACACCGATGTTCATCTCATCATTCCTGCTGTATGTGAGAGTCTGTACTGCTGGTAAGTGATCTACTGTGTACACTGCTGTATCTCATCATTCCTGCTGTATGTGAGGGCCTGTACTGCTGGTAAGTGATCTACTGTGTACACCGATGTTCATCTCATCATTCCTGCTGTATGTGAGAGCCTGTACTGCTGGTAAGTGATCTACTGTGTACACTGCTGTATCTCATCATTCCTGCTGTATGTGAGGGTGTGTACTGCTGGTAAGTGATCTACTGTGTACACTGCTGTATCTCATCACTCCTGCTGTATGTGAGAGCCTGTACTGCTGGTAAGTGATCTACTGTGTACACTGCTGTATCTCATCATTCCTGCTGTATGTGAGAGTCTGTACTGCTGGTAAGTGATCTACTGTGTACACTGCTGTATATCATCATTCCTGCTGTATGTGAGGGCCTGTACTGCTGGTAAGTGATCTACTGTGTACACCGATGTTCATCTCATCATTCCTGCTGTATGTGAGAGCCTGTACTGCTGGTAAGTGATCTACTGTGTACACTGCTGTATCTCATCATTCCTGCTGTATGTGAGGGTGTGTACTGCTGGTAAGTGATCTACTGTGTACACTGCTGTATCTCATCACTCCTGCTGTATGTGAGAGCCTGTACTGCTGGTAAGTGATCTACTGTGTACACTGCTGTTCATCTCATCATTCCTGCTGTATGTGAGAGCCTGTACTGCTGGTAAGTGATCTACTGTGTACACTGCTGTTCATCTCATCATTCCTGCTGTATGTGAGAGCCTGTACTGCTGGTAAGTGATCTACTGTGTACACTGCTGTATCTCATCAGTCCTGCTGTATGTGAGGGCCTGTACTGCTGGTAAGTGATCTACTGTGTACACTGCTGTATCTCATCATTCCTGCTGTATGTGAGAGCCTGTACTGCTGGTAAGTGATCTACTGCTGTTCATCTCATCATTCCTGCTGTATGTGAGAGCCTGTACTGCTGGTAAGTGATCTACTGTGTACACCGATGTTCATCTCATCAGTCCTGCTGTATGTGAGGGCCTGTACTGCTGGTAAGTGATCTACTGCTGTTCATCTCATCATTCCTGCTGTATGTGAGGGCCTGTACTGCTGGTAAGTGATCTACTGTGTACACTGCTGTATCTCATCATTCCTGCTGTATGTGAGAGCCTGTACTGCTGGTAAGTGATCTACTGTGTACACCGATGTTCATCTCATCATTCCTGCTGTATGTGAGAGCCTGTACTGCTGGTAAGTGATCTACTGTGTACACTGCTGTATCTCATCATTCCTGCTGTATGTGAGGGTGTGTACTGCTGGTAAGTGATCTACTGTGTACACTGCTGTATCTCATCACTCCTGCTGTATGTGAGAGCCTGTACTTCTGGTAAGTGATCTACTGTGTACACCGATGTTCATCTCATCATTCCTGCTGTATGTGAGAGCCTGTACTGCTGGTAAGTGATCTACTGTGTACACTGCTGTATCTCATCAGTCCTGCTGTATGTGAGGGCCTGTACTGCTGGTAAGTGATCTACTGTGTACACTGCTGTTGATCTCATCATTCCTGCTGTATGTGAGAGCCTGTACTGCTGGTCATTGATCTACTGCTGTTCATTCCATCATTCCTGCTGTATGTGAGAGCCTGTACTGCTGGTCATTGATCTACTGCTGTTCATTCCATCATTCCTGCTGTATGTGAAGGCGTGTACTGCTGGTAAGTGATCTACTGTGTACACTGCTGTATCTCATCATTCCTGCTGTATGTGAGAGCCTGTACTTCTGGTAAGTGATCTACTGTGTACACCGATGTTCATCTCATCATTCCTGCTGTATGTGAGGGCCTGTACTGCTGGTAAGTGATCTACTGTGTACACTGCTGTATCTCATCATTCCTGCTGTATGTGAGGGCCTGTACTGCTGGTAAGTGATCTACTGTGTACACTGCTGTATCTCATCATTCCTGCTGTATGTGAGGGCCTGTACTGCTGGTAAGTGATCTACTGTGTACACTGCTGTATCTCATGAGTCCTGCTGTATGTGAGAGTCTGTGCTGCTGGTAGGTGATCTACTGTGTACACTGCTGTATCTCATCATTCCTGCTGTATGTGAGGGTGTGTACTGCTGGTAAGTGATCTACTGTGTACACCGATGTTCATCTCATCATTCCTGCTGTATGTGAGGGCCTGTACTGCTGGTAAGTGATCTACTGTGTACACTGCTGTATCTCATCATTCCTGCTGTATGTGAGAGCCTGTACTGCTGGTAAGTGATCTACTGTGTACACTGCTGTATCTCATCATTCCTGCTGTATGTGAGAGCCTGTACTGCTGGTCATTGATCTACTGCTGTTCATTCCATCATTCCTGCTGTATGTGAGGGCCTGTACTGCTGGTAAGTGATCTACTGTGTACACTGCTGTTCATCTCATCATTCCTGCTGTATGTAAGGGCCTGTACTGCTGGTAAGTGGTGAAATGCCTGGCTGTCGTACATTCAGGATCAAAACCACTATTTGAGAGCAAATGTTCCTCCCATTCAAATTCCTGCTTGTTTGAAACAGTTCAATGTAAGCATAGTTTGTAATTAAAATGTATTCCAATCATGGTTAATGTTTCTTCATTAATTTCAGAACATCAGGAGGAGGAGGAGACTTTAACTGTTTATCGTCCAGAGACATTCTCTATACCGTACATGCTGGCCAGTATGGCCCTGTGTGGTCTCTCTGTGTTCTGTAAGGAACAGGGCATCACTGTTATTGTAAGTATACCATACATGCTGGCCAGTATGGCCCTGTGTGATCTGTCTGTGTTCTGTAAGGAACAGGGCATCACTGTTATTGTAAGTAACTTGTAGTAATTATGGTGCACCAACACAAAAAAAGAATATATGGCGCCAACAGCAATGAATATTTCAGAGACAATCTCCATTTACATCCAGATAAAAATATTGAGAATGGGCCTAGAACCTTCTCACATGCAGGGTTGCTGCAAATTCTGCTCTAAACACTCCACTTTTCGCTGGTTCTACAATAAATTTTTTCAGCCAAAACCACAATACAGGGATCATAATGAAGACCTTTAACAGAGCTGTAGATAAGCTGAGGTTTTGAGTATTTTACTCATATATTCTTTTTTTTTACAAAACCCTCAGTTTTTTTAGCTCGACTGATCAGAGATCAGCAGAGCTTATGTCGTGGTGCGGCGTCTGTCGTCCGTCCGTCTGTCTGTCCGTCTGTCTGTCTGTCCGTCTGTCCGTAAACTTTTATTTGTAGCGACAACTCCTCTGAAACTACTGGATGGATATTCATGAAACTTTACAGAAATGTTGCCCATAAAGTCTAGTTGATCCTAGCAAAAATTCATGTTGATGTGAAATCCAAGATGGCCGCCAAAGCTAAAAATAGAGTTTTAAAATACAAGTTTGTAGCGACTACTTCTTGAAAACTATAAGTGATATTGATATGGGACTTTTTCTAAAATGATAAGCATGACATGATGTTGATCCTTGTCAAAAATCGTTTTGATTCAACGTTAAACATGGCTGCCAGCGGCCATCTTTGTTTACATAGAGTTATATAGTAAAAACTTGTAGCGACTACTCCTCTGAAACTACTTGACGGATTGTCATGAAATTTTACAGGAATGTTGCTCTTGATGTCTAATTGATCCTAGCAAAATTTCAGATCTACCAGAAATTCAAGATGGCCGTCACAGCTAAAAATAGATTTTTAAAAAATAAGTTTGTAGCGACTACTTCTTGAAAACTATAAGTGATATTGATATAGGACTTTTTCTAAAATGATCAGCATGACATGATGTTGGTCCTTGTGGAAAATTATTTTGATTCGACGTTAAACATGGCTGCCAGTGGCCATCTTTTGTTACATAGAGTTATATAGTAAAAACTTGTAGCGACTACTCCTCTGAAACTACTTGACGGATTTCATGAAACTTCACAGGAATGTTGCTCTTGATGTCTAGTTGATCCTAGAAAAATTTCAGGTCGGCCGGAAATTCAAGATGGCCACCACAGCTAAAAATAGATTTAAAATAAATAAGTTTGTAGCGACTACTTCTTCAAAACTCTAAGAGATATTGATATGGGACTTTTTTCTAAAATGATCAGTATGACATGATGTTGGTCCTTGTCGAAAATCTTTTTGATTTGACGTTAACATAGAGTTATATAATGAAAACTTGTAGTGACTACTCCTCTGAAACTACTTGACGGATTTTCATGAAACTTCACAGGAATGTTGCTCTTAATGTCTAATTGATCCTAGCAAAATTTCAGGTCGGCCGGAAATTCAAGATGGCCGCCACGGTTAAAAATAGATTTTCAAAAAACAAGTCTGTTGCGACTACTTCCTGAAATCAAAATCAATCAGTAGAGCTTCAAGGTCATTGACCTCTTGTTTTTAATTGTGAGTTTCATTACTCATCAAATTACTACAAATACTCATAACTTTTCAAAATCATGAGTATTTTTATGTATTGTCCTGTGGAACAGTTTCTTCCATATTTACAGGATGAGAATTGTTCCAAGTATGTGTCTTATTATTAAGGTTGTACATTGTTTCTTTTATTTTCACTTAACTTCCATTAATCAGAATAGTTGTTTCTCTTAAAATGTATTAATTCACATACATTTTGAAAGCATCAACTATTTAAAAAAATGTTCATTGTAAATCTGATGACTCAGCGTAAATATTCACTGCAGTCAAACATTATCTACAGCTCTGTAAATTAATGAACACAACAACATTATAGTATATGTACTATTGAAATATGGCTTATCTTGTTAAATATACTAAAACAACAAAGAATGAAACAAATAAATAATTACAAATTTATGTACCAATGAAATGTTCCAAATTCTAAATACAACAAAACTGTATACCAACATACATAATGGAATTCATAGTTTGTAATTAATTTATAATTTATTTGCAATTGTCTCTGTTGTATAAGCACAAAGTGGGCATAGTTCATGTAAAATTGTGCGTGGTAATATAAATATCATTTTCACACACACACATGTAAATTCTTATTTGTCTATTTTAGTGCAAATGAAGTGCATTTGTAATGCCGTCAGAAGACATGGAAAAATGATATGACAAACATCAACTTACGTCATTGTCGTTGGAATGAAATGTTTTCTATTTGCTCACTATGCTGATTTAACTGGACACAATTTGTTGATATTATTAACACTGCTATATTTAGCCATTTTTCACTAGAATCTCTCCACCTAATATGATGCAAACTCAGCCAATACCAATATGAAGTCATATTGGCCGACTGGTTCCTGTTAGTCGACTTGTGTTGTATTATGTGGAGAGTTTCGAGTACAATATGGCTAAAATAATCCAGTATATACTGTATCAGCCCTATATCCAGTATATACTGTATCAGCCCTATATCTAGTATATACTGTATCAGCCCTATATCCAGTATATACTGTATCAGCCCTATATCCAGTATATACTGTATCAGCCCTATATCCAGTATATACTGTATCAGCCCTATATCTAGTATATACTGTATCAGCCCTATATCTAGTATATACTGTATCAGCCCTATATCCTGTATATACTGTATCAGCCCTATATCCTAGTATATACTGTATCAGCCCTATATCTAGTATATACTGTATCAGCCCTATATCCTGTATATACTGTATCAGCCCTATATCCAGTATATACTGTATCAGCCCTATATCCAGTATATACTGTATCAGCCCTATATCCAGTATATACTGTATCAGCCCTATATCCAGTATATACTGTATCAGCCCTATATCCTGTATATACTGTATCAGCCCTATATCCAGTATATATTGTATCAGCCCTATATCCAGTATATACTGTATCAGCCCTATATCCAGTATATACTGTATCAGCCTTATATCCAGTATATACTGTATCAGCCCTATATCTAGTATATACTGTATCAGCCCTATATCTAGTATATACTGTATCAGCCCTATATCCAGTATATACTGTATCAGCCCTATATCCAGTATATACTGTATCCGCCCTATATCCAGTATATACTGTATCAGCCCTATATCCAGTATATACTGTATCAGCCCTATATCCAGTATATACTGTATCAGCCCTATATCCAGTATATACTGTATCAGCCCTATATCCAGTATATACTGTATCAGCCCTATATCCAGTATATACTGTATCAGCCCTATATCCAGTATATACTGTATCAGCCCTATATCCAGTATATACTGTATCAGCCCTATATCCAGTATATACTGTATCAGCCCTATATCCAGTATATACTGTATCAGCCCTATATCCAGTATATACTGTATCAGCCCTATATCCAGTATATACTGTATCAGCCCTATATCCAGTATATACTGTATCAGCCCTATATCCAGTATATACTGTATCAGCCCTATATCCAGTATATACTGTATCAGCCCTATATCCAGTATATACTGTATCAGCCCTATATCCAGTATATACTGTATCAGCCCTATATCCTGTATATACTGTATCAGCCCTATATCCAGTATATACTGTATCAGCCCTATATCCAGTATATACTGTATCAGCCCTATATCCTGTATATACTGTATCAGCCCTATATCCAGTATATACTGTATCAGCCCTATATCCAGTATATACTGTATCAGCCCTATATCCAGTATATACTGTATCAGCCCTATATCTAGTATATACTGTATCAGCCCTATATCTAGTATATACTGTATCAGCCCTATATCTAGTATATACTGTATCAGCCCTATATCCTATGCCTATGATATTATTGTCCCCATGTTTCAGGGTATCTGCAGTGCCTATGATATTATTGTCCCCATGTTTCAGGGTATCTGTAGAGCCTGTGATATTATTGTCCCCATGTTTCAGGGTATCTGTAGTGCCTATGATATTATTGTCCCTTGTTTCAGGGTATCTGCAGTGCCTATGATATTATTGTCCCTTGTTTCAGGGTATCTGCAGTGCCTATGATATTATTGTCCCAATGTTTCAGGGTATCTGTAGTGCCTATGATATTATTGTCCCTTGTTTCAGGGTATCTGCAGTGCCTATGATATTATTGTCCCTTGTTTCAGGGTATCTGCAGTGCCTATGCTATTATTGTCCCATGTTTCAGGGTATCTGCAGTGCCTATGATATTATTGTCCCCATGTTTCAGGGTATCTGTAGAGCCTGTGATATTATTGTCCCCATGTTTCAGAGTATCTGCAGTGCCTATGATATTATTGTCCCTTGTTTCAGGGTATCTGCAGTGCCTATGATATTATTGTCCCAATGTTTCAGGGTATCTGTAGTGCCTATGATATTATTGTCCCCATGTTTCAGGGTATCTTTAGTGCCTATGATATTATTGTCCCATGTTTCAGGGTATCTGCAGTGCCTATGATATTATTGTCCCATGTTTCAGGGTATCTGCAGTGCCTATGCTATTATTGTCTCATGTTCCAGGGTATCTGCAGTGCCTGTGATATTATTGTCCCCATGTTTCAGGGTATCTGTAGTGCCTATGATATTATTGTCCCTTGTTTCAGGGTATCTGCAGTGCCTATGATATTATTGTCCCTTGTTTCAGGGTATCTGCAGTGCCTATGATATTATTGTCCCAATGTTTCAGGGTATCTGTAGTGCCTATGATATTATTGTCCCTTGTTTCAGGGTATCTGCAGTGCCTATGATATTATTGTCCCTTGTTTCAGGGTATCTGCAGTGCCTATGCTATTATTGTCCCATGTTTCAGGGTATCTGCAGTGCCTATGATATTATTGTCCCCATGTTTCAGGGTATCTGTAGAGCCTGTGATATTATTGTCCCCATGTTTCAGAGTATCTGCAGTGCCTATGATATTATTGTCCCTTGTTTCAGGGTATCTGCAGTGCCTATGATATTATTGTCCCAATGTTTCAGGGTATCTGTAGTGCCTATGATATTATTGTCCCCATGTTTCAGGGTATCTTTAGTGCCTATGATATTATTGTCCCATGTTTCAGGGTATCTGCAGTGCCTGTGATATTATTGTCCCATGTTTCAGGGTATCTGCAGTGCCTATGCTATTATTGTCTCATGTTCCAGGGTATCTGTAGTGCCTGTGATATTATTGTCCCATGTTTCAGGGTATCTGCAGTGCCTATGCTATTATTGTCCCCATGTTTCAGGGTATATGCAGTGCCTATGATATTATTGTCCCCATGTTTCAGGGTATCTGCAGTGCCTATGATATTATTGTCCCCATGTTTCAGGGTATCTGCAGTGCCTATGATATTATTGTCCCCATGTTTCAGGGTATCTGCAGTGCCTGTGATATTATTGTCCCATGTTTCAGGGTATCTGCAGTGCCTATGATATTATTGTCCCCATGTTTCAGGGTATCTGTAGTGCCTATGATATTATTGTCCCCATGTTTCAGGGTATCTGCAGTGCCTGTGATATTATTGTCCCATGTTTCAGGGTATCTGCAGTGCCTATGATATTATTGTCCCCATGTTTCAGGGTATCTGTAGTGCCTATGATATTATTGTCCCATGTTTCAGGGTATCTGCAGTGCCTATGATATTATTGTCCCCATGTTTCAGGGTATCTGTAGTGCCTATGATATTATTGTCCCTTGTTTCAGGGTATCTGCAGTGCCTATGATATTATAGTCCCCATGTTTCAGGGTATCTGCAGTGCCTATGATATTATTGTCCCCATGTTTCAGGGTATCTGTAGTGCCTATGATATTATTGTCCCCATGTTTCAGGGTATCTGCAGTGCCTGTGATATTATTGTCCCCATGTTTCAGGGTATCTGTAGTGCCTATGATATTATTGTCTCATGTTCCAGGGTATCTGCAGTGCCTGTGATATTATTGTCCCATGTTTCAGGGTATCTGCAGTGCCTATGATATTATTGTCCCATGTTTCTGGGTATCTGCAGTGCCTATGCTATTATTGTCTCATGTTCCAGGGTATCTGCAGTGCCTATGATATTATTGTCCCATGTTTCAGGGTATCTGCAGTGCCTATGCTATTATTGTCTCATGTGCCAGGGTATCTGCAGTGCCTGTGATAATATTGTCCCATGTTTCAGTGAATCTGCAGTGCCTTTGATATTATTGTCCCATGTTTCAGGGTATCTGCAGTGCCTATGATATTATTGTCCCATGTTTCAGGGTATCTGCAGTGCCTATGATATTATTGTCACCATGTTTCAGGGTATCTGCAGTGCCTATGATATTATTGTCCCATGTTTCAGGGTATCTGCAGTGCCTATGATATTATTGTCCCATGTTTCAGGGTATCTGCAGTGCCTATGCTATTATTGTCTCATGTTCCAGGGTATCTGCAGTGCCTATGCTATTATTGTCTCATGTTCCAGGGTATCTGCAGTGTCTGTGATATTATTGTCCCATGTTTCAGGGTATCTGCAGTGCCTGTGATAATATTGTCCCATGTTTCAGTGAATCTGCAGTGCCTGTGATATTATTGTCACCATGTTTCAGGGTATATGCAGTGCCTATGATATTATTGTCCCAATGTTTCAGGGTATCTGCAGTGCCTATGATATTATTGTCCCCATGTTTCAGGGTATCTGCAGTCCCTATGATATTATTGACCCAATGTTTCAGGGTATCTACAGTACCTATGATATTATTGTCCCATGTTTCAGGGTATCTGCAGTGCCTATGATATTATTGTGGTGTGTAGAGTAGACCTGTTGGACCTAGTTGGACTGCGAGACAAACATCAGAAGAACGGCAATGGCAACGTTAACGGAGGTGGAAAAACAAAAGTAAGTTTGTAGAAAAACTGTATATGAACCTAAATATATCACGTAACATTGGTTCTGGGAGTGTAATAAAGCCATGACTTATTTCTCGTAATACACTAGTGTATGATAGATCCAAATGAGGACCGAATCACTGTGTTTGTATACAGTGAAACATATAGTCCCAATTGTTTGCATGGTATATCATAAATATTTATCATTATTTGAATTTTTTCTTCATAAAATGCATGTTAGTAATGTTAAATTTGGTTTAAGGTGTTGCATTATTTGAACTATCATGTTGTAAATCATATGCTCTTCCCATCCTCTTTAAATGTTAATCAAATTAGTGTTCAGATATCAATTAGCACATTATATCTGTGACTTGCAACTACAGTGAAACATCGGTTACTCGAACTCGCAGGGCTTTTTTCGAGAAAATTGGGAAAAGGCCTAACCTGCTGATTTTGGGAAAAAGACGTGCAAGATTGTCAAAATTGTGGGGAAAGAAGAGCGTGATTTTCGCTATTTAGTGGGATGTTTTATATTGGGATTTTTTTTTTACCCAGAATTGGGGGAAAGTATAGAGGTTTTTGCAATTAGGAAAAAGCCGGATTTCGGCCCCACTTAAATAGGTTAAAACAGCCCTGCTAAGTATATTTGAAATTGTTGGGTTCCATCAGTAGTCAAATTAAAAAAACAAAACTTGTATCTTCTAATTTGGTACCGCCCGGAACAGTGTTACTAACTTGTGTAGATAATTATCGTTCACTGTCCATGCAAATATTGACATTTTGTTTAGCTTTGGCACTGCTAGCCTTGTCAACTATCGCTGCAAATACCAAAATGTGTAAAAGCTGAAGCAAACTCCCCAAATAATAGGTGACAGTTGGTTATATACATGGATTTATATTTGCAGAATTGGACGCCACCACCCTGGGTCCTGTCTGCCATCAAGCGTCACGTCATCCTCATCACCACAGGCCTACTGGTGTTGCTGTTCCGCCTAAGGATTATGGGATCTACCACACCAACCTTTCAAGTGTTTGATAATCCTCACTCGTTTGCTAATGGCACCTTAATAAGGGTAAGGATTTAAAACAAGAAAATGTTTTATGGTTTAAAATATATCAACATAGAAAAAAATACAAATAAGATGTCACCAATACAGACCTACAGACGTATTATTTCTCGCAAGTCATTTCATGGTTGCAGAAAACAAACAAAAATAGAAGTAAAGCCCAGCTTTAGCCAACCTGTGATTACTCATATTTCCCAAGATAATCAAAGTAACCATTTCCAGTTCCAGTACATGTGTGGGCTAGCCAGGCACTAGGGTTATGTAACTCTGTGTCTCGAGTCACTACTTGAGCTCGAGTACATGTGTGGGCTAGCCAGGCACTAGGGTTATGTAACTCTGTGTCTCGAGTCACTACTTGAGCTCTAGTACATGTGTGGGCTAGCCAGGCACTAGGGTTATGTAACTCTGTGTCTCGAGTCACTACTTGAGCTCTAGTACATGTGTGGGCTAGCCAGGCACTAGGGTTATGTAACTCTGTGTCTCGAGTCACTACTTGAGCTCTAGTACATGTGTGGGCTAGCCAGGCACTAGGGTTATGTAACTCTGTGTCTCGAGTCACTACTTGAGCTCTAGTACATGTGTGGGCTAGCCAGGCACTAGGGTTATGTAACTCTGTGTCTTGAGTCACTACTTGAGCTCTAGTACATGTGTGGGCTAGCCAGGCACTAGGGTTATGTAACTCTGTGTCTCGAGTCACTACTTGAGCTCTAGTACATGTGTGGGCTAGCCAGGCACTAGGGTTATGTAACTCTGTGTCTCGAGTCACTACTTGAGCTCTAGTACATGTGTGGGCTAGCCAGGCACTAGGGTTATGTAACTCTGTGTCTCGAGTCACTACTTGAGCTCTAGTACATGTGTGGGCTAGCCAGGCACTAGGGTTATGTAACTCTGTGTCTCGAGTCACTACTTGAGCTACTAGTAATGTACTTCCTAACACACTTGCCAAAAATCCTGCAATCCGATTGGTTGACACCCAAACATTTGCGACTATTAAATAGTGCATAACCGTCACAAATCCAGTCATGTGATGTTCAACCATCAAAAATGTGACATCGTTACATTTTATTTCAAAGCCTTTGTGAGTAGTAAATGTGTCAAAAACAATGAAATGCGCTAGAAACAGGTTAACCAGTTTGGAAGTTTTGGCTTTTGTGACAGTATATCAGTCGTTAAAGGTCACAAAACGAGTTTAACGCCTCCACGAACACATTGCCATTAAACCAATGAATTGAATTGAATTGGGTTTTAATGCGCACCAACACATGAAAGGTTATATGGCGCCTAACAGGCATGAACATGCCAGGCTCATCCTCCATGTACATCGAGATAAAATATGGAAAATGGGCCTAGAACCTTCTCACCCTGAACTGCAGAGTTGCTGCAAATTCTGTCATAGAAACTCCATTTACGCTGGAGCCACGTTTATTGTTTTTTTGCCACTGCTCTTTTGATGTGAGCGAGATGGCACCTGAAACAATGCAGGGATCATGATATACCGTCACAAAATCCAAAACTACAATACAGTTAACCCTATAGTTACCTGCCTTTTTGTGGTACTGGGCCCTGTTTTATTAAACATCTTACGATAAGTCTCACATTTTAAGGTCGTTCACTTTTTTCACCTAAGCATTCAATGTGAACAATTATGTGTGCACGTAATACAGAAATATCCCATGTATAAGAAAATGAAATGAAATGACGTGTATTTGAAAAGTGTAATTAACAGAGAAGCATTTAAGAAATTGATTTATGATCAAAATGGTCGCATGTTGTTTCATAAAATGGGGCCCTGGGGTCCAGTCAGTTTTCGGCACCTAACAGTTTTTGCGATATTCATTTTAAACACATGTAATAAGTGATAATTTTAATTCCGGGTGTACATTTTCGTTGGGCATGTTCATCTGAATGGTAAAGATAAAAATAAACAACAGGAAGTATATAAAATATGTTTAAACGAATACAATAACAGCAGCGACATATTTTGCTGATCCCTGATGTCAGGGGGAAACGATGAGTCTCCATGGACACTTAATACTCTTTTATATATTTAATGTAAACGTACAGCAGAGGATAGTTGAAAATGTTTTTAAAATAGTAATTGCTGTTCTTAAAGACAGACATATTGCATCATAAATGTAATGGAATAGTCTACTTACATTGAGGTATCAATAAGTTTTATTAGAATATGGGTCAATTCAAAGAGAAGCAACCTGTGTATAATTAATGCAGGGGAGTAAGCAAACTTTACTAACTTTGTTTAATAAAATGTTATGTGTGAAAAACGTATGGTGGTTGTAAATGAAAACCCTACATCTGTTTAAAATATTATTTCCTTAAAAGTCTATAAATGTGCCAAAAACTGCTAGGACACCATCTTGTTTATGTTTTACATGGAGTGTTTTTCTCTGTCTATGGAATTGATAATTAATATAATTTTTTTTTAAGCCCTATTAAAGGATTAAGGTTAAAGATTAAAGATAGTCAAACATTCAATGAAGATGTAGAGATTATTCAGCTGCTGTGTTCGCTTCACTAGATGGTAGGCATGTTGTTTTTCCACAAGGGAGCCATGCTTTGTTGAAAGTTCTCAGCAAAGGATGTCTACAACCAACACACTTTATTGACTAAATGTCACAGTTAGGTATATTTGTGTTTCAATAATTAAACATATTTATTATTTTGAGTTTTCTTTCCCTAAGAAATCCTTATCTTCTACCTTTTAAATTAAATAAGTAATGTTTTGCTAAGGAAGTATAATTATTACATGTTATACCTCAGGCTTTGAACTACAACTACCTGTACTCCATCAATGCCTGGCTACTGCTGAATCCATGGTGGCTGTGTTTTGACTGGTCCATGGGTTGTGTACCAGTTATACAGACATTTACTGATCCTAGGATAATCGCAGTGGTAGCATTCTGGGTGGTTATTGGCGCCCTCTTGTGGACATGTTTAAAAGGACCCATAACACATGATCAGAGGTAATTATGCTGTGTTTCGTTGCAAACCTGGTAATTTTAATTGGTTCTGAGATACCTTGTCTAAGAATAATGCAGACATTTGATGTGCTTTGGCGTGGCGCAGTCAGTAGCATGGTAGATTTGTAACCAGAGGCCCTGGGTTTAATCCTCCTTGGTACCACTGAGTTTCGTCGGTGTGTTCTTGGGCAAGACACTTACCCTTAGCCTCGTCCGTCGGATGGGGACGTAAACTGGGCGGTCCCATGTATTGATCTATCCTCCGAACACGTTAAAGAACTATAGGAATCTATTCGATAATAAGAGTAGGGCACGGTTCCCGGATTCCTATGTATCCTTTCCCTCTCTCTGGGGCGGCTCTAAATAATATATACTGTGTTGATGAGCCGTTAAACAACATTCATTTAATAATTGTAATCTTAGTATTGTTTTGTATAATGGCTGAAATTAAAGATTTGGTTCCAGTTCTTATTAATTATATTTTTATAAGGAGGGAACACATACTTATAAATATAACAACTATTCTCATTTGAAGTCAAAGTTGGAATTGAATTGAATTGAATACTTTTAATGCCCTTGTCCATCCAGCAGACTTTGTCCGTGCATATGTAACACTTTGTACTTATGTCATACTTTCTTGTCCAGACAACTCCTTCTGAACTTCTCAACAGATTTTGGCGATTCTTGGTAGGAAGTATCAGTATGAAGTCTAGTTGTACATGTGGTCATGCTGTTCCAGTTCATTGACTTCCAGCGGAGTTTAATGATTATATATTTAGCTGATAGCTTACAATGGGGGTATTTGTGTCCATGGACACAGTTCTTACTGATATTCCCTGATGCCATCATAAGGTCTTCCTTGTTGAATCAGCAAGTTTAATATTGCTTATTGTAATTATATGAAGAATGTCTTGAAAAAAACAGAGGAGGAGAAACTAAAATTTAAAGGAAAACCCGATATAGGATGAACACATGTTTTAACTTTTATATTTTGACATTTGTAGAGTGTTGACAGTGTCCCTAGCTCTGATCATCGTGCCATTCCTCCCTGCCAGTAACCTGTTCTTCCGTGTTGGATTTGTGATAGCTGAGAGGAACCTGTACCTGTCCAGTATAGGCTTTTGTATGGTAGCAGTGCTGGGGGTCCGGCAGATCTGTGTTACATATCCTAAATGTACAAAGGTAAACCACCATCTCAAAGATCCCTAACAATCAAATGCTTGGTGTGCATCAGAATTGTCTCGTCTATTTTCATTACCATTTATAATACAGGATTACTGATATTCACGAGGCTATTATATTGACGAGGCTATTATATTGATGAGGCTATTATATTGACGAGGCTATTATATTGACGAGGCTATTATATTGACGAGGCTATTATATTGACGAGGCTATTATATTGACTATATTGACGAGGCTATTATATTTACGAGGCTATTATATTGACGAGGCTATTATATTGACGAGGCTATTCCATTGCGAGTTACTCGCAGGCTGATCTGGGTTTACAATGGACGCAAAGGCTATTGTAGTCGCCCTTAGCAGGCTCAGGGTTAATATTGAATTTATTAAACTGGGATAAAATTTATAAGATACTCGTTTAATAAATACAGTATTAAACAGGCACGCATGGAAGATCTCACTTGGAGGCAAATTTTGGAGAAAACAATCTTAACAAAGACAACAACAATTGACCAGATTGACCAGAATTTTTTTTTTCTAGGTATGAATTTAAAAGAAAGTTGCAGAGTTATACAAAAAGAAATAATTTATATCCTCCAGTTCCAATGTTAAACTGTCTTTTTGTTTCAGCTGAATTTAAATTCAAAATAATAGAATGTGTTGTTTTACTCAGATAATGTTCTTTCAAACATTTTTCTGAGTCATTTAGCCAAAATCATTAAAGTTGGAAACTTTGTCATTTTGGTTTGATTAGTAAAAGAAATTGAATATGAATACATAATAAATATTGATTGAACTTTGCTTGAGCACTTCAAACAATGTTATGCCATCAGATGCATATTACAGATGAGTTGTCGGAACACAATCTAGGGTGGGCTGTGCCAAGTTTCATTAGAATATTTGTTTTATTCCAACAATCTAAATAAAACATTTGAAACAGACACATTAAAGACAGCTTTGTATTTATCTGATAGAAACTGACCTGTCTTAAACAAGCATCTACATATTTTTGTTTCAGGTTATGCAGATTGGAATACTGTTTTTGATTTGTGTATTTACTGTCAGGTGTATTCAGGTAAGTTCTTCAGTTTAAAATTAAATTGATCCTACTATTGTTTCTAGGCCCTGTATACTTGTCAGTTCGGTTACATTAACATCTAAGTTGCTGTTGTCTTAGTGACTGAATGTATCTGCATGAAACTTTGTAAACATGTTTGTCTTGGGTTGGTCAGATACATACCAATTTTTGAGTTGGTAGGTAAAGGTCACAGTGACCTTTTTGGCTCGATGTTTTAGGTGACTTATGTTCATGAAACGTTTAAGTTGAGAACATTCTGTGTTAGTCAAATGCCTTCTGATATTTAGATTGTTGGGTCAAAGGTCAAGGTCACAGCAAACTGAAACTGGACCTTGAAAATTTTGTCTGAATATTACCTAGTAAGGAAGGTTTACATGATCTACAATTGAAGTTTTCATGGAAAATTGCAAGAAAGGTCCATTTAGATTTGATCAGATACCTACACATTTTAAGATCATTTGTCTAAAGGTCTTCGTCAAAGTAAACTTGACTTTACTTCAAAAAATGTTTTGGTTTACTATCTCAAGTTTTACATGACCTTTGGTCATGATGACCCATTTTGGGTTAATGAGATGTCTAGTCAGTAGGTTACTCTGAACCGAACCTTGACCATGAAAATGGTTTCTGCCTGGTTAAAACTTCTTCATTATAAAAATTATGTCTTTATGAAGTTTGTTGTGTGCGTTTCTTTTGAGGTTGATCAGCTGCCTATTCATTTTCAGGTCAGTAAGCAAAAGTCAAGGTCACAACAAACTGGTTTCTGTATAATGTCTCAAATTCTACATGATTGATTTTCGCAGACAGACGTAACTAGAACACCAAAAGGAGGTTGCCCTGACAGATCATGACCTAATTTTTACATTTGATTGATTCCATTTAGCTGTATTAAGACAACAATATCCCCAGACTCTTTAAATAATGTTAAATAATGTTAAATCATCAATACATCAGTTTCATATTTTATTAATGATATCAATGGTATATGTAAACCATTATTGGCCTCTGTAGAAAGTGAAAAGTCAAAGGGAGATAACTTTATTTTAGATGTTCAGTGTAAATGGTCAAGTATGTTATCACTCGTAAATATATAATCAGTACACTTCAAAATGCAACACATTTGATTTTTGATTATTATTATTATTTTTTTAGTTAGCTGGTGTTTTGTTCAAATCAATATTGTATTTTATGTTATCTGGTTATAGTACACAAGAAGGTTAACATATGGCGAAAAACAGTTGCATAAGAAATATTCTACTTCTATCAGTTAAAACACATTTAACTTCAACATCTTTAACTTCTGTAGAAATTAAAAAAATTGTAACGATTGATCAACTGATAATAAAATAGCTAGACATATTATGGGGTGATACAAGAAGCTGCTGTTCCCTAGATATTAAATTACAACAGAATTGTTTAACCATGAATTTAAAGTCTACTCTTAAATATCTGCTGTGCACACCCACACTTGTTTATTGCTGGGTTTAATCAGAGGTATGATTAGGGGACCGTTTAACTCTGAGATGGGAGAATGACAGATAACGTTGTTAATCATTATGAATGACCTTGACCTACTTTTTTAGACTTTATAAGATTTCAGTAATGTTAATTTCAACTCACTGTATGAGATGAGGATAGAAAGAACTACAGATATGTTTTATTCCGAATCTTTTGCTAGCTGGGTTTGAGGACATGTACCCCAGAAAAAATATTTCTACATGTGTTTTCCTGCATTTTAGTGCATTCCAGGGCCAGATTTTCAGTTTGAGGTTAGATATAATCAAGTCTGTTTTAGTGATTTTATTTGATATTCCATTAAAATGCCTACTTCAATGTTCGGTACCTTTCCAAAATTCTAAAAAATTGGCTCGGTTGCCTCAGCATAGCTTCGGGCCTGTTAAGTATGTTTTATTGATGGTGTTTTTTTCTATTATTTTGGTAACCATTTTTACTTCCATTTTAGAGAAGCAGTCAGTGGAGAAATGAGCTGGAACTGTTCTCGTCTGGGGCCAGTGTGTGTACTGGTAATGCAAAGGTAAATATGCTCATGTGACAGACTATGTATAGAAATAAGATGTAAAGTTACTTTTCTGGAGGCACTGGAATTTCTGATTTCTCTGTTTATGGAAACATTGTGTGCATATAATTAATCATTCTAATGCACTTGAAAAAAATCCTGCATCCGATTGGTTGACCGTTGAAGAAATATGACTATTAAATAGTGCATAACCCGTCGCAAATCCAGTCATGTGACTTTAAACCAAGAAAAACGAAACATGTAGTTTCATTTGAAAGGTTTTATGAGAAAAACTGTCAAAAACAGTAGAATTCATTAGAAATGGGTTAACCAGTATCGAAATGTTGACTTGTGTGACAGTATATCAGCCGTTTAACGAGTCATCATTAACGACAGTATATCAGCCGTTCATCGCGTCGTCATTAAAAAACATTTGCGACCATTTGACGACTGATTTACTGTCACAAAATACAAAGGTTTAATACAGTTGACCTTTTATGTTATGGATTTACGGATTATTGGAGCAAGGCTCTGTCTGATTTAAAACCATGACTGTATCTGATATCACGACTCTGTCCTATCTAATGTTACCTAATACAATTCAGTCCATAGGTATATTTTGGTGCAACATTTTAAAGCTGTTCCTGAAAATGAATAGAGGTGGGTGTTGGTGACTGAAAATAAATATGTCGGCAGCTGTATAGATTATGTTCACATGTCTGTTACAGGTCCATTATAATATTGGCAAGATCAATGCTGACAATGATAATCTCGAATATGCAATCGTCAAGTACAGAGAAGCTATAGAGTAAGTGTCCTGACTTTTTATGCCACGAAGGAAGGGAGCGTATAGTAATCACACCGTCTGTCTATTAGTCCAGACGTTTGTTCGTATGATGTCTGTTCGTTTATCCGTCCAAAACAATCATGTCTCAGCCGTAACTTTGAAAGTAATGAAGGCAATTTCATATAACTTCACACACATTTTAATCACAATAAGCGGGTGTGTCAATAATCAGGTCCTTATCTCTAAGGCCCAAGGTCATATAAACTTAGGGAGCATTTGTCACTTACTGGTGACATTTCTTGTTGTTTTAAAAACAATATATTATTTAGTTCTTACATTTTTTTTCATAATGTTGGTGGGCATTTGTTTGGCTAAAGAGCACTTTTATCATGCTCCCTGAAGGGCGAGCATATAGTTGCCGCTTTGTCAGTCCGTGTGTGTGTCCATGTGTCCGTCCCACTTTCTTGTCTGAAGCATATCTTCAAAACTGCTGATTGGACTGCACTGAGATAGAGGGCAATGAGAGAAAGTGCGGAGTACAAGAACCGTAACTCTAACTCTATCTTCATTCAAATTAGAGTTATTGCCCTTTGTAAATTTATACTTGAAATTTTTATCCGGAGCCTATCTTCAAAACTACTGATATATTGATTATTTATATCCATGACTTCCAGATTAAACCCGGTCTATGACCAGGCTATAGTGATTATTTATATCCATAACTTCCAGATTAAATCCGTCTATGACCAGGCTATAGTGATTATTTATATCCATAACTTCCAGATTAAACCCGGTCTATGACCAGGCCATGAACAACCTGGGCAACATACTCAAAGATAAGGGAGAGTTAGATGAAGCTGAGGAGCTGTTGGAGAGGGCTGTAGCAGCCAGGTACCAGATGTTTCAAATCACATATTTGCTCCCTTTTCTAAGTTGTTAAAAAGAGAAAGTATTATATTACATATTTATGATGATTTATGATCCCACTGGGAGATATTTCTCAGTAACCAGAAATCTGGAACTACATTTTTTGACCCAATTTGTTATATAAATTCAAAACAAAACCCAGAAATCTAAAAATAGATCAATAGCAGCAACAACATTAAATACCAAAAATAAATTAAATTGAAAAATATATATTGTAATGTAAATAAATAAATAAATAATAATAATAAAAAACACTTTTTTTTTTTTTAATAAAAATAAAGTAAAAAACAAATGGTAAATTTCCAGTTAACTTGGCCGTCTGCTGTCTGTTTGCAGATGTCAGTAATTAAAAATACTAGATGTATACCATCACACAATTATATATCACTGCGCACTACTTGAAAGAGTGAACAAATGAAAGGAAAAAAACGAACAAAAAGCAAGTTTTTTCTTGTATGTCATCACAAAATATGTAATATATAGTTTAATAACCATTGTTTTTTAAATACGGAAAATATTTCCCTTGCGAGAAAAATTGTTCCGATATAAGAACTCGTGCTTTCATCACTCTTTCTTTTATCGGAGCAATTTCCTCACTCGGGAAATATTTCTAGTATTTTTAAAACACTGGTAATTAAACTCTATCGCATACCAAAAGTGTAAATTTTTCATCACCTAATATCAGTGAGAAGTGGACCTAATCCCTAAAGTACAAATTAACCTGCAATTATCAGTGGAGAACTTCAAGGAAACATTACTAAGATATTAGATAGAGGATCTTACATAAGTACTCATTCATTATTGAATTTATTGAACGAGTTGGCAAAATGATATAATGCGAGGCTCTTGCCGAGCATTATATCATTTTTGCTAACGAGTTTAATAAATTCAGTAATGACTGAGGACTAATGTTAGATTCTATTTATCACATAATTCACATATCGACTATTATTGCATTTTGCCTGTCGCTTTAACACGCGAAACCGACATAAACCGTGGGAATTGGATCATAGTCATTATCGATTTTTTGACAGTGCATACTAGGCTTATTTGCATACTTATATAACTTAGGGTATATTGAAAAAATAGAATGGTGTTATTCCACTACCACACCGTCAGTTATGTGATAAAAGTTAATATTAGGTTGTTGCTTTAATGTCTGACAAAAAGGATTAATTTCTGGGAATCGCGTGTTAAAGTTTTGTCATATTTTTATCAAAATTGTAATCATGGCAGCCAAGCACACAAATGTAGATCTACATGAAACATATTTCCTTCGGCTATTTCACATAAGCTCTATATTACATACAGCAACGAAGAGCTGAAATCTCGGTTTAAAACAAGTTTGACAAATGTACTAAATCATGTTTTTGTGTAGGTTATGACAGTTAATGGCCAGAGATAATAAAGGTGAACAAAGTACATATCTCAGTAGTAATGGTGATGTTATATTTCAGAGTTGAGTTTGCAGCAGCTTGGATGAATTTGGGAATTGTGAAGGCATCATTAAAAAAATATGCTGAAGCAGAGAACTGTTACGTGACAGCCATTAGGCACAGACGAAAATACCCACATTGCTTCTATAATCTGGGAAACTTGGTAGGGAGAATATTTACATTGCTTCTTTAATCTAGGAAACTTGGCCACACTGCTTCTGTAATCTAGGAAACGTGTTAGGGAGATATTAATTTGACATTGCTTCTATAAACTAGGAAACTTGATAGGGAGAATACCCACATTGCGTCTATAATATAGAAAATTTGGTAGGGAGAATATCTATATTGCTTCTATAATATAGATAACTTGGTAGGGAGAACACCCATATTACTTCTGAATTCAGGGAAACTTCCTTATTAGTACAATATCCACATTGCTTCTATAGTCTAGAATCTTGGTAGAGAGAATATCGGTATTGCTTCTATAATCTAGGACAGATTGTAGGCAGAATACCCACACTGCTTCTATAATCTAGGACAGATTGTAGGCAGAATACCCACACTGCTTCTATAATCTAGGACAGATTGTAGGCAGAATACCCACACTGCTTCTATAATCTAGGACAGATTGTAGGCAGAATACCCACATTGCTTCTATAATGAAGGACACTTGGTAGGGAGAATACCCACATTGCTTCTATAATGAAGGACACTTGGTAGGGAGAATACCCACATTGCTTCTATAATCTAAGACAGATTGTAGGAAGAATACCAACATTGCTTCTATAATGAAGGACACTTGGTAGGGAGAATACCCACACTGCTTCTATAATGAAGGACAGATGGTAGGAAGAATACTCACATTGCTTCTATAATCTAGGACAGATGGTAAGAAAAATACCCAAATTGCTTCTGTAATTTAAGAAACTTTGAAGGAAAATATCTGCAATGTTTCTATGATCTAGGAAACTTGGATGGGAGAATACCCACACTGCTTCTATAATCAAGGAAACTTGGTAGGGATAATAACCACATTGCTTCTATAATCTAGGACAGATGGTAGGAAAAATACCCACATTGCTTCTATAATGAAGGACACTTGGTAGGGAGAATACCCACATTGCTTCTGTAATTTAAGAAACTTTGAAGGAAAATATCTGCAATGTTTCTATAATCAAGAAAACTTGGTTGGAAGAATACCCATATTGCTTCTATAATCAAGGAAACTTGGTAGGGAGAATACCCACATTGCTTCTATAATCTAGGAAACTTGGTAGGGAGAATACCCACATTGCTTCTATAATCAAGGAAACTTGGATGGGAGAATACCCACACTGCTTCTATAATTAAGGAAACTTGGATGGGAGAATACCCACACTGCTTCTATAATCAAGGAAACTTGGATGGGAGAATACCCACACTGCTTCTATAATCAAGGAAACTTGGACGGAAGAATACCCACATTGCTTCTATAATCAAGGAAACTTGGATGGAAGAATACCCACATTGCTTCTATAATCAAGGAAGATGGTAGGAAGAATACCCACATTGCTTCTGTAATCAAGGAAACTTGATAGGAAGAATACCCACATTATTTCTATAATCAAGGAAACTTGATAGGAAGAATACCCACATTATTTCTATAATCAAGGAAGCTTGGATGGAAGAATACCCACATTGCTTCTATAATCAAGGAAACTTGGATGGAAGAATACCCACATTGCTTCTATAATCAAGGAAGATGGTAGGAAGAATACCCACATTGCTTCTATAATCAAGGAAACTTGATAGGAAGAATTCCCACATTGCTTCTATAATCAAGGAAACTTGGTATGAAGAATACCCACATTGAATCTATAATCAAGGAAACTTGGTAGAGAGAATACCCACACTGCTTCTATAATCTAGGAAACTTGGTATGAAGAATAGCCACATTGCTTCTATAATCTAGGAAACTTGGTAGTGAGAATACCCACACTGCTTCTATAATCAAGGAAACTTGGTAGGGAGAATACCCACATTGCTTCTATAATCTAGGAAACTTGGTAGGGAGAATACCCACACTGCTTCTATAATCAAGGAAACTTGGATGGGAGAATACCCACACTGCTTCTATAATTAAGGAAACTTGGATGGGAGAATACCCACACTGCTTCTATAATCAAGGAAACTTGGATGGGAGAATACCCACACTGCTTCTATAATCAAGGAAACTTGGACGGAAGAATACCCACATTGCTTCTATAATCAAGGAAACTTGGATGGAAGAATACCCACATTGCTTCTATAATCAAGGAAGATGGTAGGAAGAATACCCACATTGCTTCTATAATCAAGGAAGATGGTAGGAAGAATACCCACATTGCTTCTATAATCAAGGAAACTTGATAGGAAGAATACCCACATTATTTCTATAATCAAGGAAGCTTGGATGGAAGAATACCCACATTGCTTCTATAATCAAGGAAACTTGGATGGAAGAATACCCACATTGCTTCTATAATCAAGGAAGATGGTAGGAAGAATACCCACATTGCTTCTATAATCAAGGAAACTTGATAGGAAGAATTCCCACATTGCTTCTATAATCAAGGAAACTTGGTTTGAAGAATACCCACATTGAATCTATAATCAAGGAAACTTGGTAGGGAGAATACCCACACTGCTTTTATAATCTAGGAAACTTGGTATGAAGAATAGCCACATTGCTTCTATAATCTAGGAAACTTGGTATGAAAAATACCCACATTGCTTCTATTATCTAGGAAACTTGGATGGGAGAATACCCACATTGCTTCTATAATCAAGGAAACTTGATAGGGAGAATACCCACATTGCTTCTATAATCAAGGAAGATGGTAGGAAGAATACCCACATTGCTTCTATAATCAAGGAAACTTGGTAAGAAGAATACCCACATTGCTTCTATAATCTAGGAAACTTGGTATGAAGAACACCCACATTGCTTCTATAATCTAGGAATCTTGGTATGAAGAATACCCACATTGCTTCTATAATCTAGGAAACTTGGATGGGAGAATACCCACATTGCTTCTATAATCTAGGAAACTTGGTAGTGAGAATACCCACACTGCTTCTTTAATGAAGGAAACTTGGTATGAAGAATACCCACATAGATTCTATAATCTAGGAAACTTGGATGGGAGAATACCCATCATTGCTTCTATAATCTAGGAAACTTGGTAGTGAGAATACCCACACTGCTTCTATAATCAAGGATACTTGGTATGAAGAACACCCACATTGCTTCTATAATCTAGGAATCTTGGTATGAAGAATACCCACATTGCTTCTATAATCTAGGAAACTTGGATGGGAGAATACCCACATTGCTTCTATAATCTAGGAAACTTGGTAGTGAGAATACCCACACTGCTTCTTTAATGAAGGAAACTTGGTATGAAGAATACCCACATAGATTCTATAATCTAGGAAACTTGGATGGGAGAATACCCATCATTGCTTCTATAATCTAGGAAACTTGGTAGTGAGAATACCCACACTGCTTCTATAATCAAGGATACTTGGTATGAAGAACACCCACATTGCTTCTATAATCTAAGAATCTTGGTATGAAGAATACCCACATTGCTTCTATAATCTAGGAAACTTGGATGGGAGAATACCCACATTGCTTCTATAATCTAGGAAACTTGGTAGTGAGAATACCCACACTGCTTCTTTAATGAAGGAAACTTGGTATGAAGAATACCCACATAGATTCTATAATCTAGGAAACTTGGATGGGAGAATACCCATCATTGCTTCTATAATCTAGGAAACTTGGTATGAAGAATACCCACATTGCTTCTATAATCAAGGAAACTTGGTAGTGAGAATACCCACACTGCTTCTATAATCAAGGAAACTTGATAGGGAGAATACCCACACTGCTTCTATAATCAAGGAAACTTGGTAGGGATAATACCCACATTGCTTCTATAATCTAGGAAACTTGGTAGGGAGAATACCCACATTGCTTCTATAATCAAGGAAACTTGGTAGTGAGAATACCCACACTGCTTCTATAATCTAGGAAACTTGGATGGGAGAATACCCACATTGCTTCTATAATCTAGGAAACTTGGATGGGAGAATACCCACATTGCTTCTATAATCAAGGAAACTTGGATGGGAGAATACCCACATTGCTTTTATAATCTAGAAGTCTTGGATGGGAGAATATCCACATTCCTTCTATAATCAAGGGAACTTGGATGGGAGAATACCCACATTCCTTCTATAATCAAGGAAACTTGGTTGGAAGAATACCCACATTTCTTCTATAATCTAGAAAACTTGGATGGGAGAATACCCACATTCCTTTTATAATCTAGGAAAGATGGTAGGAAGAATACCCACATTGTTTCTATAAACAAGGAAACTTGGTAGGGATAATACCCACATTGCTTCTATAATCAAGAAAACTTGGTTGGAAGAATACCCACATTGCTTCTATAATCTAGAAAAGATGGTATGAAGAATACTCGCATTGCTTCTATAATTGAGGAAACTTGGATGGGAGAATACCCACATTGCTTCTATAATCAAGGAAACTTGGTTGGAAGAATACCCACATTGCTTCTATTATCTAGGAAAGATGGTAGGAAGAATACCCACATTGTTTCTATAAACAAGGAAACTTGGATGGGATAATACCCACATTGCTTCTATAATCAAGAAAACTTGGTTGGAAGAATACCCACATTGCTTCTATAATCTAGAAAAGATGGTATGAAGAATACTCACATTGCTTCTATAATTGAGGAAACTTGGATGGGAGAATATCCACATTGCTTCTATAATCAAGGAAACTTGGTTGGAAGAATACCCACATATTTTCTATAAACAAGGAAACTTGGAAACTTGGTTGGAAGAATACCCACATTGCTTCTATAATCTAGAAAAGATGGTATGAAGAATACTCGCATTGCTTCTATAATTGAGGAAACTTGGATGGGAGAATACCCACATTGCTTCTATAATCAAGGAAACTTGGTTGGAAGAATACCCACATTGCTTCTATAATCAAGGAAACTTGGTATGAAGAATACTCACATTGCTTCTATAATTGAGGAAACTTGGATGGGAGAATACCCACATTGCTTCTATAATCAAGAAAACTTGGTTGGAAGAATACCCACATTGCTTCTATAATCAAGAAAACTTGGTTGGAAGAATACCCACATTGCTTCTATAATCTAGAAAAGATGGTATGAAGAATACCCACATTGCTTCTATAATCAAGAAAACTTGGTAGGGAGAATACCCACATTGCTTCTATAATCTAGAAAAGATGGTATGAAGAATACTCACATTGCTTTTATAATCTAGAAATCTTGGATGGGAGAATACCCACATTCCTTCTATAATAAAGGAAACTTGGATGGGAGAATACCCACATTGCTTCTATAATTGAGGAAACTTGGTAGGGAGAATACCCACATTGCTTCTATAATCTAGGAAAGATGGTATGAAGAATACCCACATTGCTTGAATAATCAAGAACACTTGGTAGGGAGAATACCCACATTGATTCTGTAATTTAAGAAACTTTGAAGGGAAAATATCTGCATTGTTTCTATAATCTAGGAAACTTGGATTGGAGAATACCCACATTGCATTATAATCCAGCAAAGATGATATTAAGAAGAATACCCACATTGCTTCTATAATCAAGGAAACTTGTTAGGAATAATACCCACATTGCTTCTGTTATATAGGAAACTTTGATGGGAGAATACCCACATGTTTGTTTCCTCCTTTTGAAAACATTCTTTGCTGCCCTGATGCTTTGCATCAGTTTCTTCTTGTATTAACATGTGGACTGGTTATACTCTAACTGCTGTAACTGGCATTACTCATACTGGCACATATATTTCCTACTTTTACTCATTACAGTATCTGTATTTCAGTATCTAGATGTAAAGCAATATGACAGGGCTATTGAGGCATGGAGGAATGCCACGATGCTGGAGCCAACCCACTCCCAGGCCTGGATCAATATGGCAGTGGTGTATGATAACCTAGGTGAGATATACTGTGTATAAGGCCTGAATCAATATGGCAGTGGTGTATGATAACCTAGGTGAGATATACTGTGTGTAAGGCCTGGATCAGTATGGCAGTGGTGTATGATAACCTAGGTGAGATATACAGTGTATAAGGCCTGGATTAGTATGGCAGTGGTGTATGATAACCTAGGTGAGATATAATGTGTGTAAGGCTTGTATCAGTATGACAGTGGTGTATGATAACCTAGGTGAGATATACTGTGTATAAGGCCTGAATCAATATGGCAGTGGTGTATGATAACCTAGGTGAGATATACTGTGTGTAAGGCCTGGATCAGTATGGCAGTGGTGTATGATAACCTAGGTGAGATATACGGTGTATAAGGCCTGGATTAGTATGGCAGTGGTGTATGATAACCTAGGTGAGATATAATGTGTGTAAGGCTTGTATCAGTATGGCAGTGGTGTATGATAACCTAGGTGAGATATACTGTGTATAAGGCCTGTATCAGTATGGCAGTGGTGTATGATAACCTAGGTGAGATATACGGTGTATAAGGCCTGGATTAGTATGGCAGTGGTGTATGATAACCTAGGTGAGATATACTGTGTATAATCTTTACTGACCGTCAATTTTATTTCACATTCCCCAGTAAGCTCTAAATGAAATTAATTTCAGTTGAACCGATCAGCCAAATCACACATTTTCAAATTTGAAATCTACTCCGCCCAAAGGTATAGGCCTAGATCTTTACGTTTCCTAAAACAAAACAACGTTTATAGTGGCGTAGCTAGGCACTGCAGACTCTGGCCAGACACGCGGTTCTCAATTGCTGAGGCCTAACACTTAAAATCTGCCAGCTACGCCCAACTTTTTTCAACTGGACCAGCAGAAAAAGGTTTAAAATGTCGGTTGTTCTTATTGATTCAGCTTTTAAAAAAGTAACATGACATACACACGTCTAAATCCACTGTTTATTTACTTTCGTTCTGTGACGTTAATGGTTTAAAAAACTGACGTCATGTAATGTTTCGTTACGTCAGCGTGACTAGGAATGAAACAGAACCAGAACCGTTCCACTTTTTCCCCCCCTGATATAGTGTTTGGAGGCCCAAGCATACCCTGGACCCCTTTCGCCGCTCAAATCAAATGTTGGGCTTCAACTTTAGTCCACTTTTGCGCCTGCGCAAATGGAACTATTTTGTTTTGACGTGTTATTGAGAAATAACAGGACACTTTTAAGAATGACTAACCAATCAAAATGCAGTAAATATGTGTATGGTTCGCAGTTTGTAATTATTATAAAATAGTAATACATATTAATACATACCTCTAATGCATACAATACTGATTATTTACAATAATGATATTTAACAGGTAATGAACATAGTACTTAGGAGTTATTGATAAAGGGAAGTAACTGGATTCTAAAAGGTTTACCTAATGATTAAGGGCCATTAGGAACATATGGGCATAGAGAAGTAATCAGATTTTTCAAAGTGTATTGGTGACATGTTGACAAGTTTGTGATAATAATATTTATAATTCAACAATAGTGAATTTTCTTCTTACTTCAGTTTCCTTTTAAAATGTATTTTAATTCAGTTCAGTTCAGTAATTCCTGCTTTCTACTTGGCTTAGCCATACCATTTATTAAAAACTCGATGACTGGAAGGTGTTATTCAAATGGGTTAATAACGTCAACAATGTCTGATAACAAGACCTTTTTAGTAACTTTGTAACTTAGTGTACACAGGTTAAAAATCCTTATACTCCAGCAAGTTGAAATAATCTTTACATTTAACACAGCATGTATTGTCTAAGATGAAAAATATCAGATAAATAAGCGAGATGTGCACCTGTGACAATGTTTGTTCTACATTTCAGAGAGGTTTGAAGAAAGCATAGCAACTGCCAACAAAGCCCTGAAGTATATTCCTAATGATCCTCAGCTTCTCTTCAGTCTCGGAAACGTTCACGGCAAACAGTCGCAGTTTGCAGAGAGCGAGAACTATTTCCTGACAGCCCTTAAGCAGAAACCAGATAATGCCAAGTACCATGCAAATCTGGGTAAGTAATTGTTAAAAATGTCAATGGTGAACTATAATTTGAGACTTGTTTGAGCAGGTTTTAGAAGGATTTGTAAAAATAATTAAAAGATATATCATCAAATAAGGGATCAGGAATGTTTAGTAGGATGTAGATAAAGTGTACCCTGCTTAAGAGACCATCTCTGTTAAGAGGCCCTCTCTGTTAAGAGACCCTCTCTGTTTAGAGACCCTCTCTGTTAAGAGACCCTCTCTGTTTAGAGACCCTCTCTGTTAAGATACCATCTCTTTTAAGATACCATCTCTGTTAAGATACCATCTCTTTTAAGATACCATCTCTGTTAAGATGCCATCTCTGTTAAGAGACCCTCTCTGTTTAGAGACCATCTCTGTTAAGATACCATCTCTTTTAAGATACCATCTCTGTTAAGATACCATCTCTTTTAAGATACCGTCTCTGTCTAGAGACCATCTCTGTTTAGAGACCATCTCTGTTAAGATACCATCTCTTTTAAGAGACCCTCTCTGTTTAGAGACCGTCTGCTTTAAGAAATCATAGATTCAGTTCCCAGATGAACTGTTGTACCTCCGCTTTCACAAAGTGAAGTGGGGGCTATATAGGAATCACGCTGTCCATAACGTCCCATCGTGTAACACATTTTTGTCCCATTGCGTTACACTTTTTTTTACTTGCATTCCTGAAACAGTTTTGAATTGGTTGTTCCCAAACTTCATATACATATAACAACTAATGACCTTATTTCCCTGTACATCACCTATCCTTGATTGCCTAATTTATTACAGAATTATCGCCCTTTGTTTTACTTGGAATTCATCACCTTCAGTTATAGTTCCAGTTTTAAATTAAAACCCTCCTGTTTTAAGAGACCACCTGTGTTAAGAGACACATGTTGGTCTTCTCTTAAGTAGTCTCTTAATTCCGGTTTGACTGTACCTTAACTTGACAGAGGGAGAACTACAGAAATACAAGTCACCTTGATTTAGCATTTTTAATGTAAGTTTCTGATGTTTAAAATAAAGTAAGGAAACACATTAATTCCCTAAACAATGTTTTTGTAACATAATATTTCAGACACAATAACGCTATCCAGACGCATTTTTTATATTTCCCATGTGCACATAATTGTGTAACACATCATGTGTATAAATTATTATTAGAGAGTAACACAGACATATGTAATTTAAAGGGACATAAGGCAATCTTGAACTTTGTATCATTCATTAAAATTAACATCTTGATTTATAAATCCTGTATCATTTTGACTTTAAAACTGCTTGCATATAATTCAATGACAATTTGAGATTCAAGTTTTCTTCGTTACTCTTCCAAATTTGTAAATACATTATTGTTGCAATATAATCAAGAGTTAGTAAAATTTTAAAACAATTTGCTTTGAACTGTTGTAATAATTAATATTAATGATTGCAAATATGCAAGTTGTATAGAAAAACTAACGGGACGCTGCGAGTTTTAAACAAATCAAGATTGCAGTGTGTCTCTTTAAAGACAGAATGTTAAAGTTAAATGTTATTTCATAATTGTTTGTTATTTCATAATTGTTTTCATAATTGTTTGTTATTTCATAATTGTTTGTTATTTAATAATTTTCTTTTCTCTTACTACTTGCATTAAATAATTAAATTTAGCCTCTCACCGCTGAGGGTTCGAATCCCACTGGGAGCTCGACTTGTGAGGAAGTGTCGATTCTTACAGATGGCGTGAGGTGTGCAGTACTAGTTATACCCAGGAAAAGTGGGTGGTCTGCCTCCACCACTAAAAAACAACCGTCATATATAACCTTAGTCATGTGTTGAAAACGACGTAAAAAAACATACAAACAAACAAAATCATATGTGTCTCCTTCATATGTACAAATATGTTAAAATATGGTGTGTCTGTGTTTAAGAATTATCTTATCTGACATGTATTTTTATGTCTTTAATATACACATTTTTGAGAGATTGAACATAATACAAACAAATTCTCACAACATATATTGTATGCCCATCTCTCAACACCAAACGATGAAAATATACAGCTTTATCCTGTTTTTAACAATTTCAATTTGTTGTTTGAATGTAACATTGCTTTAAAATAACTTAATTGTTGTTTTGGATGTTTTCTGTCGTTTAAAATCTTTTAAAATTACGTCCTAATGGCTGAAGGACATGACATTAGAGTTCTTGATAGGAATTTTAAAAACACCTCAATAACCAATCAGCATTGAGTATTTTAATAAACTATGTTAGATATTAGAACCAAATGACAAGACAGGTATTTCAATATAGATATTCCAAAATTCCTTAAGATTTGTTGTTAGTTTTCAACAAATCTATCTTCAGAGTTCACTTACCCCTTTACTAAACTTTATTAAATAAGTGTAGTGCCACCTTTTCAGCGTGGCGCAGTCGGTAGCGCGGCGGATTTGTAACCGGAGGCCCCAGGTTCAAGCCTCCGTGGTGCCACTGAGTTCCGTTGGTGTGTTCTTGGGCAAGACACTTTCCCTTAGCCTTGTCCGTTGGATGGGGACGTAATCCGGGCGGTCCCGTGTATCGGTCTATCCTCCGAGCACGTTAAAGAACCATAGGAATCTGTTCGATAATAAGAGTAGGGCAGGTTCCCGGATTCCTAGGTATCCTTCCCCTCTCTCTGGGGCGGCTCTAAATAACCTATACTGTGTTGATGAGCCGTTAAACAACATTCAGTTCAATTCAATTCCTTTTCAATACCCTTTGTGTAAAACCTTTACTTGTGTAGACCGGGTGGTAGAGAATAAGTACTATGTCAATAGTTTCATCATTTTATTATGTGGACAACAGGCTTCATACTGAATATATGAAAAGAGTATGAAAGTGGCTTGCAGCAATAAAATAAAAACATATAAATCCACAGCTCTAACTAAAATATACATCATACTTGCAATTCAAATGCGCACTGAATTTAACACAATGGATATGAATAAAATACAAATATAGCCTTACCAGAATAATAAAGTTGTATATATCTCGCAATACACATCTGTATAAATGTAACAGTTTATACCATACTCGTCTATGAACATTACGATCTCCGGGTCGGTGTTAGAACCACACCCGGCAAGACATAGGGAGAGAATGAATGAAAGATGGATAAAGAGATCTGATAGGCCGGTTAGTTCTATTGGCGTAAATGCGATAGTGACGTGCATAATTATCCGTGCAGGGTGATGGATCCCCAACTTACATACAAAGCTAACATACAACACGGTTACGACATGGAACCACTCAGACAACTATTTATAGTACATCTACATCACATGACATACACATGACAATCACATGACGATACAGTACATAGGTAAACATAGCAGTTACAGGTATAGCACAAAATATATGTACACCCTGTACATCCATACATAACAATGATAACACAATACATATATAAGTAACCTGGGTTTTCACTTGTAAAAAAACAATATTGAAAATATGTTTTTTTTGCACTACTTGCAGGAGTGCTGTATCACCGCTGGAAGAAGTATGAGCAGGCGGAGGCAGCATACAAGAAGGCCTTGACTTTAAACCCTGATGAGCCCAGCGTCAAGGAAAATCTTAATATGCTGTATGCAAAAATGGGCAAAAAGGCTTTGTGATAGAGGAAGTGTTTTATGATTCTGGATGTGTTAATGATGTGTATTTGAGATTATAGGGACATGCTTCATGTCTCTGCCTTTGTTTGTTTGTATTTTTTTGTGGTGGAGGCAGACCACCCACTTTTCCTGGGTAGAACCAGTACTGTACACCTTCCGCCATCCGTAAGAATCGACACTTCCTCACTTACAAGTCGAGCCCCCAGTGGGATTCGAACCGGCAGCGGTGAGAGGCGAGAATGTTTACAACACAACGTCATTAACCACTCGGCCACGCATGCCTCTGGTATAGCATAATAAAACAGACATTTAAAATGTGTCAGAATAAATCTGTGTTCATGATTAAAGTCGACCTGAAAGGTGTAGTTCAAAAGAATGCTGCTATTCTGGCAAGAAAGAACATTCATACAGACATGTTACGTGTGTGGAACAGTTGTCATGTTGGATCACGTCAATGCCAACTCGAAAACTATGAATATTTAAATGAAGAAAATAAGGTAACATTTGGATAAATCTTGTGCAAGACCATATTATATAAAATATTAAGTGCCTATGTGTGCCAACTTTATGGTTATCTGTTTGTTTAATATGGTTCATCTGAAAGTACTAGTCTGTACTCCAGCCTCTGATCAACAGTTAGCTGTACACATTTAAATCAGAAGAGAAACTGTAAATATTTTTATGCCATGCACCACTCTGTTACCCTAGCTTGTCTGACCATTACACCTTAGCTAAGGTTTTCATTTCTGTTGTCAATAGGTTAGCATCTTCAAACTTCATACACAGGTGTATCTAGACGAGAACTATTCATTCTGACCAAAAATAGGTCACCATGAAAAAAAGTAGGTTGCTATGACAAAGTAGGTCACCATGACAAAAGTAGGTCACCATGACAAAAGTAGGTCACCATGACCTACATTGACATACTTCATTGATTCCACTTGAAAAAATACTTTGATAGCTAAACCTTCCCTTTTAAACTCCATACAACAGAAGATTACTAGACATGTACCGAAGGTAGGTTACCTAGACTGACCTTGACCTACTTTTAACACTACATCAATTCCGGCTTAGGCTCTTTGATAATTAATCTAGATTAGAACTTAATTGACCCCGTTAAGGTTCTTTGTTAGCTTATATTCTAACATCCCAACTTCACACATGGCATCTCGACAACACCTATATCCCTAGATATGTCAATGGTCTTATACATCTAGAGGAGCAGGTTACATACATACGTGACAGTAGGCAACTTCACTGACCTTGACCTGCTATCTGGTTGCTATCTAGATTGATACCATTAATGAAGTCTCACATCTAGATTGATACCATTAATGAAGTCTCACATCTAGATTGATACCATTAATGAAGTCTCACATCTAGATTGATACCATTAATGAAGTCTCACATCTAGATCGATACCGTTAATGAAGTCTCACATCTAGATCGATACCGTTAATGAAGTCTCACATCTAGATCGATACCGTTAATAAAGTCTCACATCTAGATCGATACCGTTAATGAAGTCTCACATCTAGATCGATACCATTAATGAAGTCTCACATCTAGATCGATACCGTTAATGAAGTCTCACATCTAGATTGATACCGTTAATGAAGTCTCACATCTAGATTGATATCGTTGATGAAGTCTCACATCTAGGTTGATACCATTAATGAAGTCTCACATCTAGGTTGATACCATTAATGAAGTCTCACATCTAGATCGATACCATTAATGAAGTCTCACATCTAGATTGATACCATTAATAAAGTCTCACATCTAGATTGATATCATTGATGAAGTCTCACATTTTGTTTTGACTGTCGATGAAGTCTCATAATTTATCTAGTTTTAATTCTGTTGATAAAAGCTTGTGAGTGTTATTATGATGTGTATTTTTATATGTCTTTTATTTTTCTACTTTTGTTATTTCATCCATTGTGGAGGAACATTTTCATTTGTCCTTGTAAACATATTGTTACGGTGTTGAGAAATGTGCCTTTTATTATTGAGTCAAAATTATTTAAAAATATACAACACAAACACATACATCAGCTTGTCTTCTAGAATGTAAGGTGTCAAGGCAATTGTGAGGTGTTATAAACTCTGTTCTTTCTTTAATTGTAGATAATGTGGCCGTTCATGTAAGAGTGTTCAAGTAGAGTTGCCATAAGTAGAGTTGCCATTTCTAACCAAATATACTCACGGTCAATGTTTTAACGCATTTCTGACAAAAATAACAATTTAAATAAGATTAATAAGGATATATATTAGCAGTTAGGCACTTAATGCATCTATATATGTATCAGCATCTATATACGTATCAGCATCTATATACGTATCAGCATCTATATACGTATCAGCAGTTAGGCACTTAATGCATCTATATACGTATCAGCAGTTAGGCACTTAATGCATCTATATACGTATCAGCAGTTAGGCACTTAATGCATCTATATATGTATCAGCAACAGAAAGAGTGAACAATTTAATATATTGTACAGTGAAACAATTGTTGGTTTAAGTCGTTAACCCCCTTGTTCTAATGGATACGGAATATTAGTGTATTGTTTATAGATCTGTTTATGGATACAGCATAATATGTTATTGCTTGTAGATCTGTTTATGGATACAGCATAGTATGTTATTGCTTATAGATCTGTTTATGGATACATCATAATATGTTATTGCTTATAGGTCTGTTTATGGATACAGCATAATATGTTATTGCTTATAGATCTGTTTATAAATACAGCATAGTATGTTATTGCTTATAGATCTGTTTATGGATACATCATAGTATGTTATTGCTTATAGATCTGTTTATGGATACAGCATAGTATGTTATTGCTTATATATCTGTTTGTGGATACAACATAGTATGTTATTGCTTATAGATCTGTTTATTCACAGACCTAATAACAAACAGATTGGAATAAGCAAAAATATCTCGTGGCACCTTCACTTTTACGTCTACCTCCTCTCTCAAAAATTGATTAATTTTGATGAGAATACATTCAAAAGATTCATAATGAATATCAAAATGGGATTACACGAGTTTATTTTTATTTTCAAAACAAGAAATTGTATAAAAAGCTGTTTAAAGATAAGAAATATCGTTTTTGTTTTTTCCCTTGAAAAGCAAGCAATTGACATAGTGAAACTTTTCTTCAAACTCCTTTTTCGGTTTTAAGGTAAGGAAAATATCATCATGAGAATGAGAAATAAATGTGTGATGAATTTTGACATAGACCAAACATATATGCATAAAACTCTTCATGATATGTATGTTTAAAATCGGCAATATTTTGTGAAATTTCCACACTGTGCCACAGGAAATTTAGGTACATTTCAGAGTTTCCTATCTATTTGTTATCAGGGCTATGGTTTATTTCATGTTGAAATGCTCACACAAAGTATTCCCATATATGTCATATATGTCATCATGCAGTGGTTGTGTTATGTTGATCTCAAAACATGTCTGTTTCGAATAAAGATAATTTTGGATTGTCAATATTGTGTGTTATGACTGATGCCTCCGAAATAAATATCTAGACCAGTTGGATAGAGTTAAAAAAGGAGGTGTGCATATCTATTTGTGGAAATGTTCCAAAAGTTGTAATGACATATTTAGCAGAACTTGTTCTAAAATCTACAAAAGCTATGCATTAATAGAGTAGTGATAACTCTGTATGAAACGCTTCTTCACTAACAGAGTTGGAGTTCCTCAAAGTCAAAAAATAGCAAATCAAAAATTGCAAATGCATGGAGTTCAGTGGTAAAACACCTTAGTTTTGGTAAGAACATACTGCTGTCATATAGACGTGTGTATGAAGTTTGAAAGCTGTATGACTTTTGGTATCTGAGTTAACTTATGGACTTGACTAAACACTTGAATATAAAACTTTAATGCAAATTAACAAAGCGCAAAAAAAGTGAAATTTAGGAGTTCTATAACTTCTTGTATTTTTTTTTATATAACCATCATTGGCATGTACAAATGTACCTTGTCAATGCCCCAAGTTTCATCAAGATTGGATTATAAATGTTAAAGTTATTGAGCAGAAACCACAAAAAATCGCGGATTTTCAAAAATCAGAGGGTCATAACACTGGCATAATAGGTGTGATGTGACTGGTTATCGACCTTGACTGAGTTATTATGCGCATAAACCAAGTTCCACCATCATTGGGTTATAAATGTTAAAGTTATTGAGCGGAAACTGAAAAAATCGTAAATTTTCAAAACACCAAAGGGCCATAACTCCGCATTATAGGTGCGATGTTGCTGGTTATCGGACGTGACTGAGATATTATGCCCATAAACATTATCTTCAAGTTTCATCAAGATTAGATTATAAATGTGTTAATGAGTGGGAAAAAAAAAATCTTCAATTTTCAAAAATCAAATGTTTCTTGAGCAATAGCGTTTATTATTGAACTTGACTGAGCTATTGTGGCCATAAATAGTGTATCCAAGCTTCATCAAGATTGGATTACAATTGCTCGTTACGGACACCATCAATTGTGTCTGTTTTCAACAATCCAAGGGCCATAACTCCAGTGTTTCTTGAGCAATAGAAGTGGTTATCGAACTTAAGCGAGATATTGTGGCCATAAACATTGTATCCAAGTTTCTTCAAGATTGGATTAAAATTGCTTCAGTTATGGAGCAGACACCATCAATTTTGTCATTTTTTAACAATCCAAGGGCCATAACTCGTGTTTGTTGAGCAATAGCCTTGGTTATCAAACTTGACCAAGCTGTTGTGGCCATAAACATTGTTTCCAAGTTTCATCAAGATTGAATTAAAACTACTTCTGTTGTGCGTGATCACATAATACGAACCGTCAAGACAGGTGCATAAAAATGGTACAGATGGAACAGACAAGGGTAACACTATACATACTATATTACCACTACATTTTTGTGGTGGTCATAAAAAGATGGCTGCTGGTAATCCAAGCCTTCTCTGATCTTACCAGCCCTTTTTTACGATTTTGATATTTCATCTGGCTGTGTAAGATCAGAGCAATTCCTATATAGTAAAAACGGGGGGATTACAAAAGAAACAGTCATGTACTTTAAACAGTGTCTGCGGCGTCGTGTCGAATACTTTAGCCTAAAAAATCGATCAATTAATGTTTAATATACCAGGTTGCAGTGGTAAAACTGCACATTTATCGACTAGCTCCCCAAAAATGTTTTTATTGAAGCCACTGTTGGAAATTTAATAGCGTTTAACTTCGTCTTAAAAGGGTTGACCGTTAGAACTTTAATAAAAAAATATAACAAATAGTTCGGTTCATGGAGGTAAATAAATATACAGATAACCGCTTTATAGGCTTGAAATTTTAATTCAATGCATACTTACTCAGATATCTTGACTAAAACTAAGTGGGAAGGGCCTCTCCCCCTTGTTTTTACTATAGGAATTCCTCTGACCTTGCACAGCTAGATGAAACATCAACATCGTAAAAAGGGCTGGTAAGGTCAGAGAAGGCTCGGGTTAGGCCGTTAGACCATGTTTGAAGTTGAGATTGATTGTAGATGAATTGTGTTTAGGACCAACAACATGTCATACCAGTCTTTGTGGTAAAGGTTCCTAATCAATATGGTTTTGGAGGAATTATAACAAACTTTTGTTTTTTTAAAATCTAATTTTAACTGTGGTGGCCATCTTGAAATTTGCGCAGACTTTAATTTTATTTACTAATTAGACAAATTGACAAAATTTAATATACTGTGAACTGTTAGGGAAATTGGAACTGTAGTTTCAGAGTAGATGGTTACTAGTAGCCATATCTGATGTGGAATCAAAATGAATTTCACAGTCAATTTGATAAGGTCCAAAATCCATACCTTATGTTTTTAAAGAAAGAAGTCACCACAAACTTATCTTTTTTAAATTTATTTTTAGCTGAGGTGGCAATATCTTGGATTTTGGGCTGACATGATTTTATTTTGGACAAAGTAAGATAAGTTTAAGTGAAATTGGAACTGTTTCAGAGAAATAGTCGCCACATGTTTGTGCTATTTAACTGTATGTAAACAAAGATGGTCACTAATGACCATGTTTGACGTGGAATATAAACAAATTTTGTTTTAAATAGGACCAGCTTCACGTCATGCCAGCCATTTTGATAAAGGTCTGCAATCCATACATCTTATGCTTTTGAAAGAAGCAGTCACTACAAAATTATATTTTTATGCCCCCACTGGGAGGCATATAGTAATCGCACTTTCCGTGCATGTGTGCTTTAAATTTTGCCTCAACACGATAGGGCCTTTATTTTTCATTTGATCTTTTTCAAACTTTACCATATTGTTAATAACAATGAAAGTTCGAAAACCAGCTAGTTCGGACCAGTAACACCAGAGTTATGGCCCTTGATTTAGTTAAAATTTCCATATTTTGCCTCGTTAACACGACAGGGCCTTCATTTTTCATCCAATCCTAACTAAACTCTACCAGATTGTTGATATCAATGAAAGCTTGAAAAAGTTCGAAAAGCAGCCAGATCGGACCATTTTCACCAGAGTTTTGAAATATGATATAATTCGGCCTTGTTTACACGATAGGGCTTTCATTTTTGATTCTATCTTTTTCAAACTTTCAATGCTGATATCAATGAAAGCTTGGACAAGTTCATAAACCAGTCAGTTCGGACCAGTAGCACCGGAGTAATGGCCCTTGATTTAGTTAAATTGCTATATTTTGCCTTATAAACACGATGGGGCCTTCATTTTTCATCCAATCTTTACCAAACTCTACCAGGTTGTTGAAAGCTCGGATGAGTTCGAAAACAAGCCAGATTGGACCTGTTACACCGGAGTTATGGCTCTTGATTTTCTGAAATAGGCTATATTTGGCCTCGTTAACACGATAGGGCTTTCTTTTTTTTTTATCGGAATGGTTTCCAGACTTTACCAGATTGTTGATATCATGAAAACTCAGACGAGTTCGAAAATCAGCCAGATCGGACCAGTACACTAGAGTTATGGCGCTTGATTTAGTTAAAAATGCTGTATTTTGCCTCGTTGAGACTATAAGCCTTCATTTTTCATCCAATCTTTACCAAACGTTACCAGATTGTTACTATCAATGAAAGCTTGGATAAGTTCGAAAACCTACCAATTCAGATTAGTAACACCAGAGTTATGGCCTTTATTTAGTTTCAAAATGCTATATTTTGCCTAATTAAGATGATAGGGCCTTCATTCGACCAGATTTCAACGAAACTTTGCACGGATGATCAGCACCAAGCCGTGTACATATCGTCACCGTGTTACGGTTGAATGATTTTGGCAGGGTTATTTAAAGGTTTAATACGCAAACTTTGTCTGGGCTTATTCTCCTGAACCATTGGCCGGATTTCAACGAATCTTGGCAAGGGTAATCAGTACCAAGCCTTATTGCGCATATTATCGCCATGTTCCAGTTGAATGATTATAGATGAGTTATGGCCCCTTACACCAACTTCATCTTTAGCCAGTAGAGCGTCCACAGGCCCTCTTAGGCCTCTTGTTTTATCTGTTATGACACACCTTCTCAGTGTGATGAACATTTGTGTGAAGTTTGACGCAACTCTCTTAAGTAGTCCAAGTAATGGTCGAGACATGAATTTTTACGATTATTTGACCTCCAAGTGTGACCTTGACCTTTGAGACACAGTCCTGATTCTTATTGTGATGAACATTTGTGTGAAGTTTGATGCAATTCACTTCAACAGTTTCCAAGAAATGGCAGAGACATGATTTTTTTACGATTTTTTAAACTTTGACCTCCAAATGTGACCTTGACCTTTGAGTCACAGACCTGACTCTTGCGTGCGACACATCTTCTTCATGTGACGATCATTTGTGTGAAGTTTGATGCAATTGCCTTCAATAGTTACCAAGTAATGGCGGAGACATGATTTTTAAAAAAAAAAAATTGACCTCCAAATGTGACCTTGACCTTTGAGGCACTGCCATGATTTTTGCACGCGACACACCTTCTCATTGTGATGAACATTTTTGTGAAGTTTGACAAAAAAATTGTATGTAAAACTTGAATGTTTGTATGGATCAACAGACAAAGGTAACACAATAAGCTTGCTCCACTTTTATGACGGGGCATAAAAAATAGGCATGGTTCCTACTTTCGCCAAGGACCCACCGAATATTCCAGTCAAGGTATTATATTTTGGCAGTTATTGCATGGAATGTGTTGATATGCATACCTTCTCATGGCTACCTTGACTTAGTGACTGGGTTTTTCATGTCTTCAATAGAAATATATAAAACATTCACGAGCATGTATGTTTTACTTTAACAGTTACCATGCACAATGCTTATTTGCAGTGCTCCAGATATGCTTTCAGCACAATGCGTATTGTATGCATGAAAACAACAACAACGTATTTACATTTAAAAACATGTATTCTTAAAAGCAAGTTTTGGACAAAGCATTAACGTAAAATGTTTACTCTTTAGTCATTACCGTAAAAAATATTGCACATTTCCTCTTCCCCGTACATTCACATTCAACATTGTTTCTGTCTTTTTCAAATGGTCAACATTTATTCTGTCTTTATTAAAGGGACACACGGCAATCTTGAAGTGTTTCAAATGGTTGTCTCGATTTATATATCCAGTACCAGTTTTACTTTTACCCTGGTTACATTGAAATAAATCAAATTTTAAGTATTCACTATTTCGTCTTACTATACTATAAGTTTTAATATATTATTGGTGCAGTAATATCAAGAATAATATGCGAAAACAAATTGCTTTATACTATTTTTATAATTAATATTAATGACTGAACAAATGCAAGTTATGCAGAAAAACTAGCGGGACGCCGTGATTTTTAAAAAAAATAAAGATTGCTGTGGTCAACATTGTTTCCGTCTTTTTTAAATGGCATTAATTTGTGTCACCGACAAAATGCAAGCATAGATTTACTTGTTGCTGGAGGCATCAGTTTTTCAAACTTCAATTTAAGCTTCTTTCGAGTACGACCGGGCGCACTCTATATTTCTAAACTATCAAGTGTGTATGCAGGAATTTGGTTCTCAATATTTATCGCTGATTTTTTAATGCATTTTTGTATGTTTTTGGTGAAAAAATAAACATAATTAAATATCTTATCTGGAGCACTGCTTATGCATATCCAGTTATGGCAACCTAAATTGTTGACCCCCACCACCCCAATAGCAAGTTCATTCCTCTGATCCTGGGTATTATACCAGTTATTGCATGTATGCATATCATGTCAATCTTGACCTTTAACATACTGACCCTGAAAAGAACAGGGTTCCTCCTTTTTCCACAGGCAATATACTTTATATTTGAAATTTCATCAGACTCGCAGAAATAAAATTGATTTCTCAGTTATTTCCGTTCATCATGTGTTCATGTAAAACAGTAACAGTATTTTTAAATATTTTATTACAGTTTTCATTGAGAATGAGTAAAAATTTAAAGGAAACACAGAAAATAGTTTCTTTTTTTTTTATATTGCAGCTGACTTTTATATCACCAAAACAATAATACTTGTTTTTATATAATACAATGAAATAGTTGAAATTAAAATGTTAACACACGTGCACTACAAGATATTTCATTATAAGGAAATCATGTAAAAAATAACTGTATCAATACAAGTGGTTTCACAATTTAGCTTGCACTACAGGGTACAGTGATCGTGAGTTAGCCTTCATGATGAGTCGACCAATTTTGACCTCGCTACAAACACATGATGTGGACAAAATGAAATCAGGGAACCAGTCTTTTTGTTGTAATCATTCACCTTAAAACATATTGCTGGTTTCTAGTACGACTTCAAAACCATATTGGCATTTAAACGGAGTTGGAAATGGTATATTGCCAGTGTCATCAAGTGTTGCATACTCTGTGAAACTGACAAAAATATCCAAAGAAAACAGATGGCGTTCGTTTGTATCACCAAATAATGTCAACAAATATGATCATTCTTCGCTTTGCTCTCTAAGAAGCAAGTGTCTAATTCGTGACCAATATCGTCTGTCTGGATATCATGCATGGATAGATAACAAAAACCACACTGCATCATTATGCTCCACGAAGGGCGAGCATATAGTCTCCACTTTGTCCGTCACACTTTCTTGTCCAGACCATAACTCGAAATGTTATAAAGGGAATGAAATAAAACTTGGTGCATTGATAGAGGGCAATTAAAGGAAGTGCAGAGTGCAAGAACCATAACTCCGTCATCATTCAAATTAGAGTTATTGCCCTTTGTAATTTTATATTTTTTGTCTAGAGCATATCTTCAAAACTACTGATGCAACTGCAATGAAACTTCACACAATGATAGATGGCAATGAGAGGAAGTGAAGAGTTCAAGAACCATAACTGTCATCATTCAAATTAGAGTAAATGCCCTGTGTAATGTTATACTTATAATTTGTGTCTGAAGCACATCTTCAAAACTACTGATGGGACTGCAGTGAAACTTCAAACAATGAATGAGAGGAAGTGCAGAGTTCAAGAACCATGACTGTCATCATTCAAATTAAGAGTTATTGCCCTATGTAATGTTATACTTAGAATTTTTGTCCGGAGCATATCTTCAAAACTACTGAAGGGACTGCAGTGAAACTTCACACAATGATAGAGGGCAATGAGTGAAAGTAAAGTGTGCAAGAACTGTAACTCTGTCATCATTAAAATTAGAGTTGTTGCCTTTTGTAAGTTTATACTTAGAATTTTTATCCGGAGCATAAACTACTAATGGAACTACAAATTGAATTGAATTGGATTTTATATTCGCACCAACAGCTAAGGTCATTTGGCGACTTTCCAGCTTCCACTGGTGGAGGAAATCCCCAGGTGCCCCTCCGGGTAATTTTCGTGCACGGGCGGGCACCTGGGTAGAACCACCGACGTTCAGCAAGCCAGCTGGATAGCTTCCTCACATAAAGATTCCTAGGAACTACAAATTGAAAACTACTGGGTGATACAAAGCCATATGATAAGTTCAGGATACATTTCGGGAAGCATCCATCGGTTCTACCGATTTTCTTGTTTAATGTCGTCAATTTATGTCATCCTTTAATAAAAGGTGCCCAACTCATGATCCCTTTATCCAAGTTTTGAGCAAACAGTGTAAAAGAATTTGACATCATATATAAATTTCTTACAAGTGTAATAAATAGTTTTATTTTATGACAAGCAATGGGATACTGAAAATAATAGTAGTGAAATAAAATTACCTGCTGTGAAATATAGTTTTATTTTCACTGCCCGAACTTCTGTTTTTCCTAACTTCTGTTTTTCAATGTAAAAACAACTTGTATAAGAAAACTACTGTACAATGTTTATCTTTAAATTGGACATTTTCTAAGAAAATGAGCTACACTTTTTGAAAACCTGTCATGTATTTTAGGAATTGTTGTACTTTACAGAACTGTAGAGTACAGTACAGAAGAGATGGTAGTTTGCCTGGGTCAAATTTTTCTGAAAAACATGTGTTTTTTTCCTCAAGAAGTTGGTATGAAAATTATATTATTGGCTTGAAAATAAATTAACACTCAAAATATAGCCGTAGTTTATTGAAATCGGTCAAGTATTCCAGAAGTTATGGCGAGTTAAAAATAGCAACTTCACCGTACTGATCCTTATTTTTCTGCACAAACTTTGATTATAAGGCATAAAACAAAAAGAAACATGAATTACAGATTTTATTTCATCTCAAAGTGATCAAACAAGTTTGCTCACTTCTTGAATAGGGTTTTACAGCGCACCTACACATGAAAGGTTATATGGCGCTTAAAAGGAATGAACATGCCAGGCTCATCCTCCATTTACATCAAGATAAAATATGGAGAATGGGCCTAGAACCTTCCAACCTGCAGAGTTGCTGCAAATTCTACAGTAGACACTTTCCACACGTGGTTTCATGATGAAGACGTTGGATGGGCATGATAACAAATGATAAAATGAACATGAGGTGGGGTGGAGTGGGGGGTCCTACCCCTCTGCCTGTAGCAGTGGTTGTATTCTACCGCGGCAAGCTCACTTCTTGACGAAATAAAATCTGTTATTCGCCCCAAAACCACAAATATCCTCTATTTAATTTCAAACCTTTTGTTCTGTTTACGACGTTATAACAAATTAATTCAAGAAACAGGTTTATGTTTTCACTGCCGTCAATTCATCAATTAACAAAACATGCATCACTTGCTGGTGAATTATTTCGTCATGATAAATGTAACCAACTTATGAATAAGTCTTAATTCAACTCTTAGCTATATTACAGCTATGTAATTATTATACCATAATCTTTAATGTAGGTTTAACTGTATTGAAATTTTGAATTTTGAGATGGAATATCAGTTAATGGCCCCAAATTTTGTTTAATGGCAATGTGTTAAAACACGCTCTGCTCTGCAACCGTTAAATGACAGATATACTGTCGCAAAAGTCAATATTTCAATACTGGTTAACCTGATTCTAATGCATTTTATTGTTGACAGTTTTACTCACAAATGCTTTGAATTATAACTATATGGCGTCATGATTCAATCGGATTGCTATATTTTGTCAAGGGTGAAGAGTATGGTGATGGCACACATGGCACAAAATGAAGCTTCGACAATAACATTTTCTGTTTTATAATAAGATCAGCAGCACTGAGTACCCATCAAAATTGACATTAAAATTGACTGATCGAGTAGTGTAAATATTACTCGGCCAGTCGAAATTTTTAATTTTTATATACATGCACCTGAAATTGTATCATGCTTTACAGAGAGTGATTTTGTAGTGTACCGGTATGCTGAAGTACTAAGGCATTGTTCTGTAATTAATACCTACTTACTCTATGCTCTTATATTTACAGGGTACAAATTTAGCACTTTTATCAACTGTCATTTGTTTGCAAGTTCATAAAAAATGAACTAGCCAATTATAGTTTACTCAAGCAAACAATTAACAATAACACTTCCTGTTATCACTCCGACTGATTATTCGCTGGCTACAAACTAGATTTGGTCTAAATAGTTTTACTCTTCATCCTCAAAACTTGAAGGAGGTTAAGCACTTGCAAAAGTTTACTGGCATTTTGAAAAATTGACTGGAAAAATGCCAGTAAAACAAGTTAAATTTGACCTTTGATATATAGTTATAATCATTCAGTCATTAATATACTACATGACAGGGTCTTCCCCAGGCCATAAAGGCACAGTGGCACCACTACTCAAAATCACGCCACTATCCCTTAACATTTCAAAAGCAATCATGACCCAATTATAGAATGTACATTTTTGGAAAAAAAAAGGTTAAACAGTAACAATCTGTAATAAAAGGTATTTAGTCTCTAAAGTAAGTATACCAACCAAAGACGAATGATATAACATCTGAATTTCCATAAACATTTTTTTTAGTTTATTTTTGTGACCAAATGAATACCCTCCCCAACAACCATTCCGATTCATATGATTAAAATGCCACTACTCCTTTAAATAATTCCTGTGTAAGACCCGGACTCATGTACAACTACCAGATCTACACAAGCTGACGCAGCAGAGCTCCAGACAACTGCCTCACCATATAATCACTGATCAATATACATATAGGATCAATACAAGATTTTTCGTATCAGTTTAACACACAAAAAGGCAAAAAATATTAACAAATAACAGATATATTAATGTTATGCTTTGGACTCGTAGAGAATGCAATGCTATCAGACTAATGCAAACATAACATAATTAATGCAAGATATTTCTTCGCCGACAAGAAACAGTAAAAAATAACTTTTCAATCCACAAAAGGAGGTGCCAAGAATGTGGGACTGACGGCAACCATTAATAGTTCTAACACATTTTGAATATCTCTTTTTACAGATACACATGGACCAATCATTATTACAACTCATTAAGAATCAAAATGAGTTTAAGAATCTCATAAACATGGCCTTAAAAAATAAAGACTTTTAAGTTTTTTTTGTTTGGTTTTGATAGTTTTTGTTCCTGGAAACACAGCACGCACCCACGAGCACAGCTGATTTTTCTATGTAACAGGTAATTCGCATCAACAGCCAAAACACTGTGTGCTTGTGGATGCGCTCTATATGTAAAAATGTTATAACTGCAAAAAAAACGTGTCCCAAAAATTCCAAAATATGACAAAATTACTAAAAATGCCACATACTGAGACCTGGTAAAATCTTCTAGATAAATAAAACAATTAAGAATATCTTCTGAAGATAGAATAATAATTATATGATAATTTTTCTTGAACATCCACAACAAAATACACTAAAATACTTATTTTTGCATTTTGAATATCTTGTGGGCCAACATACCCCCTTATCATACCTTGTACTTGGCATGGCATATTCAAATATTCTTGTAACATTGAAAATCGAAAATTAAAAGTCAAAAAAAAGTGAAAAATGCCTTAAAAGTGAAGAAAGGCTGACATACATAATTTTTTCGGAATCACCCTGGTTGTACATGTAAATGATAACTGATGTCATTAAATACTGCTTTAAAGACGCGAGACTGCCTCAGATTCAACGAGCTTATGTCTTCATTTCCGATACAGGCCAGACCCAGAACTCCCCAGCGAGAGGGGGAAACCTCTGACGACACCCTGAGTATGCTAAATAGCCACGCTACACACCTTTAACTGAATTTGTGAAAACATGAGATCTTTCATTTTAGAATATCGAAAATGGCTGATGAAGAGTTGGCAAGAGATCATTTATATGTACCTTCCATTTCAGTTTAAAAAATCAAAAATCCGGGGTTCTTATCATAACATTCTGGGAATAATAACAGGAGTTTCTCAGGACCATCATGTAAAACTTTACAATGTACTCACATGACCACAGTATTATTTATAAAACAGTTCATTTGCTTAAATATTGGCAATCAAGAAACCAGTGTGGTTCGGAGGTTTACCTGCTATAATTTATATTCTTGTGATAACAGCGATAAACAATTGCCATTTAAAAAATTTCTTTCAGGTTAATTAAAGCCATGTTGACAGCTCGTGATTAAATAACTGTACTTGAATAGTTTACAGTCGAAAATCAAATTTAGCAAAAAAGTCTCTTTGAAATGCTCACTGCTTAATTAACTAATATAACCATGATAAGGACCATTTTATTAAAACATACCTGGGAGCCCCGGAAGGCAATTTAATCAACATCTATGGGCGAGCCATATTTGTCTAAATCTGGTTCTTTAAACTCCATTTTGCATCTATGGCTGGGTGTTTAATTTCAAAAGTGCCTTCCTGGAATCCCATGCATACTTTAATGGAAAAGCCTTAACAAGCATTTCACTGATTTAATGACAAATTACACAAGAGAGAAATCGGCAAAGGAATGCTGAAACATAAACAGGTATATTTACACAAACAAGTGCGGAAAATTTTACACCCCCAAGTAGCTGAACAAATATGTACGCACTTGATATGGCCCCTACGTTCCTGTGAAAAGTGCGTATTATATATCCTAAACATACGTGGACATGTTATCTTGAGCACTGTTGCAGATTATTACTGTTTCAAAAATGTTAATCTTTAGTTACTTATAATAAACTGTAGGTTTTAGTAAACGTTTGTTGTGTGTAGAATTCTGAAATCAGTTTATAAGCTCACATAAGAAACTAAAAACAACTTTTCTTAATTATCAGTTTCCCAAAAGGTGGATTCTGGATAATCCAAAATCCAGACTGAAGAGTTAGAAATGGATTTCCCCCCAAAAAACAGTCAGGTACAACATCACTGGCATTTCCTATCAAGATCGCCTCCAATAACTTTAACTATATCTCTTATCGTTTTGTTGTGTGCTTTCACTTTTAATACCTTCAGAGTTATTCTCATTATTAATATCTACACAAGCAAGTTTTGTTCACAATATTTCTGATATCTTGTCCTGTATCAATCTATTTATCAGTCCTTCTCTTCAGCCCTCTAGATGATCATGAATGCGATGCATGTTGTTCGTAGTACACAGTTTTGTCAGGTGTTAAAACATTCGTTACAATGTCCCACCAGACCTCAGATCTCTTTTCACCTTCTCATCTTTACATCTTTCTCTCCTCCTCCAGTATACGCGGCTCTGTTTCCACAGACTGTCTTGGGACATTTCTTCTGTTCTGTACTTGCTGTATGTCATTCCTCTATCTATATCATAGAAACATATAAGACATTCCCACACCACATGGCCAGTTTTAACACAATTACGATATCACTGTGTCAGGTCAGGATGATGTTGTATTTACCTATATTCGTACATCTCATAAGGTTCAATTTGGAATAAAACCTCTGTGATGTTACCAACATGCCACGCTTCAGCGTTCACATTTTAATGGTAATATATATATATAAAATCAAGTTCAACAATCATAAACTCATCATGTCATCCGTCAAGTGGCTGACCTAGATAAACCATCGTAACTTCTGTATTGCCGTAAACTGCAGACACGGATGGGTACAGGTTTGCATCACATGGTAATCCACGAAAAGCTACTCCTGAAAAACATATAGAAATAAATACTTCAAAACTAATACTATTTCATCCTTTAAATATACAAGAAAAATTACAGGATTAAATAAATACAAGGTGTTAGACTTTAATGAAATTAAAAACTAATTCTAGTTTGTCCTTTAAAAATATGAAAATAGATGACAGTATTAAATAAACATAGGATCCCAAATGTTGTGCAAGACAATACACACATACATGTCCATCACATTGACTGAAGTACTGGACATTTTGTAAGAACCCTTCTTCATGTTCTTGTAGCATATTTTTAAGACTTTGTGGCCAATTTCAAAGTTTTAAAACAGACATGAATTTTTTAAACTCTCTGATTTGCAACATTAGTTATCAGAGTCTCTGGGTTAATCTGGTTATGATTGAGATACATGAGAAGACATTTAAAATTAAATCAATACTTAGTGGTTACCCTAAAGTGGAATGACTACGCAGCATACTTTTCTGAATTAGAGGTGGGATGTATGCCAGGTCCACCATCCTTCAAATAATAAAAAAAAAACGGAAAAAAACAAACGTTTGTCTACATGTACCTTAAAAAAGGTCTGACAATATTTATAAGTTTTATACAAACCTAAAAATTCATAATTTTTTTCAAATGCTAATGTGTTATCATCACAGTCTAAGATCACTCGTATCCTCTCTCCAACCTAGAAAGAAATGACATAATGAGATGAACATTGTCATAATATAGATGAACAACTAAAGTACAAGTCAACGGATGATAAACTGTGTTACGCAAGCTATTATATATGTTATAAAATCATTCTACATGTTTTTGTTATTTTATGTATTGTTTTGTACTTTCATACTTTCGTACTGTAAATATTGATTTACAGGTCAATGATGATCCGTAATTCGAAATAAAAGCTATTCTCATAGATGCCAAATTTCCCAGCATCACATCAGGGAGATTGGACTTCCAAGCCAGGGAGATTTACGTAACGCCATGGAACCATCGCATTTTTTCAAATAATGAATACAATTGCTAATTTTATTTTGTATTTCATTATCTATATATATACAATAGATGAAAACAAATAACAGTACTGGTATATGCATGATGCAATAATAAATTAATTGCTAGATTATCATCCCCGTCTGCCCCCATTTTTTTTTATGCCGCCCAACTTTTACACTGAGTTTCACTGTTTTGAGAGCCGCGTTTTAAACCTGTCCTCTGAAACCCGGAAAAGTAATAACCGGTGTTGAGGTACACAATTTCTTCACAAAACGACGTGAAATTGGCAAATTAAATGGGGAAAAACTGGTGTTTGTTATCATTAAAATGTATTGCAATTATGAAAGACTGGTTTAGTTGTAATATTGTGGAGGATATAACATTTTTACTAGACATTTTTACCGAATGCATCTATCAAAAAGCGGCAAAATCCTTCAGTATAACCGGCCATATTTCAATAAATCTCGTTGTGTGCCGCGTGTCGTTAGATGCAATTTCATTGGTTGGCTGGCTGATCGTAACCCCGCCCTGATCGATTTGACACGCGACAGCTGTTTGACATGGGCTAATCACATGCTGTGTATTGCAAATTACTGCAAATTACAGGCAATTAACCATCCTCGGCAAATAATTGATTTCCGGGAGGTTTTGAATGGCTTCCGTGTGATCGGTAGATCAAAGGCAAATCCGGTGGTCTAGCGGAGATTCGGGAGATTTGGCATGTATGTATTCTATGCTAGTCTAGTCTAGTCTAGTCTAGTCTAGTCTATTGATGTTTACAATCATACATGTGATATATTATTCTGTGAGACGAAACCTCACAGAAGTTCTTCTCTTCAGAAGTCAAAATCTGTGAGATCTTGAAATCTCACTGAAAAATTGTGAATAGAAAACTAATTTATACCTCGTAAAAGAGATTTACCTTTTTATTTTATTATCAAATGCTTTAAATAGCTTAAATGTATGTTGTTGTTTTTTTAGATAAAACCTCACCTATACCTTCTTTTTATGAAATCTCACAGACTTTGAAACAATTGAATTGAATTGAGGTTTTAAGGCGCATCAACATATCTTCATTAAAAAATCTCAAATCTCACAGATTTTGACTTCAAAAATATCACATGTATGTACAATGATTTAAAACAGGAAGACTATGGACCTTTTATTCCTAGTACATGTAGTAACAAATTGAAATTACATTTGGTTTTTTAAACTATTATTTTTTCTACCATATTTCTTAGATATAAAAAATTAACATATAATTTAGAGTATGGTATAGAATACAATCCTAAACTGAAAGTGAAAGTAGAATACCATAATTTTTATAGCCATTTAAAATTCATCTTCCTGTCTCAACGGCTATCTTAATAATACTTTAAAAGTATCTGAGTTAAAAAAATAATTAAAGATGAAATCAGAAGTTAGCCTAAGAGCTATACAAATGAAAAGCATTTAATACCTGGTACTTTGGTGCATTGTTTAGCAATGGAAAATTTCCTTGGGAATCCCCATTGTGCATTAAATGATTATCTACTAAATTCCATCCCCACGACTGGTCGTCTCCACCAAGCAATGTTGAGTATCCATGAGACTGTAAGTTTGCGTTCTTAGTTGCTAGACCTATCACTGCTATAGTTCCTAACGGCCCCTCCCACACAACTTCCCAACAATGTCGACCCTGTTTGAATCCTAATTTACCCCTACAAGCGTCTGTACTTTGTGCAACTGGGTTTCTATGTAATGTAAATCCATTTGGCTTAATGTAAATGTTTCTTGAACAATCATTTGGGTTCCATGCATGATAAAATGCACGAAGTTTCGCTTTGTAAGTTGGGCAATGGCTCAAAATGTCCGATTTCAGCACCTCTTCCGCTAGTTTCCTAACACAGTGAAGTCGCCAAACGTCATTATCCTCGTCATTAAGGAATTTGTACCATGATTTACAAGCTAGAGAGCAATTTCGTAGATCATTGATGTCTAAGAATGAAAATAAATTCTCTAACACACTATATGGAAGGCTTTCAGCAGCCATTTTGGGAAATTTCACCCTTGCGACGGGTTTATGAATGATTTTGAGGAAAGTATGCACTTTTGACACCAATTATTTGTAAAAGTATGGACACTGATCCAGTCTACTAAATCTCGCCAAGTACGAGACTCTGCAACAGTAACGAGATCCAATATGTCAGCCTCCGTGAAATACACATTTTGAAGGATAACTTAAATGTCAAAGGAGTTTTATAGAAATTGCGTTGATTGATTTAGAATTGCATTAAGAAAGGTAGGTATAGTGACACTTATTTTAGCTCGACTATTCGAGGAATAATAGAGCTTATGTATTCATCACCCCGGCGTCGGCGTTGGCGTCGTCCCACATAATTTCACATTGACATACTATTTGTGTCACATCAAGGTTTGCGTGTAAGCTGTGTTTACAAGTATATGTCTCTTACATTTTTAGCTCGACTATTCGAGGAATAATAGAGCTTATGTATTCATCACCCAGGCGTCGGCGTTGGCGTCGTCCCACATAATTTCACATTGACATACTATTTGTGCCACATCAGGTTTGCGTGTAAGCTGTGTTTACATGTATATGTCTCTTACATTTTTAGCTCGACTATTCGAGGAATAATAGAGCTTATGTATTCATCACCCCGGCGTCGGCGTTGGCGTCGTCCCACATAATTTCACATTGACATACTATTTGTGCCACATCAAGGTTTGCGTGTAAGCTGTGTTTACAAGTATATGTCTCTTACATTTCACCCCCCCCCCCCCCCCCCCCCCCCCCCCCCCCCCCCCCCCCCACCCCCCCCCCCACCCCCCCCCCCACCCACCACACCATCCCCCCGATCCCATGCTGCTGCGGCATATGACAGGGTTGGAAGTACAAGGGAATTGTAGGTTCTATCTCTGACCTCCATGGTGCAGTTGTATAGGTTTCTTCTGAGAAAACTCAGGGTCCTTGAAGCCGTGGCTGCCTTGCTGTCCACTTGGGTCTTCCATGATAAGTCTTCACTGATGGTGACTATTTGGCGCAGTCCACTGCTTTGAGTTGATGCCCATGCAATCTGTATGTTCGTTTACGTTGACACCCCTTGTTGGTACAGATGTGAATGACCTGGTATTTCTCAGGGTGAAACTCATCTGCCACTTAGTCTCCCATTCTTCAAGGGAATCGAGGTCCTGTTGTAGGGCATCTGAATCTTTTGTAGACCTTATATGTTTGTATAAGAGTCCATCGTTGGCAAATAACCTTTTTTTTTTTTTTAATGCCCCACCATCAATGTGAAACTGTCAGTGTTGTGGGACTAGGGTCCAGTGTTGGAACAATCATGTGCAGGCATTAAACATGTTGTTGCATTCCTTTTGCCAAATATATTGGATGGGAAAAGCCACACAAGGATACGTATATCCATCAATCAGTTCTTACGATAAAATATTTTCATTTCCTAGACATCAGAAGCTCTAAATGACAATACTTACTACTGTAATTTGTTTCTTACAAAAGAAAGGAAAGTTTTCTTTTGTAGAAACAAATTACTACTGAATTTAGAGCAATTGATATATCAGATAAAAAAATTTAGTATCCATATTTTGGTGTTTCCGTAAAACCAAAGATTCAATTTGTCAAAACTTTTGTTTCCAGAAAAATGCTTTTAATATCAAACTTGCTGTACATGTACATATCAGGTGTTTTTGTGATGCCTTTTGACATATACATGTACATGCAGAACAGCTATTGATAATTCGGTATTACATGGAAACATGGTAGTAAATTTGTCAAACTATTTGTTTTTGGAGTGTAACTTGAGAAGTGTTCAAGGATTGACAAGGAATCATTAAAACTTGTTAAATAGATAATGATCACATAGTGGTTTCTTTGAATTGTGCATGTTTCTAAGATATAAATTAAGATATTTTTATACAAATTTCCTCGTACTAACTGTTTGGTCTATACATGTATGTGCTGTTCTTTTCAAGTTATTAATTTATAAATAACTCTTTCTGCCATCCATTAAAAAATAAAGGGTGGCAGGAGATATCGATGACTAATATCTTCTTGTTTATTTCTTTATGATTTTTGTCTATCGATCATCTCTTTTATTTCATCTTCTTAGCATTACCGTTGAAGTCATTTGCATAGTACTATGGTTTTCCCCCCAGGTTGTTGCGATCTGGAGCAGCAATGAAGGCGTCCCTGATATTATGCAGACGGGGAATGATGTTCCTACGCAGTCATGTATCTTGTCGCTGTGTGTCAACATTGTCACCTCTTACATCCGCTTTCAACACCAGACCAAAGAAAAAGGTCAGCTTTAAAATGAAGGAGTCCAAAGTGGTATGTTTTTAATTGTATACATATAATTTAGCACATACAATGGGTTCTGGGAGTGTAATAAAGCCATGAAATACATCACCAGTATCTTGTTGTATAAGTTTAGGTGAATGATGTCATTTTAAAGGGACACACACAAACTTGTGGCTAATTTTTAGCTCGAGTAGAAGCTTATGGGATGGCGAGTTGTCCGTCGTCCATCCGTCAGTCGTCCGTTAACTTTTGCCTTATGAACACTCTAGGGCCTTCATTATTAATCGGATCTTTACGAAACTTTGCCAGTCTCTTTATATCAATGAAAGCTCGGAGAAGTTCGAAAACCAGTCAGATCGGAATAATTTCAGCGGAGTTATGGCCCTTGTTTTGCTGAAAAATGCCATATTAAGCCTTGTGAACACTCTAGCACCTTCATTTATTATTTGATCTTTATCAAACTTGCACAGTTTGTTAATATCAATGAAAGCTTGGACAAGTTCGAAAACCAGCCAAATTGGATGAGTAACACCAGAGTTATGGCCCTTGTTTTTTCTGATAAATGCCGTTTTTTGCCTTGTGAACACTCTAGCACCTTCATTTATTATTTGATCTTTACCAAACTTGCACAGATTGTTAAAGGGACACTGTCCATAAGAAAGCAGATATTGAGCATAACCAAATAACTCTCTGACTTTTATTCAGTGAAATGTATACATGAAAACTTGAGCATAGACCCAATGAAGTCTGTAGTAATACATTCATGAATTTGAAGAAAAAAAGTTTTTAATTATTATATGTAAATAATGTGCGACCCACTTTATTTACCTTTTCTGCTGATCACGTGACTTCCATTAGCGCATTAGGTTTTCTATCTATTATGTACTGCGCAATATGTATAGCCCGCTGAGCTCAGCCAGGAACGATGTAGACATTAAATCTCGCGCTCACTATTATTACCCAAGAGTGTAATTTTAGTTTGGGCTGCGAGTTCAAACGCACAAGCGGCACTTCTTTTTTTGCACCACGATTGAATTCCGTTAAGCAATCTTGTATTTAAATAGTAAACTTTTTTTTTGTTACATAGGAAACTTGGTTTATGTGTTCAATTTTTTAAATAGTGTTTTTTTTTATTTATTTTTTTTATGTTTTTAAATTTTATTTTGTTTACATTTTTAAATTCTCCCCTTAGTCTTCTTGTTCTACCTTAATTACATTTGTTCAATCATGAAAATAGTATAATGAAAATTGTTTTTACTAACTGTTGATAATATTGCACCAATAATATAATTAAACCCATGGTAGAATAACAAAAACATATTGCAGATTTAAAGTAAAAATAGTGCTGGATTAATAAATCAAGATGCTAATTTTAATGCCTGATTAAAAGATTGCCATGTGTTCCTTTAAGGTACACATTCTGACATTATGGGACATATGAGTTATGTGATATAAAGAATCGCACATTCATACTTCTTTGTAATTGAATTAATTAATCTCTTTAGCAAAAGGAAAGCTGTACATCGTATCAGATTTGCTAATTGGCCTAATGAACTCAATAATAAAAAGCAATCATGTTTGATCCTCTATATAAAAAATGATTCAAAGTTTCATAAAATAGAACTTTTTGATTTTTTTTCTTTTCAGTACTCTCTTTTATTAGTGAAGTTAGTCTACAGTTATGATTTGAGATGCTCTTTTGGGTCATTATTGAACTATTTTGGGTCATTATTGAACTATTTTGGGTCATAATTGAACTATTTTGCCAAATTGATTGAAACTATTTTAAGGATCCCCTACAAGCCATGATGTGTGGGGAGCGATGGAGGGTGTGTGGGATGGGGTTGATTGTCTTATACATGTAACTTATCTTCTTCACAAAGTTACATAGTTATTTTATGCTGCTGTGTGATATAACAAACTGTCTAAATTAATGTCAATATTTTTGGCATTAAGCACTTCCATGCAAACATGTTTGTCAAAATATTTGTTTCTGGAGCATAACTGGAAAACTATTCAGTGAATCTTTATGAAGCTTGATAGGTACATGGGGCTTAATTGTGACTTTTGCTATTTATTTTTATATTAGTTATTATTGTTTTCATGCAAACACGATCTTATTTAAATTAGATTAAAATGATTTCTTCTTTAATATTGTAAATGAGAAAGTGACGTCTCTTTTTATGCCCCCGAAAATGTTCAGGGGCATATAGTAATCGTACCGTCCGTCCGGATCAAAAACAGGTACGCAATTTCGTGTCCGGACCGTAACGTCACAACCCCTGCAGGGATTTTTAAATAACATGGCACAAGTGATCACCATAACAAGACAATGTGTCGCTCGCAAAACCCAGGTCCGTACCTCAAATGTCAAGGTCACACTTGAAGTTCATAGGTAAAAAACATGTACGCATTTTCGTGTCCGGACCGTAACGTCACAACCCCTGCAGGGATTTTTAAATAACTTGGCACAAGTGATCACCATAACAAGATAATGTGTCGCGCGCAAAACCCAGATCCGTACCTCAAAGGTCAAGGTTACACTTGAAGTTTATAGGTAAAAAACACGAACGTAATTTCGTGTCCGGACCGTAACGTCACAACCCCTGTAGGGATTTTTAAATTACTTGGCACAAGTGATCACCATAACAAGACGATGTGTCGCGCGCAAACCCAGGTCCGTACCTCAAAGGTCAAGGTCACACTTGCAGTTCATAGGTCAAAAACAGGTACGCAATTTCGTGTATGGACCGTAACGTCACAACCCCTGCAGGGATTTTTAAATAACTTGGCACAAGTGATCACCATAACAAGACGATGTGTCGCGCGCAAAACCCAGGTCTTCAGGGTCAAGGTCACACTTGGAGGTCAAAAGTCAAATCTTTTCCGGTCAATAACTCTGGCATTCATGGACGGAATTTCAAATAACTTGGCACAAGTGCTCACCACAAAAAGACGATGTGTCGCGCACAAAATCCAGGTCTGTGGCCCCAAGTTCAAGGTCACATTTAGATGTCAAAGGTCAAATTGTGTCCGGTCAATAACTTTTGCATGCCTGAACGGATTTTCAAATAACTTGGCACAAGTGCTCACCACAACCAAATGAGGAGTCGTGCACAAATCCAGGTCCATGGCTCCAAGGTCACGGTTGTACTTAGAGGTCAAAGGACACTTCGGGGGCATTTATCACTTACAGTGATATTTCTTGTTTAGCTCTACTGATCAAAGACTTCTCTGAAACTACTTGACGGATTTTGATGAAACTTCACAGGAATGTTGTTCTTGATGTCTAATTGATCCTACCAAAAGTTTAGGTCGGCCGGAAAATCAAGATGGCCACCATCGCCAAAAATAGAATTTAAAAAAACAAGTTGGTAGCGACTTCTTCTTGAAAACTATAAGTGATATTGATATGGGACTTTTTCTAAAATGATCAGCATGACATGATGTTGATTTCTATCGAAAATTATTTTGATTCAACATTAAACATGGTTGCCAGCGGCCATCTTTGTTTGCATATAGTAAGTTATATAATAAAAACTTGTAGCGACTACTCCTCTGAAACTACTTGAAGGATTTTCTAGAAACTTCACAGGAATGTTGCTCTTGATGTTAAGTGATCCTAGCAAAATTTCAGGCCAGCTGAAAATTCAAGATAAAAATAGATTTAAAAAAAAATTGTAGCGACTACTTCCTGAAAACTATAAGTGATATGGGACTTTCTCTAAAATGATCAGCACGACATGATGCTGGTCCTTGTTGACAATTATTTTGATTCAACATTAAACATGGCTGCCAGTGGCAATCTTTGTTTACATAGAGTTATATAGCAAAAGCTTGTAATGACTATTCCTCTGAAACTACTTGACAGATTTTCATGAAACTTCACAGGAATGCTGATCTAGCTATCAAAACCTATCAGTAGAACTTCAAGGACATTGACCCCTTGTTCTGTTTTCCAAGCATACCTTAAATACTGATACTTATAAAATTGCCTTGTTTCTCAATCTATTAGTGTAGATTTTTTTTTATTATTTAATTTTAACTCTTTTTGTCATCAAATAAAAAAGAAAAGTGGTAGTGGATATGGATGACTGTGTCTTTTTGTTTTATTTATTTTGTTAAGGGGATGCAGAATGATTTCTGCAAACAATTGTGGCCTTGCAAAAACATAGTATTGTATAACCACGTTTGGTTTATCAACTGCTTCGATTTAAAGCCTTTTCACTGATGTTAATGTTTTGCCAAATTGAAGGTTATCATGCTAACTCTCTCAATACTTACAAAACTTAACTGAGCAGGGATTTTTTTCATGATTTTGGGAACATGACCCGTACCCCTGAAATTGGGAATTTTAGCGCGATTTTTCATAAAATTGGGAATTGTAGCACGATTTTTAATAAAATTCGGAAAAATATAAAGTAAAGCTTTCCTTTCATAATTATATCTTTAATACTGTTTTTTGTACACCAAGATAAACAGAAGCATTTATAAGCTTTTGAACCCCAATCATTGGATTGGGACACTAAAAAAAAAAAAAATCCTCTTAATTGGGAAAAAAAGGTATGTTTTGGCATTGGGAATATGACCGAATTTCGGCTATAAAAACAGCCAAAAAAAAACCCTGCTGAGAATTTTTTTTTTTTGTGGTATAAAGTCATGTTCAATTGAATTAAACCTGTTTTAGATCTATACCTAAAACGATGCATAGCGGTATTTATGTTTTACCTCAAAATTTAATTATGTAATTATCATACGTACAGAAAGAGAATTATCTCTGGTCTACACAACAAAGGTTACAATAAGTAATTATGCTTTTAATGACAACATGTTATTGTAACATTAAATCTCAATATAGAATATATGATAATTTCTGAAAAATGTATACCTACATGTAGTTGCCATGGAGATACATGTTACGATGTATTATACATTTTTAGGGACTGTTCAATATCCCAGAGCTGACAGAACACACAGGGTTTGAGCTACTGGAGCAGAAAGTGACGGCTCAAGTGGCAAGTCTGGTGAAGGAGGCATGTAGTCCAGACAGGACAAGAAAGATGGTGGTGATATTTGATGAACTCTCAGACTGTATCTGCAGAGTGGCCGATATGGTAAGACTGGAGGGCCGGCAAATGTTAACTAGTCATGCCATCCTTAAAAAAATATTTGCTGTTTCCCACGCTTTCATAAATTGGTGTATTAGCCAGCCAACCATGCAGCCGTCTTTTGTACGGCCGTTTTTGAAAAATCGCGGCCAATATTTTGGAGGAGTGGTTGGGGTAAACAATTTTTTTTTTTATTTTTTTTTTTTTTGTTAAACAACACTTCCAAACTCTTACTGTCTTAATATTGTTATGTTTTGTATACATTTAGAAAAAGGTGTATAAAAAGATTTATAAAATGCACCTTTTTAACCTTTATCTGTGTAAATAAATTACTCCCGAGACACCCACTTGTTGCGAATTGGCACATAACGCGTATTAGCAAATTGTTTTGCACACCCTGTTAGCATATTTGCACACCCGGTTCTTGAATTTCTGCCTAATGTAAACACCTGAAACAATTAAAGAAAAATATACTGAAGATAGCAACAACTAAATAATGTTAAAGATATGCCCTTTTTCTTGGTTAGGTAGCGAAACAGCAAACCAACAATTTTTTATGGTCGGCCTCGGTCTTCCTTAATATTGTAAGTTATATGTATTTTTTTATAGCAAATGTGCCTTTTTCCATGCTTTTCAAAGAACTCCTATATATGTTCTTTATTGTGCCAATGAAAAAAGACTCGGGGCCAATCCCTCCCACCCCCATCCCTGCGAATATGTTGAAAAGTGGCCACGCTACTCTCCTGAATACCTATGCAGTTTTTCTGACTGTTTATTTTGGTCTTTTTGGCTTTTCATCAATTCAATTAAAACCTATTAATTATGCCTTTCTGGTTGTATACGTATAATGATTTGATTACATGGGAACTGTTGACAGTTTTAAATATTTTGAACATTTTTAATTTGACACCCCACACTAATACTTTTTCATGTGTTTCCCAGGCAGATTTTGTGCGAGTTACACATCCAGAAGGAAGTTACCAAATGGCTGCCCAGCAAACATGTCTGAAAATGTCTGAGATTGTTGAAAAGTGAGTACACAGCATAAAGGGTTTTGCATTCTGCATCTATATAACAAAGTCTACTCTGGCTTGGCAAAATGGCCATCCTGAAACGCTTTTATCAAAAATCAATACTGTTGCAGAACTATGCAACTATTTCATTATTATACAGTTTATATTTATTTAAGTTTTCCACATTATAATAATGTTTTAATTTCTCAATTTCACTCCTAGCATGTTAAAGAAATGTAGGAGTATAGTTCATAATAAGTATTCAGGGGCGGATACAGATTCATAGTACTTAAGGATAGGGCTGGTTCCCAGATTCAGTCGCGGATACAGATTCGTAGTAAGGATAGGGCATGGTTCCCAGATTCAGGGGCGGATACAGATTCATAGTAAGGATAGGGCATGGTTCCCAGATTTAGTCGCGGATACAGATTCATAGTAAGGATAGGGCATGGTTCCCAGATTCAGTCACCGAGACAGATTCTTAGTAAGGATAGGGCATGGTTCCCAGATTCAGTCGCGGATACAGATTCATAGTAAGGATAGGGCATGGTTCCCAGATTCAGTCGCGGAGACAGATTCATAGTAAGGATAGGGCATGGTTCCCAGATTCAGGGGCGGAGACAGATTCATAGTAAGGATAGGGCATGGTTCCCAGATTCAGGGGCAGAGACAGATTCATAGTAAGGATAGGGCATGGTTCCCAGATTCAGGGGCGGAGACAGATTCATAGTACTTAAGGATAGGGCTGCTTCCCAGATTCAGGGGGAAACTACAGATTTATAGTAAGGATAGGACATGGTTCCCAGATTCAGGGGCGGAGACAGATTCATAGTAAGGATAGGGCATGGTTCCCAGATTTAGGGGTGGAGACAGATTCATAGTAAGGATAGGGCATGGTTCCCAGATTCAGGGGCGGAGACAGATTCATAGTAAGGATAGGGCATGGTTCCCAGATTCAGGGGCGGAGACAGATTCATAGTAAGGATAGGGCATGGTTCCCAGATTCAGGGGCGGAGACAGATTCATAGAACTTAAGGATAGGGCTGCTTCCCAGATTCAGGGGGAAACTACAGATTTATAGTAAGGATAGGACATGGTTCCCAGATTCAGGGGCGGATACAGAGTCATAGTAAGGATAGGGCATGGTTCCCAGATTCAGGGGCGGAGACAGATTCATAGTAATGACAGGGCATGGTTCCCAGATTCAGTCACGGAGACAGATTCATAGTAAGGATAGGGCATGGTTCCCAGATTCAGGGGCAGAGACAGATTCATAGTAAGTATAGGGCATGGTTCCCAGATTCAGGGGCGGAGACAGATTTATAGTAAGGATAGGGCATGGTTCCCAGATTCAGGGGCGGATACAGAGTCATAGTAAGGATAGGGCATGGTTCCAAGATTCAGGGGCAGATACAGATTCATAGTAAGGATAGGGCTTGGTTCCCAGATTCAGGGGCGGATACAGATTCATAGTAAGGATATGGCATGGTTCCCAGATTCAGGGGCAGATACAGATTCATAGTAAGGATAGGGCATGGTTCCCAGATTCAGGGGCGGATACAGACTGAGAGTCATAGTAAGGATAGGGCATGGTTCCCAGATTCAGGGGCGGATACAGATTCATAGTAAGGATAGGGCATGGTTCCCAGATTCAGGGGCGGATACAGAGTCATAGTAAGGATAGGGCATGGTTCCCAGATTCAGGGGCGGATACAGAGTCATAGTAAGGATAGGGCATGGTTCCCAGATTCAGGGGCGGATACAGATTCATAGTAAGGATAGGGCATGGTTCCCAGATTCAGGGGCGGATACAGAGTCATAGTAAGGATAGGGCATGGTTCCCAGATTCAGGGGCGGATACAGAGTCATAGTAAGGATAGGGCATGGTTCCCAGATTCAGGGGCGGATACAGAGTCATAGTAAGGATAGGGCATGGTTCCCAGATTCAGGGGCGGATACATGATTTGTGATTAGGAGGTGGCAGCGTAACTTTCAAAAAACGATTAACAACCAAAGTACACGCACTCAAACACGTTGTTTTTTTCTGTTTAGGAGGGGCGCACCTTTTAAAAAACAATCTGACAGCCACAAAAAAACAGGAAAAAAACTTTTACATATGAAGCTTTATAACTTTTCAGATTTTAGATCCCTTTGATCCACTCTAGAGAGTCCTATGTATTCTTCCCCTCTTTCTAGGGATGGTCGAAATAACTGACACTAACAGCCTATTGAATCATTTTAGAATTATTCTATATTTAGAATTCTCTGATTGTTGCTTTCAAGAAACTCATTACTCATTGAGAGATACAAACAGTCTTAATCTGTTTCTCACAGCAATTTAAATGCTCAGTCAGTTCTCATATCACACTGAGTTGCATCCTAATAGCATGACGTGATGGCATAATAGCATGACTTGATGTCATCATACGAGAAAGTGATGTCATGATAGAAAAAAGCAAATAGAAATATGAATAAATCATTCTGATTGGTTCAGTGATCAAAATTGGACCAATGAAACCGGTTAATTTTAAACTCATTACATTCTCAGAACTCATTGAGGTTTTACTTGACATTGAATAATGAGGTTCTTGAAATCCAGAAACACAAAATTCTAATAATAGAATAATTCTAAAATGATTTAATAGCTTGTTTACTGTGTTGATGGGTTTTTACCATCAATTCTTTCATTTATTCATTCTCAATTCCAGATTAAATACAAATGTAGATATCCACAGAGCTCTAAAGCATGCAATAGAGAATGACGATGTTGTAGAACTGACAGACGTTGACAAGCGGGTTGCAGAATTGTTTATGTTTGACTTTGAACAGAGTGGCATACATCTGCCAGAGGACAAGGTGAGTTGATGAAGTGATAAATTAGAACACTAACAGGAGCTATTACTTTTATTGTGATAATTGCCCTTTTATAGTGATGAATACAACAGTTCTAAAATATATAAATACAACCCCAAACTAGTATGTGTGTGAGCTGTCCGTTTGTCTTGAAGAGCACGTGGGTGTGGTTAAGAAGGCACATAATGTCATGCCAGAGTACAATGGAGTATGGTCTTCCACTGCAATTATTTATAAACATATTTTGTTGCAAATATTTCTTCTTTAGTTGAAACCCAATCTTTCACCCTAAAAATGTAGCAAAGAATTTATAGGAATGTTCCAAATAAGTTGCTTGTAACATTTTATCATTATTAATGTAAGCGTTTATTTAGAAGGGTGTACTGGTCACTTATTATTGTTCGTGATTTAATATGTCATTGTGTACATAGCAGAGCATCAGTACAGTTCAAAGGCTTATTCTTACTTCCCAGTGACAGCAGATATCACTTCCAGTGACAGCAGATATTGCTTTCCAATGACAGCAGATATCACTTCCCATGACAGATATATCACTTCCAATCACTTCCCAATGACAGCAGATTATCACTTCCCACTGACAGCAGATATCACTTCACAGTGACAGCATGTATCACTTCACAGTGACAGCATATATCATTTCCCAATGAGAACGTATATCACTTCTCACTGACAGCAGATATCACTTCCCAATGAGAGCATATATCGTTTCCCAATGACAGCATATACCACTTCCCAATGAGAGCATATATCACTTCTCACTGACAGCAGATATCACTTCCCAATGAGAGCATATATCACTTTCCACTGACAGCATATATCACTTCCCAATGAGAGCATAAATCACTTCCCAATGACAGCATATACCACTTCCCAGTGAGAGCATATATCACTTCCCAATGACAGTACATATCACTTTCCAATGAGAGCATAATATCACTTCCCAATGACAGCAGATATCACTTCCAAATGACAGCAGATATCACTTTCCGATGACAGCAGATATCACTTCCCAGTGACAGCAGAATATTGCTTTCCAATGACAGCAGATATCACTTCCCAATGACAGCATATATCACTTCCCAATCACTTCCCAATGACAGCAGATATCACTTCCCACTGACAGCAGATATCACTTCACAGTGACAGCATGTATCACTTCACAGTGACAGCATATATCATTTCCCAATGAGAACGTATATCACTTCTCACTGACAGCAGATATCACTTCCCAATGAGAGCATATATCGTTTCCCAATGACAGCATATACCACTTCCCAATGAGAGCATATATCACTTCTCACTGACAGCAGATATCACTTCCCAATGAGAGCATATATCACTTTCCACTGACAGCATATATCACTTCCCAATGAGAGCATATATCACTTCCCAATGACAGCATATACCACTTCCCAGTGAGAGCATATATCACTTCCCAATGACAGTACATATCACTTTCCAATGAGAGCATAATATCACTTCCCAATGACAGCAGATATCACTTCCAAATGACAGCAGATATCACTTTCCGATGACAGCAGATATCACTTCCCAGTGACAGCAGATATTGCTTTCCAATGACAGCAGATATCACTTCCCAATGACAGCATATATCACTTCCCAATCACTTCCCAATGACAGCAGATATCACTTCCACTGACAGCAGATATCACTTCCCAATGACAGCAGACATCACTTCCCACTGACAGCAGGTATCACTTCACAGTGACAGCATATATCACTTCCCAGTGGCAGCAGATATCACTTCCCAATCACTTCCCAATGATAGAGCAGATATCACTTCCCAATGACAGCATTTTATCACATCACAATGACAGCAGATATCACTTCCCAATGACAGCATATATTACTACCCAATGACAGCATATATCTCTTCCCAATGACAGCATATATCACTTCACAGTGAAAGCATGTATCACTTCACAGTGACAGCATATATCACTTCCCAGTGACAGCAGATATCACTTCCCAATGAAAGCAGATATCACTTCCCAATGACAGCAGATATAACCTCTTAGTGACAGCATTTGTCATTTCCCACTGACAGCATATATATAATATACATCAATGACAGAATTTACCACATTCCAACTATTGCATATATCATTTCCTGAGGACATAAGCAGCAGTATATTCTGCCAATTTCAGCGTAGAACATTCGTGGAGATAAATGATGTCTTGATGAAGATAGGCAACAATTTCTCGAAGGAAACACAAGAGCCCACTCCAGTGATGGACTATGGCTTACCACCAGACTTACAAAACTGGTAAGAAAAGGCACACACAGCAATCTTGTTTTTTGTCTCGCCTTTTCGAAGAAAAAAAGACATAGGTGTTGCTTTTCCGGCGGCGGCGGCTGCGTCAACATTCAAGTTTTGCGTTTAGGTCATTTTCTCACAAACTGTATGCACTAGACCTTTCAAACTTTGCTTATAGTTGTATCATGGGTGGTACATCGCAACGTGACAAAGCAAATGTGGAAGTGACCTTGACCCTCTAAGCAAAGGGCAGAAAACTTACTAATTTTTAGGTTCAACTTTTGCGTTTAGGTCACTTTTTCACAAACTGTATGCACTAGACCTTTCAAACTTTGCTTATAGTTGTATCTTGGGTTATACATGGCAACGTGACAAAGTAAATGTGGAAGTGACCTTGACCCTCCAAGCAAAGGGCAGATAACTTAATAATTGTTAGGTTCAACTTTTGCGTTTAGGTCACTTTTTCACAAACTGTATGCACTAGACCTTTAAAACTTTGCTTATAGTTGTACCTTGAGTGGTACATCGCAGCGTGACAAAGCAAATGTGGAAGTGACCTTGACCCTCCAAGCAAAGGGCAGATAACTTAATAATTGTTAGGTTCAACTTTTGCGTTTAGGTCACTTTTTCACAAACTGTATGCACTAGACCTTTAAAACTTTGCTTATAGTTGTATCTTGAGTGGTACATCGCAACGTGACAAAGCAAATGTGGAAGTGACCTTGACCCTCCAAGCAAAGGGCAGATAACTTAATAATTGTTAGGTTCAACTTTTGCGTTTAGGTCACTTTTTCACAAACTGTATGCACTAGACCTTTAAAACTTTGCTTATAGTTGTATCTTGAGTGGTACATCGCAACGTGACAAAGCAAATGTGGAAGTGACCTTGACCCTCCAAGCAAGGGCAGATAACCTTATAATTTTTACCTTCAACTTTGGCGTTTAGGTTACTTTTTCACAAACTGTATGCACTAAGACCTTTCAAACTTTGCTTATAGTTATATCTAGAGAGGTACATTGCAACGTGACAAAGCAAATGTGGTTGTGACCTTCAATATCTAATCAAAGGGCAGATAACTTTAATTGTTACATTTACATCACTTTCTCGTGAACTAGAATTATGCACTAGATGTTTTAAACCTAATTTATAGCTTAATCTTTGGAAGAAAACATATTCTATTTTGACATAGTTGTGTCTCCGGTAGTGCATCTTTTTTTTGGATGCCTGGATTTCATCTATGACCTTGACCTACTTTTTGGAGCTGATGATTTTTAGCTCTACTGGCTAAAGGCCTTCATTTTTCATCCGATCTTTACCAAACTTTACCAGATTGTTAATATCAATGAAAGTTCGCACAAGTTTGAAAACCAGCCAGACCAATAACAGCGGGGTTATGGCCCTTGATTTAGTTAAAATTGCTATATTTTGCCTCGTTAATACGATAGGGCTTTCATTTTTCATCTGATCTTTACCAAACTTTACCAGATGTTTTGGCTTTTTTTTATTATTATTAATATATAATAAAAATAAATAAAGAATTAATAGTTATATATTATATATATACTTATTTATTTATTTTTTTATTTTTTTGTTTGAATTATATTTATTTTTTTGTTTTGTTTTAATTATTTTTTTATTTATTTTTTTATTCTGATTTCATTTTTTTTTTTTTTTGTGTTAACACTGTGTTAGCAGGAAGCATTGCTGTGCCTATTGCATTTTTTTTCCAGTTCATTGTTTTTGATGGAATTACGGCCCCTTGACATTTTGTTTAATTTCTTGTTGGTGCTACTCCTCCTAAACGCTTGTTTGATTTCGACGAAATTTGGCAGGAAGCATCGGTAAGATGTCTAGTTGTGCATATCACACTTTTGTTCCAGTTTGCTAATTGATGACGGAGTTATGGCACTTTGACATTTTTACTTTAAATTTCTTGTCGGCGCTACTCCTCCTAAACGGCTTGTTGGATTTCTACAAAATTTGGCAGGAAGCCTCAGTATGATGTCTAGTTGTGCAAAGCGTGGTATATCAATGAAATTTTGGACAATTTCGAAAACCAGCTAGATCTAGATAGTAACGACAGGTTATGGCCCTTGATTTGTTGAAAAATGCTATATTGTATTTTTTTCCTTTGTTAAATCTGTAGTTACTTCATTTTTTATCTGATCTTTACCATATTTGTTTAGAATAACCCCACCCCCCACTCTCCCCATTTTTATGACCTTTTTATTTTTAAGTCCAGCCCCTGTTAGGCGAGACATGTGAATCCACGGATTTCTTGTTATTAAGTAAGCATTAACGTTAAATGACTTGAAAAAAAAATCAAGATTGCTGAGTGTGATAAAACAACATTGAACTATAACCGTGACATACACTTTCTGCAATCATCTGTACATTTTAAACATCACTAAAAAAGAGTAGGTGAGCTAAATGAAGTAAGGTTTTGTTGCATCGCCTGCATAGCAAGGCAGACACTGAGGGATCACTTTGTCCGACGTCCATCATCTGTCGTCAGTCACACTTTAATCTGCAACCTAACCTTAGCCATAACTTGAAAAGTATTTGACCTATGTTCATGGAACTTTACACACATCTTCACCTTACCCCATGGAATAATGTGACATGTGTCCAATAGCTCCGACTTTCATTTCGGCAGAGTTATGCCCCGATGTACGGATGTTTGAAGAATGCATGACATCATAATTTTATTTTAATAGTCAAGCAATTGGCGTCAATTAAGATAACATTTGTGATATAAATGAATGACGTGACATTGAATTATTTTGTTTCAAGGCCGGTTTTAATGAAATTCATGTTTGTTGTCTGTTCTTGTCACCATTTTGTGTTATCCATATTGATCATGAAACGCCTCTGCTAGGTTTTGCCGATTTGATATTAAGCAAAATTTACAGAGTTTAAGAGCAAAACTAATATTTATCTCATCAAAACGATTAAAACAGTTAACTGGACAGGTTTGCTGCAGGTTTCTAGGTTGTAAAACACGTTTAAAACACATTTCTCTGTCAAAGTCCTCAAGTTCTACCAACTGTCATCTTTTGATATTTTTATTTACAGTTTCCGTGTTGAAGGTAACAGAAGCTTGCTCAATACCCTCCACTCGGAACACTTTGTTGAACAGGTAAAATGTTTGTAGATTTAAGGGCAGTTTGTATGTTGCTTTTTAACTCTACTAGCCAAAGGCTGGCCGAGTCTCTGGCATGGCTCATTGTCCATATTTGTCCGTTGTCTTCACTAGCTTATTGTTCTGTGCCCCTCCAGGAATGTGGAGAGTGCATGTAGAGTTACCCTTGTCCATCCCTTATATGTGTGAAAAACATTTACATTCAGGATTTTGCATTACTCAGATGCCAAACACATACAGCTTTCAGACACCCTTATATCTGTATAACAGCAGTATGTTCCTATCAAAAGCAGGTCAATATAAATGACCTTGACCTATTTTTAGCTCTACTGGCCAAAGGCCAGCAGAGCTTATGGGATGGTGTGGTGTCCGTCCGTCCGTCCGTCCTTCCGTCCGTTAACTTTTGCTTGTGTACACTCTAGAGGCCACATTTCTGATGCAATCATCATGAAACTTTGTCAGAATGTTTGTCTCAATGAAATCTCGGTCAAGTTCGAAAATGGGTCATGTGGGGTTAAAAACTAGGTCACTAGGTCAAATATTGGAAAAACCTTGTGTACACTCTAGAGGCCATATTTTTGACCCGAGCTTGATGCAACTTTGTGAGAATGTTTGTCTTAAATATATCTTGGTCAAGTTTGAAAATGGGTCACATGGAATTAAAAACTAGGTCACTAGGTCAAATACTTGAAAAACCTTGTGTACACTCTAGGAGCCGTATTTCTGACCCAATCTTGATGAAACTTTGTCAGAATGTTTGTCTCAATGAAATCTCGGTCAAGTTCAAAAATGGGTCATGTGGGGTCAAAAACTAGGTCACTAGGTCAAATACTTGAAAAAACTTGTGTACACTCTATAGGTCATATTTGTTACCCAATCTTGATGAAACTTTGTCAAATTGTTTATCTTAAGTATATCTTGATCAACTTCGGAAATGGGTCACATGGCGTTAAAAACTAGGTCACTAGGTCAAACTTTGGAAAAACCTTGTGTACACTCTAGAGGCCATATTTTTGACCCGATCTTGATGAAACTTTGTCAGAATGTTTGTCTCAATGAAATCTCGGTCAAGTTCAAAAATGGTTCATGTGGGTCAAAAACTAGGTCACTAGGTCAAATACTTGAAAAAACTTGTGTACACCCTAGAGGTCATATTTGTTACCCAATCTTGATGAAACTTTGTCAAATTGTTTATCTTAATTATATCTTGATCAAGTTCGGAAATGGGTCACATGAAAATAAAAACTAGGTCACTAGGTCAAATATTGGAAAAACCTTGTGTACACTCTAGAGGCCATATTTTTGACCCGAGCTTGATGCAACTTTGTCAGAATGTTTATCTTAATTGTTTGTCTCAATGAAATCTCGGTCAAGTTCGAAAATGGGTCATGTGGTGTCAAAAACTAGGTCACTAGGTCAAATATTGGAAAAACCTTGTGTACACTCTAGAGGCCATATTTTAGACCCGAGCTTGATGCAACTTTGTCAGAATGTTTGTCTTAATTATATCTTGGTCAAGTTTGAATATGGGTCACATGGTGTTAAAAACTAGGTCACTAGGTCAAACTTTGGAAAAACCGTATGTACACTCTAGAGGCCATATTTTTGACCCGATCTTGATGAAACTTTGTCAGAATGTCAAGTTCAAAAATGGGTCATTTGGGGTCAAAAACTAGGTCACTAGGTCAAATACTTGAAAAAACTTGTGTACACTCTAGAGGTCATATTTGTTACCCAATCTTGATGAAACTTTGTCAAATTGTTTATCTTAATTATATCTTGATCAAGTTCGGAAATGGGTCACATGAAGTTAAAAACTAGGTCACTAGGTCAAATATTGGAAAAACCTTGTGTACACTCTAGAGGCCATATTTTTGACCCGAGCTTGATGCAACTTTGTGAGAATGTTTGTCTTAATTATATCTTGGTCAAGTTTGAAAATGGGTCACATGGGGTTAAAAACTAGGTCACTAGGTCAAATACTTGAAAAACCTTGTGTACACTCTAGAAGCCGTATTTCTGACCCAATCTTGATGAAACTTGGTCAGAATGTTTGTCTTAATTATATATTGGTCAAGTTCAAAAATGGGTCACATGGTGTTAAAAACTAGGTCACTAGGTCAAACTTTGGAAAAACTGTGTGTACACTCTAGAGGCCATATTTCTGACCCGATCTTGATGAAACTTGGTCGAAATGTTGTCTTATTTATATTTTGGTCAAGTTCGAAAATGGGTCCCATGGGGTCAAAAACTAGGTCACTAGGTCAAATACTTGAAAAACCTTGTGTACACTCTAGACGCCATATTTTTTTTCATTCGATCTTTACTAAACTTTACCAGATTGTTAATGTCAATAACAGCTCGGTAAAGTTTGTTTTTAGCTTATGGGATGGTGTGTTGTCCGTTTTCTGTCGTCCGTCGTCCGTCAACTTTTCTTGTGTACACTCTAGAGGCCACATTTCTGATGCAATCATCATGAAACTTTGTCAGAATGTTTGTCTCAATGAAATCTCGGTCAAGTTCAAAAATGGGTCATGTGGGGTCAAAAACTAGGTCACTAGGTCAAATACTTGAAAAAACTTGTGTACACTCTAGAGGTCATATTTGTTACCCAATCTGGATGAAACTTTGTCAAATTGTTAATCTTAATTATATCTTGATCAAGTTCGGAAATGGGTCACATGGAGTTAAAAACTAGGTCACTAGGTCAAATACTTGAAAAAAAGCTTGTGTACACTCTAGAAGCCGTATTTCTGACCCAATCTTAATGAAACTTTGTCAAAATGTTTGTCTTATTTATATCTTGGTCAATTTTGAAAATGGGTCACATGGGGTTAAAAACTAGGTCACTAGGTCAAATACTTGAAAAACCTTGTGTACACTCTAGAAGCCGTATTTCTGACCCAATCTTAATGAAACTTTGTCAAAATGTTTGTCTTATTTATATCTTGGTCATGTTCAAAAATGGGTCACATGGTGTTAAAAACTAGGTCACTAGGTCAAACTTTGGAAAAACCGTGTGTACACTCTAGAGGCCATATTTTTGACCCGATCTTGATGCAATTTTGTCAGAATATTTGTCTCAATTATAGCTTGCGAAAGTTCGAAAATGGGTCACACAGGGTCAAAAACTAGGTCACTAGGTCAAATACTTGAAAAACCTTGTGTACACTATAGAGGCCATATTTCTGACCCGATCTTGATGAAACTTTGTCGAAATGTTGTCTTAATTATATTTTGGTCAAGTTCGAAAATGGGTCCCATGGGGTCAAAAACTAGGTCACTAGGTCAGATACTTGAAAAACCTTGTGTACACTCTAGACACCATGTAGTATGACTCAATTGATCAATGGTATAACAGCCAGTAGAGCGTTCACAGGCCCTCTTGGGCCTCTTGTTTAAACTTCTACTTTAAAAGTTTTTCATTCAAGTTTTTGGTTATGTTCATTTCTCCTCAGAAGCTGTAGAGCTTTCACACATTTACATGTATATCTGACACAGCAGCATGTTCCAATGAAGGTCATGAGTAATAACCTTGACCTACATTTTGCACTGCATTATTAACATTCAAGTTTTGTATAATATTATGTCAATTTAAATACTCAGATACCAAAAGCAATGCAGCTTTCAAACTTCATACAGGCTTGTATCCACAGTGCTCAAAAAATAGGATAGCCCGACGCCCGGGGCTCCTCGAAATCCATTCCGGGCCTGTCTCATTTTGCAGACGAGGAGCCCGTCTGGCCTGGCTTAAAAAAAAAAAAAAAAAAAATCCCCCAAAAAATCAGTTTTACTGGATCTCAAGCTCAAGTTCCTCAAGACAAAATACTCCCATGTGTATTGTGAACTGTGAAAACAATTGCAATAAAGTAATTAAAATGTGTTATACACACATTGAAACAATAAAAAGTTCGAATATTTTGCCTGGCTTCGTGTCGGCAGTTTGTCACAACTTTGAGGTCGACAATTGTTGACATAAAACTCATTATTCTGCTATTAGGGTTGTGTTTTCTTTCCTTTGTGATAAGAAATACCGTTTTTGTCATTAAAAACACACTAATGCATGAACAAAAATCGTTATTGATGGTATTTCGATAGAATGTTTGTGAAATGTTCGGGCCGTAAAAGTGCGGTGTCATAGTAGTTTGGATGGTACATAATTTCGGATATATATATATTTTTTTTTTTACATAATCAAATAAGAAAAACTGTCCTTTACAAATTCATGTTGGTGGAAAGAAAAATATATATACTGTATATGTATAAATACAGATATAAAGTATATTTCTATTCATTATTTAAGGTGTAAGGAGTTCCTGGAATCCTACTTTTAAATGAATTCTAGTCTAGGCTCCTAATTCTTTACTTGGAGAAAGTGGTGACAAAAAGAAAAAATATAGCCAGAGGAGGCTCTGATAGTCTCATGAAACCTGATTAAAAATTTGGCTCCAAGTTTAGCTCCAGTTTCACCAAGTCGGCTCTGATTATTATCGTTTGGCAAAAGTGCTAGTACTCTCCTTTGCATTGGTTATAAATTACTATGTAATATTCTATTCTAACATATTTTAAACGAAATGGTAAATAAGTCCGCTGACCAGGGAGCATAAAGTGGTAGCAAAAAGAAAAATATAGTCAGAGGACGTTCTGAGCTTGATTAATACATACGTAACAAATGTGTGCTATAAAAGTGAATAAAGACACATTTCCAATAAGAAAAAAATATTGGACCTTTCCATTTTAAATCAGGGCCTGTCCATTTCAAATCGGGGCCTGTCCATTTTCAGAAGCAACAAGCACTGGGCCTGTCTCTTAAAATAATTTTCTTTGAGCACTGATCCACATGACACCAGTATGTTCCTACCATAAATAGGTGGTTTAAATATAATAGGGCTCACCATGTTGGCCATGACCTTCTAGTATTCTTTCAGTAGGACTGCCCGTGTTCATTAAAATTGTTATCTTAATTTTAATCTCACAGATTTCAATTTCATGTTGTGTCGGGTATTATTATGTTTCCTTTCTTTTCAATCTCACACTTGCAGGTGAGGGAAGTTGGGATATTTCTGTACCCAAGCTAAATTTCACCCTACAGGTGAGGGAAGCTGCATATAGGATATTTCTGTACCGAAACTAAATCTCATCCTTGCAGGTGAGGGAAACTACATATAGGATATTTCTGTATCCAAACTAAATCTCATGCTTGCAGGTGAGGGAAGCTGCATATAGGATATTTCTGTACTCAAACTAAATTTCATGCTTGCAGGTGAGGGAAACTACATATAGGATATTTCTGTATCCAAACTAAATCTCATCCTTGCAGTTGAGGGAAACTACATATAGGATATTTCTGTATCCAAACTAAGTCTCATCCTTGCAGGTGGGGGAAGCTGCATATAGGATATTTCTGTACCCAAACTAAATCTCATCCTTGCAGGTGAGGGAAACTACATATAGGATATTTCTGTATCCAAACTAAATCTCATGCTTGCAGGTGAGGGAATCTGCATATAGGATATTTCTGTACTCAAACTAAATTTCATGCTTGCAGGTGAGGGAAGCTGCATATAGGATATTTCTGTACTCAAACTAAATTTCATGCTTGCAGGTGAGGGAAGCTGCATATAAGATATTTCTGTACTCAAACTAAATTTCATGCTTGCAGGTGAGGGAAGCTGCATATAAGATATTTCTGTACTCAAACTAAACCTCATCCTTGCAGGTGAGGGAAACTGCATATAGGATATTTCTGTACTCAAACTAAATTGCATGCTTGCAGGTGAGGGAAGCTGCATATAAGATATTTCTGTACCCAAACTAAGTCTCATCCTTGCAGGTGAGGGAAGCTGCATATAGGATATTTCTGTATCCAAACTAAATATCATGCTTGCAGGTGAGGGAAACTGCATTTAGGATATTTCTGTACCCAAACTAAATCTCATCCTTGCAGATGAGGGAAGCTGCATTTAGGTTTTTTCTGTACCCAAACTAAATATCATGCTTGCAGGTGAGGGAAGCTGCATATAGTATATTTCTGTACCCAAACTAAATCTCATGCTTGCATGTGAGGGAAGCTGCATACAGGATATTTCTGTACCCAAACTAAATTGCATGCTTGCAGGTGACGGAAGCTGCATATAAGATATTTCTGTACTCAAACTAAACCTCATCCTTGCAGGTGAGGGAAACTGCATATAGGATATTTCTGTACTCAAACTAAATTTCATGCTTGCAGGTGAGGGAAGCTGCATATAAGATATTTCTGTACCCGAACTAAATCTCATCTTTGCAGGTGAGGGAAGTTGCATATAGGATATTTCTGTATCCAAACTAAATATCATGCTTGCAGGTGAGGGAAACTGCATGTAGGATATTTCTGTACCCAAACTAAATCTCATCCTTGCAGATGAGGGAAGCTGCATATAGGATATTTCTGTACCCAAACTAAATCTCATGCTTGCAGGTGAGGGAAGCTGCATATAGGATATTTCTGTACCCAAACTAAATTGCATGCTTGCAGGTGAGGGAAACTTCATATAGGATATTTCTGTACTCAAACTAAACCTCATCCTTGCAGGTGAGGGAAGCTGCATATAGGATATTTCTGTACCCAAACTATACCTCATGCTTGCAGGTGAGGGAAGCTGCATATAGGATATGTCTGTACTCAAACTAAATGTCATGCTTGAAGGTGAGGGAAGCTGCTTATAAGATATTTCTGTACTCAAACTAAACCTCATGCTTGCAGGTGAGGGAAGCTGCATATAGGATATTTCTGTACTCGAACTAAACATCATCCTTGCAGGTGAGGGAAACTGCATAAAGGATATTTCTGTACCCAAACTAAATTTCATGCTTGCAGGTGAGGGAAACTTCATATAGGATATTTCTGTACTAAAACTAAACCTCATCCTTGCAAGTGAGGGAAGCTGCATATAGGATATTTATGTACCCAAACTAAATATAATGCTTGCAGGTGAGGGAAGCTGCATATAGGATATTTCTGTACCCAAACTAAATATCATGCTTGCTGGTGAGGGAAACTGCATATAGGATATTTCTGTACCCAAACTAAACCTCATCCTTGCAGGTGAAGGAATCTGCATATAGGATATTTCTGTACCCAAACTAAATATCATGCTTGCAGGTGAGGGAAGCTGCATATAGGATATTTCTGTATCCAAACTAAATCTCATCTTTGCAAGTGAGGGAAGCTGCATATAGGATATTTCTGTACTCAAACTAAATATCATGCTTGCCGGTGAGGGAAGCTGCATATAGGATATTTCTTTACCCAAACTAAATCTCATCCTTGCAGGTGAGGGAAGCTGCATATAGGATATTTCTGTATCCAAACTAAATCCCATCTTTGCAGGTGAGGGAAGCTGCATATAGGATATTTCTGTACTCAAACTAAATTTCATGCTTGCAGGTGAGGGAAGCTGCATATAGGATATTTCTGTATCCAACCTAAATCTCATCCTTGCAGGTGAGGGAAGCGGCATATAGGATATTTCTGTACCCAAACTAAACCTCATCCTTGCAGGTGAAGGAATCTGCATATAGGATATTTCTGTACCCAAACTAAATATCATGCTTGCAGGTGAGGGAAGCTGCATATAGGATATTTCTGAACCCAAACTAAATATCATGCTTGCAGGTGAGGGAAGCTGCATATAGGATATTTCTGTACCCAAACTAAATATCATGCTTGCAGGTGAAGGAATCTGCATATAGGATATTTCTGTACCCAAACTAAATATCATGCTTGCAGATGAGGGAAGCTGCATATAAGTTATATCTGTACCCAAACTAAATATCATGCTTGCTGGTGAGGGAAACTGCATATAGGATATTTCTGTACCCAAACTAAACCTCATCCTTGCAGGTGAAGGAATCTTCATATAGGATATTTCTGTACTCAAACTAAATATCATGCTTGCAGGTGAGGGAAGCTGCATATAGGATATTTCTGTATCCAAACTAAATCTCATCTTTGCAGGTGAGGGAAGCTGCATATAGGATATTTCTGTACTCAAACTAAATTTCATGCTTGCAGGTGAGGGAAGCTGCATATAAGATATTTCTGTACCCAAACTAAATATCAAGCTTGCAGGTGAGGGAAACTGCATATAGGATATTTCTGTGTCCAAACTAAATCTCATCTATGCAGGTGAGGGAAGCTGCATATAGGGTATTTCTGTACTAAAACTAAATTTCATGCTTGCAGGTGAGGGAAGCTGCATATAAGATATTTCTGTACCCAAACTAAATATCAAGCTTGCAGGTGAGGGAAACTGCATATAGGATATTTCTGTGTCCAAACTAAATCTCATCTTTGCAGGTGAGGGAAGCTGCATATAAGATATTTCTGTATCCAAACTAAATCTCATCCTTGCAGGGGAGGGAAGCTGCATATAAGATATTTCTGTATCCAAACTAAATCTCATCTTTGCAGGTGAGGGAAGCTGCATATAAGATATTTCTGTATCCAAACTAAATCTTATCTTTGCAGGTGAGGGAAGCTGCATATAAGATATTTCTGTACCCAAACTCCTACAAGGAGGAGCTACTAAATGATCTGTTAGAGGGACGGCGGATTCTGGCAAATCTTGTAGGATTTCCCTCATTTGCACACAGGGTCTTAAGGGGCACACTGGCTGAGTCTTCAGGTAAACAACATAATAATGTGAAATCATTAATATTTGTGGGGGATTAAATTTGGCTATTTCGTGGTTGACCCGAACCAAGAAATCAAATTCCCACATATATTAATGTCCAAAAGCTTGAATGATGTGTACGATAACGTCCTTGATCCATAATGCGCAGTACTGCAGGTTGCTTTTGGCTCATCGTTTAGTCAACAACTATTGAACCAGGTTGTATGTTGTCAGAAAAAAAGGTTTATGTATTTATCGATCATTTATTTTGATAATAAAGAACAAAACTTGAGCGTTTGTTTTAATTTTTAGCTCTACTGGGCCTCTTGTTATTATCTGTACTGTCTAAGTTCGAAAACCAGCCAGACCAGTAATGGTGGAATTATGACTTTTGATTTAGTTAAAAATGCTATATTTTGCCTCTTTAAGACGATAGTCATTCGCTTCATTGATGTTATAAGAGCCATATTAGCAAGTAGAGCGTCCACAGGCCCTCTTGGGCCTCTTGTTTTCAATGCCAATATGCCGATGTTTCTGTTTGCAGTTGTGTACTAGTAACTTGTTCAAGAGTGGTATTAATGTTTCTTATTTGTGCCATCAAGTACTGCATTCTTTTTCATTTGTGCGACATCTGTGTGTGTTCTCAATGAATTGAACACAGACATTATTTTTGAAAACAACAAACAAGATCACCTGCTTGAGACAAACATGTATTCTGTCAGTAATGAAACTTTGAAGGGATAACATTCGGTGCGTGATGTGTTGTTTGAGTTTTTTTCCCAAAAGGAAAAGTCTAATGTAGCCATGTACCATTTGATTAACAGCAGCATATTATACATACAATCTATAGCGGAAATTCCCGAGTTGCGTTTCTTTTTTTCTTTAATATAATAAGCTTTCTATCGAACACATTGATCCAGTGAGCATCAGTAAGTAGACATTCTGATCATATAAAAGTCGTATCTTTCTCTTCTCATTACAGAAAATGTGATGAAATTTCTCGAGTCTGTGTCTGCAAATTTGAGAGAAGGGTGAGACATTTTATTTTATTTTTATTACCTCGACTTTTTTGAAGAAAAAAAAAGAGTTATTGTCATCACTTGATTGTTGTCTGTCTGGATCGTCTACATCTGGGTCTGGTTACAATTTTATATACTCATGTTTTTATTATAAGAAAATTATGGCCCCTTTTATACTTAGAGAATTGGGTTAACGTTTTGTATGTAAGCTTGTAGCTCAAAAACTACTTTAGATATTCACACAATCATCATTAGACAACATGTTAGAGCCAGGTTCTACAACTCTTACTTTTATTTTAATAAAATTATGGCCGCTTTTATAACCACATTGATGATGCATACATGAAATCGAGATTTATCTTTTCAAGGGAAATAACATTATTCAATCTTGTTTTGCAGTGCACAAAAAGACTACCTAATAATGCGAGAACTAAAACAAGAACAGAAGAATAAGATAGATTACAAACTTCGGACAAAAGAGAAGTCTTACCAAGTTCTTCATGATGTGTGTTATTAATTTTTGCTATATATATATATATCTTACGGTTCACCACATCAAAAATAACGCAGTGTCCGAGTGTCATATTGTTATACAGTCACTTTTTTCAGTTTAAGTTAATATATTTTCAAATATTGTAGTGGCAAATGAAAATTCATTGAGAGGAACATGCATTTAAGGAATGATTTTCAAATTACACTTGTATGTATGTCCCTTTAAAGGGACACACAGCAATCTTCTAGCATTTATATACAGATTATTTAACTGCTGGGATCGATTACAGGGAAATCCTTCATGAATGATAGATATGTGGTTCTTTTACGAACGAGCGCACGCGATCGAGTGAAAAAACGAAGCACGTCTACCATCAAGTGAATGATTACCCAGTAATCGATCCCAGCAGTTAAATAATCTATTTATTACATTTTAAATTACGTTTTTCAAACAAATATTCGCTTTATTGAACGTTATCGGCAGATGACGTCGACGTCAGCAACATTTTGTTGACGTCACGCCTCAACGTCGCAACGTTAGTTATTATCGTGTTCTGAGTTAGCAACGTTAGTTATTATTGTGTTCTGAGTTAGTTATTAATATTTAACGATTATGAATATTCTTGCACTGAGAAATCCCGATCTTTCATGCATAGAAATGTAATAAAAAGCATTAAAATGTGCACCTCATTTTTTTGCCCCCGAAAATATTTCAGGGGCATATAGTAATCGCACCGTCCGTTTCGTCTGTCCGTCCAGATTCTGTCGGTCTGTCATTCCGAAGTTTGTGTCCGGACCGTAACTACAGGGATTTTTAAATAACTTGGCACAAGTGATCACCATAACAAGGCAATGTGTCGCGCACAAAACCCAGGTCCGTACCTCAAAGGTCAAGGTCACACTTGAAGTTCATAGGTCAAAAACAGGTAGCAATTTCGTGTCCGGACCGTAACGTCACAACCCCTGCAGGGATTTTTAAATAACTTGGCACAAGTGATCACCATAACAAGACTATGTGTCGCGCGCAAAACCCAGGTCCGTACCTCAAAAGTCAAGTTCACACTTGAAGTTCATAGGTAAAAAACAGGTATGCAATTTCGTGTCCGGACCGTAACGTCACAACCCCTGCAGGGATTTTTAAATAACTTGGCACAAGTGATCACCATAACAAGATGATGTGTCGCGCGCAAAACCCAGATCCGTACCTCAAAGGTCAAGGTTACACTTGAAGTTTATAGGTAAAAAACAGGTACGTAATTTCGTGTCCGGACCATAACGTCACAACCCCTGCAGGGATTTTTAAATTACTTGGCACAATTGATCACCATAACAAGACGATGTGTCGCGCGCAAAACCCAGGTCCGTACCTCAAAGGTCAAGGTCACACTTGCAGTTCATAGGTCAAAAACAGGTACGCAATTTCGTGTCCGGACCATAACGTCACAACCCCTGCAGGGATTTATAAATAACTTGGCACAAGTGATCACCATAACAAGACGATGTGTCTCGTGCAAAACCCAGGTCTTCAAGGTCAAGGTCACACTTGGAGGTCAAAAGTCAAATTGTGTCCGGTCAATAACTCTGGCATTCATGGACGGATTTTCAAATAACTTGGCACAAGTGCTCACCACAACAAGACGATGTGTCGCGCACAAAATCCAGGTCTGTGGCCCCAAAGTCAAGGTCACAATTAGAGGTCAAAGGTCAAATTGTGTCCGGTCAATAACTTTTGCATGCCTGGACGGATTTTTCAAATAACTTGGCACAAGTGCTCACCACAACCAAGTGAGGTGTCGTGCACAAATCCAGGTCCATGGCTCCAAGGTCAAGGTCATACTTAGAGGTCAAAGGACACTTCGGGGGCATTTATCACTTACAGTGATATTTCTTGTTTTTTAATGATGTATCACTTATACTTTAAATCTACTTGTATATTTAAATAAAGTTAATAGTATTGATAGTTTTTCTTCCTTAACTTTAAATATAATTGTTGGTGCAATATAATCAGTAATTAGTATGATGCAATCGGAACTTCCAGATAATTATTATTAATGATTTGCAAATATGGAAGCTATGTAGAAAAATTAATGGGACGCTGCGAGTTTAAAAAAATCGAGATTGGCGTTCATCCCTTTAAGGACTTTGGGAGTTCTTACCTTTTCTTCATACTTTCAACAAACTTGAATTGTTTAAATTCATTATCTTTTTATGTACTGTTAAAAACAGTTACAATTCATCCTTCTAGCTCTTTCCATTTAGTATATGTATAATTAGACAAAACAAATGAAAAAATACCGCAAGAAACATTTTCCAGTTGAAATAGCCATAGTAGCGGCTTTCTCTAGCATTATAAATTTTCCACAATGGAATATCCAGCAGCCCAGCATCTGCCCAATGCTATAATTTCTATAGACCAAATACCTATACATCTGTGGCAAAACTAACCGCAACAATGCAGAAAACTTGGCATCTGAGATGCCTCGGCACAGATTTCCTACTTTCTTTACATGAATTCTGTTCCGTTTCAGGAAATAATGGCTTGGGATCCTCCTTTCTTCACTGCTTCTGCTCGCAGTAAAATGTAAGTCACTATGCATTTTTTATTTCTGGAGTTGTATTATAGTTATGTGAAATGCTTTTTTTTTTTTACCTTAAGTACATAATTATCCTTTGCCCTGTTTTCTACAACATATGCTTTGTTGTACCATCAACTCCTTTGTTTTACCCCAACTACATGTCCTTTGTTGTACCCCAACTACATGTCCTTGTTGTACCCCAACAACATGTCCTTTGTTGTACCCCAACTACATGTCCTTTGTTGTACCCCAACTACATGTCCTTTGTTGTACCTCAACTACGTGTCCTTTGTTGTACCCCAACTACATGTGCTTTGTTGTACCCCAACTACATGTGCTTTGTTGTACCCCAACTACATGTCCTTTGTTGTACCCCGACTACGTCCTTTGTTGTACCCAAACTACATGTCTTTTGTTGTACCCCAACTACATGTCCTTTGTTGTACCCCAACTGCATGTCCTTTGTTGTACCCCAACTACATGTCTTTTGTTGTACCCCAACTACATGTCTTTGTTGTACCACAACTACGTGTCCTTTGTTGTACCCCAACTACATGTCCTTTGTTGTACCCCAACTACATGTCCTTTGTTGTGCCCTAAGCTATGTATCTTCTTGTGTGTCCATTATTTGTTCTTTGGCTCCTATTAAACTACTTATTGTTTGTTGTGCCCCAACTACTTGTCCTTTATTTTGCTCCAAACTACTTGTCCTTTGTTTTGCACTCCACTCATGTGCTTTATTTTGCACCCAACTACATGTCCTTTATTTTGCTCCCAACTACTTGTCATTTATTTTGCACACAACTACTTGTCTTTTATTTTGCATGCAATTACTTGTCCTTTATTTTGCTTCAAACTACTTGTCCTTTGTTTTGCACCCAACTACATGTGCTTTATTTTGCACCCAACTACATGTGCTTTATTTTGCACGCAACTACTTGACCTTTATTTTGCACGCAACTACTTGTCCTTTATTTTGCTCCAAACTGCATGTCCTTTGTTTTGCTTTCAACTACATGTCCTTTATTTTGCACCCAACTACTTGTCCTTTGTTTTGAACCAAACTACATGTGCTTTATTTTGCACCCAACTACATGTCCTTTATTTTGCACGCAACTACTTGTCCTTTATTTTACACCCAACTTCTGGTCCTTTATTTTGCACCCCACTACATGTCCTTTGTTTTGACCCAAACTACATGTCCTTTATTTTGCACCCAACTACTTGTCCTTTATTTAGCACCCAACTTCTGGTCCTTTATTTTGCACGCAACTACTTGTCCTTTATTTTGCACCCAACTTCTGGTCCTTTATTTTGCACCCCACTACATGTCCTTTGTTTTGAACCAAACTACATGTCCTTTATTTTGTACCCCACTACTTGTCCTTTATTTAGCACCCAACTTCTGGTCCTTTATTTTGCACGCAACTACTTGTCCATTGTTTTGAACCAAACTACATGTCCTTTATTTTGCACCCAACTAATTGTCCTTTATTTTGCACCCAACTACTTGTCCTTTATTTTGCACCCCACTACATGTCCTTTGTTTTGAACCAAACTACATGTCCTTTGTTTTACACCCCACTACATGTCCTTTTTTTTGCACCAAACTACATGTACTTTGTTCTGCCTCAACTGCATGCCCATTATTTTGCTCCCTACTACATGTCCTTTGTTTTGCACCCAACTACATGTCTGCTATTTTGCTCCCTACTGCATGTCATTTGTTCTGCCACAACTACATGTCCTTTTTTCTGCCACAACTACATGTCCTTTCAGGGCCTCCTCTGGCCAGTTTTTTCCTTGCGCCACCACTTGCGCCAAATAAAAAAAGTTGGAGCCAAATTGGAGAAATTGGAGCCATTTGGCTCTAATGGCCAGAGCCATATTTCTTCTAGTGTTTTATGTATATTTTAAATGTGTTTGTTGACGGAGCATAGTACACTAATGTCATAGGGAATAGATAAATTAGTAATATGTGACTTATTCATTTAGAATGATATTGTTACACATAGTTTCTTTTTAAAAAAGAGTATTGTACACATGAAGTGTTGCAAGCAAACGTCTGTTGTTTTTCCTTAAAGGAGTGACGGCATTTCTGCATTAAAATGGATTTGGGGGTGGCGGAGGTTGGTGGGTGTGGGGTGGGAGCGGTGTCACCCCTTCCTGCTTCAATTTTGTTTTAAATGTTGGCTGAAAGTAAGACATTTGGTTTATATCTGGTACACTAAGGAATGAAATAAATAGAGGCAAAAAAATATAAATAATAATTATTTATATATGTTTTCCTTATGATAAAATGTTGTAATAAACAATAATAAGTAGACTAGCAAAGCAGTTACTGTTTCTGACCCCCAATATCTGGAATGTTCCTACACCACTGTTTTGGTTTAATAAACTAGCTGAAACAAATGACAGCAGGAATCATACATAGAGGCTTTTATTTGATTGTTTAAGATGCCTATATATCAGTAACAAGTTCATAACCTGCTTTTTTTTTCCGTATTTCCAGAACCGCGAAAACCAATGACATTCGCTTATCCCTACGTCTTTTTTTACTTATTTTGAAAAGATGAACTACCATATACATTAAAAACATATTTTGGCAATGACAATACACATAAAATCTCCTAAAAATGTATTGATCAAAACCAGTGCTTTGTGTAAAATGTTTGCAATTTTTGGTGAAATCAAGATGCCGACACCTCGCAATTAAGATTGTCGTGAACCAAAACGAACACAAAAAAAACGTCACGTGGATCTTGTCAATCATGTGAAATATGTAAATTAATGAGGTGTTAATTTGTATTTGATTGGTTAGAACCTGATGGGACTAGATATTATTCAGCGGTGTAGATATGGTTGGAAGGTGTTGCATGACAGACTTGATTACCCTCGAGGCGAAATCGACAGTCATCATTTGTTATTTAGGGATTACGTTAATTACCAGAACAGTAAAGGTTATCAGCTTTGTTTTTTTGTTCAAGGTTAGGTAGGTGTCAATTGATTGGTTTTCTGTTTTTTTTCTACAGTCAAATACAGGTCTTTTTGTAACAGGCCGCTTACGGCATAGGAATTAAACAAGTTTGGCTTTTCGGCAATTTTGATGTCGCCAAACACTTTCACCAGAGTTTGAAATTTAGGGCCATTTTCTTTTTTCTTTCGGGCGATGCCCAGAGGAGGGCCTGCCTTTGTTCGGCCACAACTACATGTACTTTGTTCTGCCACAACTACATGTCCTTTGTTTTGCACCCAACTACTTGTCCATTATTTTGCTGCCTACTACGTGTTCTTTATTCCGCCACAACTACGTCATTTGCTTTGCACCCAGCTACATGTCCATTATTTTGCTCCCTATGACATATACTTTGTTCTGCCACAACTACATGTCCTTTGCTTTGCACCCAGCTACATGTCCATTATTTTGCTCCCTACGACATGTACTTTGTTCTGCCACAACTACATGTACTTTGTTCTGCCACAACTACATGTACTTTGTTCTTGCACAACTACATGTACTTTGTTCAGCCACAACTACATGTCCATTATTTTGCACCCACTCCATGTCCTTTGTTCTGCCACAACTACATGCACTTTGTTCTGTCACAACCACTGAATATAGTATTGATAAACGGTTGTGTTATTAATTTTGCCGTTATTTGGGGGGGATAGCTACTTGTACTTTGATCAGCCACAACTACATGTCCATTATTTTGCACCCACTCTTCTACCACATCTACATGTCCTTTGTTCTGCCACATCTACATGTCCTTTGTTCTGCCACAACTACATGTCCTTTGTTCTGCCACAACTACACGTCCTTTGTTCTGCCACAACCACATGCCCTTTGTTCTGCCACAACTACATGTCCTTTGTTTTGCTCCCTACTACATGTCCTTTGTTCTGCCACAACTACATGTCCTTTGTTTTGCTCCCTACTACATGTCCTTTGTTCTGCCACAACTACATGTCCTTTGTTTTGCTCCCTACTACATGTCCTTTGTTCTGCCACAACTACATGCCCTTTGTTCTGCCACAACTTCATGTCCTTTGTTCTGCCACAACTACATGTCCTTTGTTTTGCTCCCTACTACATGTCCTTTGTTCTGCCACAACTACATGCCCTTTGTTTTGCTCCCTACTACATGTCCTTTGATTTGCTCCCTACTTCATGTCCTTTGTTTTACCATCAGCTGTGTATATTTTCTTTTGTGCCCATTAACTGTCCAATGGCCCTATGTGTCCTTTGTTTTGCTCCCAAATACATGTCCTTTGTTGTTCCCACAAATTCAGAGTTTCCGTAGCCAAGGGGTTAACGACGTTGCATTGCGGGTTCAAATCCCACTGGGAGGTCGACTTGTAAGTGAAGAAGTGTCGATATCTTTCTTAAATTTGACTCGTATGTCAACAACTTGTTTTTCATGACCCTGGTGTGGTATTCGTGGTGGCATATATAGTTATTGAACTGTCCGCTAGTTCATTCCATTTTGTGTCTCAGCCATAACTTCAGTAGCACTGAGAGGAATGTCTTCAGACTTCATGGAAATGTTAAAGAAACTAGCCCGCAAAATAACAGCCAAAAAACTTTACAAAACCGTACAACAAAACTCTGTCCGTGTGTTCATGTCATATAATAATGTATATGTGCCGATTAAAAGTATAGTATTTTTCACGGGTTCTTAAATAACCGTGATTGGAGATGCGTAAATGAATTATGAGTTGGTAACTTTTAATTCAACGCTCCAGTTTTGGGGATTCTCAAAATATGTAAGTTACATATATACCTCGTCGTCAGTAGAAACGGTGTACATATCTTGTAAAACATAGCTAATTTAAGCACAATGACCAGGTGTGTCAGTCGTACTTTTTGTTTGGTTTTTAAAGTGATTTGATATACTGTTAATGTGTTCTCAGGTTCGATAGTGAGAAATTATCTGAATACTTCTCTCTGGGTGCGTGCATGGACGGCCTAAATAACTTGTTCCATTGTCTGTTCGACGTGACCCTGGAGAATGTGAAGACAGATTCCGGGGAGCTCTGGCATTATGACTTGTATAAACTTGTAAGTATGCTGCTTTTTAAATGATACATAAGTTGCAACACTGTTCAATTTTATTTAGTTTAAATCTATTTATTTTACATCGATTGTACTGAAAGCTCTATGAACTTATTTGAATCACTCTCGATGTCTTCCTGGGTAGAACCAGTACTAAGCAAATGCAGATAAAGTGTCTTGCTCAGGGACACAACGCATATGGCAATGGCGGGGATCGAACCCACGACATTTTGATCATGGGTCCAATGCTGTACCACTAGTTCTCAGTGCTTCGCTTCAATTTTGTTTAATTTCAATACATGAAAATATCAAGGTTAAAATCATGGCAAGTTTTAATAAAACATTGGAATTATTTTTTAATTTTTCAGAAATATATATAAAAACTCATCAGCATATTTTAAGACCTTTTTACAACATGTAAGGTTATACTGGAAAAGGGTAGAATACGAAACCCAAACCCACCTACCCTCCAACCCCCACACACCCTGTATGTCGAGGTACAAACACCAGAAGTCTGCGAGATTTTTAAAAATTGACTTAGTTTGGTTATCATGTACCCTACTTAAATAGGTTAGAGAGCTTGGACGGCTACATGGAGGGTCATGAATGATGAGACGTTTAATTGCTTTCAGTCGGTGATAAATAACCTTTGATAAACATATTTCTCTTGAACATATTCTCTTTACCAAACTCCCTACCTTCTCCAACCATCCGTTCCCTAATCCACAACTGACCTTGACTTTCCACCCAATCGGTCTCTGTTATTATGTTTTCCCTTTGTATCATGTTTACTAATGCATACCCGTTTACACCCCATACTATACCACCCCCTCCTTCCTTGTGAATGAATAGGAAAACTCGGTGGGTGAGTTGCCTTGTTTGCAGACACAAACTTTTTCTTTTTCATCTTTAAGATTGAGCGCATCCATGGCACAGGCATCCGGCACAGAATTAGGATAGTAAAAGATGGACTTAGAGCGATTAAAATATTAATTTATTTCTGCAACAAAACAAATGTTTATATGTATATATATATATATATTTGTAGCATGGTCGGTGACATTTCCTTTGATAAATGCAGTTTAATTTAGGGTAACTAAAGTAGCGTGGCTATACCGTACTACAACTACCAGATATTGGAATTAAGAGTACGGTCACTTTGATGTCACAGTGCTACTAGTACACCATGCTACAAAAAAGGTAGAGTCTGTCCCAGCTCGTTGGTTATTTTAACACCTTGATGGGCTATGCCCATCTCGATGTTTAAATAAGCCAACTCTGTCTATTACATGTACATATTATAAACTTCAAGATATGGAACTCTTAAAATGGCCAAAAATCTCCAACAGCTGCTTGTTATTTATCGATATGTAAGGTAACCTGGGCAGCATAACCTGCTCATGTGACGAGCAGAATTATATAATATAACGAATAAAACATAAACTGTCATTCAATCTCTCATACTTTCTTTGTAAGAGAATCAAATATGCCATCTTGAGTGAATTTCAGTTCAATGACAAAAAGATGGCACGGCCGGTACTACCTATATTCTGTCGGTGTAAAATGGTGGCATGCATTAAAAATGACTGAATATTATTGGGATGATTAACTAGAACGGATACCTGAAGTGCCGAAACTGAAAGTTGTCATGGAAGCTGTGAATTTCAGTAATTTCAAGAGCGAACGTATATTTTACCCGCAGGCGTCCATAACGATTTCAGAGCGAGGCTTTTGTAACAAGACAACCCATTGGACGAGGTAGCTACTTCGTCCATTCGGATGCCTTGTTAAAAAAAAACGTTCTGGAATCGGTATGAACGCCTGCGAGTAAAATATATGTTCGCTCTTGAAATTATTGAAATTTGCAGCTTCCACGACAACTTTAATATGTATATAAACATTTGTTTTGGTCCAGAAATCAATTAATCCATCTTTTACTTTCCTAGCTCTGTGCCGGATGCCTGTGATCTGTTGCTAGGATAGTAAAGACATTGCATCTAAAACTTTCTTGTCTATGGGTTTGAATCACACTGGTAGCTTGACCAGTCAAGTGAGAAAGTGTCAATTCTTACAGATGGTGGGAGGTATACAGTATTGGTTCTACCCAGGGAAAATGGGGTGGTCTGCCTCTACCTCAAAAGGAATTACCATCATATATGGCCTAACTTGGGCTAAAAATGGCGTAAAATACCATTCAAACAATCTTAACGATTGGGATGTGTTAAATGTTGAACCCTGGGAAATTTTGCACCATGGGAAATGTTGAACTTTGTTATCTATTCCAGGCAGTGGTACACAGGACAGAGGGCACACTGGGATATATTTATTGTGATTTTTATGAACGAGACGGAAAACCTAATCAGGTAATATATATATGTTTTCTGTGTATGAGGTGGGACACTGTCAGTAATGTACATGATATATGTATGTGTCATTTTTCGGCTTTGGATCAAATTCATTTGTAGATTGTATACAGTTAGTTGAAAGTATATTTTATATATAGTAATACAATTACATATGGGAAGCCCAGAATACTAAGAAAAGTAAGTTCAGTGCTACTTTTTGCACATCTGTCTTTAATAACAAATTGAATGTTCTTTACCATTTGAAGTATTTGAAAACATTGGCTTGACATGGGAGTGCTATTCTTTCTCACTCATAATTTGTGATTCCAGGTAAGAGTAATTTACCATTTAATATTTAAAACAGCATATTTCATATAAAATTGAAGAATATTATTAAGAACATGGTAAAACATCATTAAATAAATGTTCTGGGTTTAAAACTGCAAAAAAGTAATTGATAATAACCATGTCATTTATATAATGAAATAACAAACCAATTTTTTAAACTTTAAAATTACCTCCCCTTAGGGCTATTCCATTAAAACATACATGGTACCCCAGGAAGGCACTTTTGAAATTGACCACCCACCCATAGATGCAAAATTGAGTTTGCAAGACCCACCTATATAGAATTTAAGTTGGCTAAAATACACCCACCCATAGATTTTATTTATTTATTTAATATATTGAACTACATATATATTTACAAACATGACAACTGCTTGAAGAATGTAAGTGGTTCTAGCCCCAGTCAGCAAATTGGGAAAAGGCCTAGGCCAGGTGATTTTGGGAAAAAGAAGTATGTGATTGTCAAAATTGGGGAAAAAAGAGCATGATTTTCTGAAGGGATTGTTTTTAAAGAGAAAACGTTTATTAAAATGTATGCTTTAGGTATAATTTCAATCAGATATTGAATTTAGCAATGATTTTAACATACAAGTAAACTTAAAGTAACTTTCTAAAAAAAAAATACATAGGGAATGTTTTTACCTAGGATTAGGAAAATAAGGAGTTTTTTTGCAATTGGGAAGAGGCTGAATTTCAACCCACTTAAATAGGTTAAAAAAAACCTGATAAGGTTCTATTTTCCTTTTATTTATCCATGGCATCATATAGCAAAAACAATATTATTTTCTTTTACAGTTTTATGATTGCACCGCGTATTAAACCATCCGAAAAAGGTGCGCGTTCCCGGGGTTATTTAGCAGCTTGCATTTGTGAATAAGCGTTCATCGTTAAGTGTTTAGTGTGATACAGACTTGCTAAAATAGAAAAAGATTATACAGAAGTTCATCGAAAAATAAGAATATGAAAAGGAAATCACCGTTCAAACTGTTAATATTCGAGTGATCTTTCTTCTTCTGTCCAACATGACAAATTTGTGTGACCACTCAATGTCAATATGAAAGCTGTAATGCAATTGGGTTAAATCATGCAATCAACCAATGAAATGCGCGCTTTCAAATTGATGTACTTAGTCAAGGGAGAGAATTTTTTGATTTTCAACAAATACGTTAACACAATAAAACACAACTTCTGGTTGGATTTTAGTTTGAAAAGTCTGATTGTCCCGAGATTGTCCAGGCGGCGTTCGTGGCCATTTTTATGAAAATCACACACATGCATGGATGCGAAATTCGTATTAAACCACCCAGGCATAGAACCACATTTCAGAAAAAAGGGTTCACGCATAGATTTTTATTAAAATTCCGTCTTGGGGTCCCGGGTATGTTTTAATGGAGTAGCCCTTAGATTAAAAATAAAAATGAACTTCTTTTTTCTCTAAAGCAGGTAAATTGAAACACATTGGGCCCACAAATATCTCTTGAAAAGAATGTCTTGCATGTACTTGATAATTATGTTAATTACGGTGTTCATGACCACTGCAGCACATACAGCATCTGTAATTATGGCGTTCGTGACCATTGCAGCATATACAACATCTGTAATTACGGTGTTCTTGACTGCTGCAGTACATACAGCATCTGTAATTACGGTGTTCGTGACCGCTGCAGTACATACAGCATCTGTAATTACGGTGTTCATGACCGCTGCAGCACATACAGCATCTGTCATTACGGTGTTCATGACCATTGCAGCATATACAGCATCTGTAATTACGGTGATCATGACCGCTGCAGCGCATACAGCATCTGTCGTTATTCATGACCACTGCAGCACATACAGCATCTGTAATTACGGTGTTCATGACCATTGCAGCATATACAACATCTGTTATTACGGTGATCATGACCGCTGCAGCGCCTACAGCATCTGTCGTTATTCATGACCATTGCAGCATATACAGCATCTGTAATTACGGTGTTCATGACCGCTGCAGCACATACAGCATCTGTCATTACGGTGTTCATGACCATTGCAGCATATACAGCATCTGTCATTACGGTGTTCGTGACCGCTGCAGTACATACAGCATCTGTAATTACGGTGTTCATGACCGCTGCAGCACATACAGCATCTGTAATTACAGTGTTCACGACTGCTGCTGCACATACAGCATCTGCAATTAACGGTGTTCATGACCGCTGCAGCACATACAGCATCTGTAATTACGGTGTTCACGACTGCTGCTGCACATACAGCATCTGCAATTACGGTGTTGAACTGTTCATGACCGCTGCAGCACATGGGCTATTTCAAAATAAATGACAAGTGAAGTGAAAAAATAGTAAAAAATTAAAGTTCATAAAAAGTCCAAATTGGTTGTTCCATATTTTTGTTAAGTCATTACAGTCTTCAAAATCAATCAAGTGCTACTGATATGTAAAAGATTTTTTTTTTTATGAAGCTTTATTGTTCAAGATCTTGCCAAAAATTAGCAAATTACAAGGATATTTATTTATGTGCTAAACATACAATAATTACTATTTCTTATTATTTAAATGTGCGTTTCTGTTAGAATACATGTTGAAGCATCAAAAATAAACACTTAAGAACTTGCGGTATCATATAAAGATTGAAAATTTCATATTTTCATTGATTTTATCCTTAATTATTTACTTCGCAGGAACTGAAGTTCCCTGTATGAATAAAAGAGTGAAGCAACACTGGAAAAGAACATATTTTTATGTAATTTGAAGTGTGTCGAGTAACAATAAAACAATCTATCGGCAAACTATAACATACTAACTTTACAGAAATTCAACCAGAAATGCTCCTTATTTTCGTAAAACCTGTCACACTCCTGACATATGTCTTTCAATGCCTTAATTCAAAATCTGACATAAACATTAAACTAACATTAAATAACAATCACAATAGTTAACAAGTTAACAGCTTTTAGCAAACAGAAAAACAGTCTACACCAGTTTTAACTTCAGAACAGTGTCTTTAACCACATTTACACCGAACAACACAGATAGGTATGATTTATACATCCTCAGTCTTTCTTGTCTATTCCTTTAACTGTATCAAACTTTTCTGTTACGTTTGTAATGTCAAATCTAAGAATACTAAATGCTGTTTGAAATCAAAGTTCTAACTGTAAAAAGCTCAGAAGCTGCTGTAAAAATATAGTGTTATCTGTCACACTCCTGACATCACAACAGATACTCAATTACACTTTCTGTTTAACAATATCTGCTGCGAGTTTCAACTCCTCCAGATTGAATTTCATTTTTAGACAACGGCCGGGAAGTAGAAAAGGTGCAGATAACTTCCTGTATATGTATTATACATGTATGGGGTATGTTGACAGAATATTGCAAAATATGCATGATGTCACACTCCTGACAAATTTAGGTGATATTTTTTCAAGGGAGCTGAAGACAAATGTAATTACAATAGAGGTGATAATAATATATTTATTGAGTCTAGATACATTAAACTAAATGATGTACAATAAATTTCTTTTGTATAATTAATCTTAAAAGTCCCATAAATTTATAAAGCAAGATGTATTGATTTTCTTCATGTTTTTTTTTGTCTACCACGCTTGACTTAATGACGTAAATTTTGGTTACTTGAAGTATTATATGCTAAATTTTATCATTAGTTGATGTCCAACAAATGCATCTTTCACTTAAACAACACTAACACTGTCTATCTTCCAGCTTTTTGTAAATGGATGGTCTAAACAAACATGATTTTTAAAATTGTCACACTTTTTTGTCACACTCCTGACATTTTTTGCCCATTATTTTAGAATATTTTTTTAACGGATTGTGCTATTTTGATGAAACTTCACAAATCATTAGAGGGCATGGTGAGACACCTCTGCAAAACAAGAAAATGATACTACAGTTTGCTGTATATTTTTTATAGCAGGCAAACCCAAACTAGCCATTTATTTTGAAATAGCCCACATACAGCATCTGTAATTATGGTGTTCATGACTGCCAGCATCTGTAATTACGGTGTTCATGACCGCAGCAGCACATACAACATCTGTAATTATGGTGTTCATGACCGCAGCAGTACATACAGTATCTGTAATTATGGTGTTCGTGACCGCTGCAGCACATACAGCAACTGTAATTATGGTGTTCATGACCGCTGCAGCACATACAGCATCTGTAATTATGGTGTTCATGACTGCTGCAGCACATACAGCATCTGTAATTATGGTGTTCATGACCGCTGCAGCATATACAGCTTCTGTAATTATGGTGTTCGTGACCGCTGCAGCACATACAGCATCTGTAATTATGGTGTTCGTGACCGCTGCAGCACATACAGCATCTGTAATTATGGTGTTCATGACCGCTGCAGCACATACAGCTTCTGTAATTATGGTGTTCATGACCGCTGCAGCACATACAGCTTCTGTAATTATGGTGTTCGTGACCGCTGCAGCACATACAGCATCTGTAATTATGGTGTTCATGACCGCTGCAGCACATACAGCATCTGTAATTATGGTGTTTATGACTGCTGCAGCACATACAGCTTCTGTAATTATGGTGTTCATGACCGCTGCAAATCATTTTCCAGTCAACACCTTTAAAGTGCTTGATTGATTTTAACACAATTTGGTACACAGCTTACATTGGTACACATCTTACATTGATAATTATTATTTATTATTTGCTACAATGGAATTTTATGTCCCACCAGGAAAGGTTAGCATACATGTAGTGTCCATCTGTTCATCCGTCCGTGCAGGTTAGCATACATGTAGTGTCCATCTGTCAGTCTGTCCGTGCAGGTTAGCATACATGTAATGTCCATCTGTCCATCCGTCCATGCAGGTTAGCATACATGTAGTGTCCATCTGTTCATCCGTCCGTCTGTGCAGGTTAGCATACATGTAGTGTCCATCTGTTCATCCGTCCATGCAGGTTAGCATACATGTAGTGTCCATCTGTCTGTCCGTCCGTCTGTGCAGGTTAGCATACATGTAGTGTCCATCTGTTCATCCGTCCGTCTGTGCAGGTTAGCATACCTGTAATGTCCATCTGTCCATCCGTCTGTGCAGGTTAGCATACATGTAGTGTCCAACTGTCCGTCTGTCCGTGCAGATTAGCATACATGTAGTGTCCATCTGTTCATCCGTCCGTCTGTGCAGGTTAGCATACCTGTAATGTCCATCTGTCCATCCGTCCGTGCAGGTTAGCATGCATGTAATGTCCATCTGTCCATCCGTCCATGCAGGTTAGCATACATGTAGTGTCCATCTGTCAGTCCGTCCGTGCAGGTTAGCATACATGTAGTGTCCATCTGTCAGTCTGTCCGTGCAGGTTAGCATACATGTAGTGTCCATCTGTCAGTCCGTCCGTGCAGGTTAGCATACATGTAGTGTCCATCTGTCAGTCCGTCCGTGCAGGTTAGCATACATGTAGTGTCCATCTGTCCATCCGGATGTGCAGGTTAGCATACATTTAGAGTCCATCTGTCCATCCGTCCGTGTCTGACATCTGTCTGGCTGTACACATGAAAACAATTTACATTTCTGTTTTTCTTTAAGTCCATTTATAAGCATGGCCTGTCTGGTTGCAGGATTGTCACTTCACGATACAAGGTGGTCGACTGAAGGAGGACGGGGAGTACCAGCTACCTGTCGTGGTGCTGCAACTTAACTTTATGTTTCCCGCCTATAAAACACCCTCTCTCCTTACACCTGCCAACATGGAAAACCTGTTTCATGAATTTGGTCACGCTATGCATTCAATGTTGGGTAGGACACGTTACCAGCATGTCACAGGTGAGTTGTTGCGTGGATCTGTCTGTTGATCAGTTGATAGCAGGGAATGGTGAATTGTCTTGGTATTGGGATGGTCCCTCCTAACTCATTATCATTTACACGGCGGGTTTGTTGAAGAAATATTTTTTGATAAATAAGGAACATGACTGTATTGATGCATCATGGACAAATAGAAATTATCATCACAGACAGTTGGACATATAAGGTATTATTTACATGGGGGCTAAACGGGCAAATCATCGACCGCCGGTGCTATGCTATACGCCGTTTCGTTATTACATCTTCCAACTATTGCAGCTTTAAAAAAGTGAAATATCAGTAAAAGATTACTTATTTTGGGGATGTTTGTGGATAGGGCGTTTTTGGAGTGAGCTTTAAATTTTTTCAATGAAACCAAATGTTAATATTGAGATTAAATTGGTGAAAAAATAGTATTTTGTTTGTTAATATTTTGCAGAGGTAGAAAAGCAATTTGTATACGTCTATGAATAAAAATATCAGCTACAAAGTTATACTAAGATTTAATTCTTTAAAAAAACAAATCCAAATAAATACACTAAAAGATAAGAAAGCAGACTTAACTAGTCTTAGTTTCTGTGTTAATCACTGTCTGTATGTAGTTCCTTGTTTGGGGCACTTTTTTGATATCATCAATATCATCACATTAACTTCCATGATGAATTTATTTTGTTTATGTTTTTGTATTTGCTAGGTACTAGATGTCCCATAGATTTTGCTGAGGTACCGTCTGTCCTAATGGAATACTTCGCATCTGATCCACGGGTAAGTACAGCCATACTATTATAGTCAAACCTGGTTTAAGAGATCACTCAGGGGAGAGACCACTAAGGGGAAAGATCACTCAGGGGAAAGACCAAAAGTGATCTCTTCATACAGGTGGTCTGTTAATACATGTTCTAACTTCTTATGAAATATTTAGTTAAATAAATACATGTACTTTCTATATACCGTACATGAGCATAAACATTGTGAAGACTGATAAGTGTATTTACAAACGTTAGACAGGTGGTTGCTTATTGCAGTATAAATTAATAGCAAATTTCGCCGGGGAGAACTCAAAGTGGTCGCTTACGGCAGGTGGGGGCTTAAAACTGGTGGTCGTACGACCATGTTTGACTGTATTTGCTTCACACCACTGCATTAGGAGTAGTACCTCAAACACCTTACATATCAGGGCTTGCTTCACACCACTGCATTAGGAGTAGTGCCTCAAACACCTTACATATCAGGGCTTGCTTCACACCACACATTAGGAGTAGTGCCTCAAACACCTTACATATCAGGGCTTGCCTCACACCACTGCATTAGAAGTAGTACCTCAAACACCTTACATATCAGGGCTTGCCTCACACCACTGCATTAGAAGTAGTACCTCAAACACCTTACATATCAGGGCTTGCTTCACACCACCGCATTAGGAGTAGTGCCTCAAACACCTTACATATCAGGGCTTGCTTCACACCACTGCATTAGAAGTAGTACCTCAAACACCTTACATATCAGGGCTTGCTTCACACCACCGCATTAGGAGTAGTGCCTCAAACACCTTACATATCAGGGCTTGCCTCACACCTCTGCATTAGGAGTAGTGCCTCAAACACCTTACATATCAGGGCTTGCCTCACACCTCTGCATTAGGAGTAGTGCCTCAAACACCTTACATATCAGGGCTTGCTTCACACCACTGCATTAGGAGTAGTACCTCAAACACCCTACATATCAGGGCTTGCTTCACACCACTGCATTAGGAGTAGTACCTCAAACACCTTACATATCAGGGCTTGCTTCACACCACTGCATTAGGAGTAATGCCTCAAACACCTTACATATCAGGGCTTGCCTCACACCACTGCATTAGGAGTAGTACCTCAAACACCCTACATATCAGGGCTTGCCTCACACCACTGCATTAGGAGTAGTGCCTCAAACACCTTACATACCAGGGCTTGCTTCACACCACTGCATTAGGAGTAATGCCTCAAACACCTTACATATCAGGGCTTGCCTCACACCACTGCATTAGGAGTAGTACCTCAAACACTTTACATATCAGGGCTTGCTTCACACCACTGCATTAGGAGTAGTACCTCAAACACCTTAAATATCAGGGCTTGCTTCACACCTCTGCATTAGGAGTAGTGCCTCAAACACCTTACATATCAGGGCTTGCCTCACACCACCGCATTAGGAGTAGTGCCTCAAACACCTTACATATCAGGGCTTGGGTCACACCACTGCATTAGGAGTAGTACCTCAAACACCTTACATATCAGGGCTTGCTTCACACCACTGCATTAGGAGTAGTACCTCAAACACCCTACATATCAGGGCTTGCTTCGTGCCACTGCATTAGGAGTAGTGCCTCAAACACCTTACATATCAGGGCTTGCCTCACACCACTGCATTAGGAGTAGTACCTCAAACACCTTACATACCAGGGCTTGCCTCACACCACTGCATTAGGAGTAGTGCCTCAAACACCTTACATATCAGGGCTTGCTTCACACCGCTGCATTAGGAGTAGTGCCTCAAACACCTTACATATCAAGGCTTGCTTCACACACTGCATTAGGAGTAGTACCTCAAACACCTTACATATCAGGGCTTGCTTCACACCGCTGCATTAGGAGTAGTGCCTCAAACACCTTACATATCAGGGCTTGCTTCACACACTGCATTAGGAGTAGTGCCTCAAACACCTTACATATCAAGGCTTGCTTCACACACTGCATTAGGAGTAGTACCTCAAACACCTTACATATCAGGGCTTGCTTCACACCACTGCATTAGGAGTAGTGCCTCAAACACTTTACATATCAGGGCTTGCTTCACACCGCTGCATTAGGAGTAGTGCCTCAAACACCTTACATATCAAGGCTTGCTTCACACACTGCATTAGGAGTAGTACCTCAAACACCTTACATATCAGGGCTTGCTTCACACCACTGCATTAGGAGTAGTGCCTCAAACACCCTACATATCAGGGCTTGCCTCACACCACTGCATTAGGAGTAGTGCCTCAGACACCTTACATATCAAGGCTTGCTTCACACACTGCATTAGGAGTAGTACCTCAAACACCTTACATATCAGGGCTTGCTTCACACCGCTGCATTAGGAGTAGTGCCTCAAACACCTTACATATCAAGGCTTGCTTCACACACTGCATTAGGAGTAGTACCTCAAACACCTTACATATCAGGGCTTGCTTCACACCACTGCATTAGGAGTAGTGCCTCAAACACCCTACATATCAGGGCTTGCCTCACACCACTGCATTAGGAGTAGTGCCTCAAACACCTTACATATCAGGGCTTGCTTCACACCACTGCATTAGGAGTAGTACCTCAAACACCCTACATATCAGGGATTGCTTCACACTGCTGCATTAAGAGTAGTGCCTCAAACACCTTACATATCAGGGCTTGCTTCACACCACTGCATTAGGAGTAGTGCCTCAAACACCTTACATATCAGGGCTTGCCTCACACCACTGCATTAGGAGTAGTGCCTCAAACACCTTACATATCAGGGCTTGCTTCACACCACTGCATTAGGAGTAGTGCCTCAAACACCCTACATATCAGGGCTTGCCTCACACCGCTGCATTAGGAGTAGTGCCTCAAACACCTTACATATCAGGGCTTGCTTCACACCAGTGCATTAGGAGTAGTGCCTCAAACACCTAACATATCAGGGCTTGCTTCACACCACTGCATTAGGAGTAGTGCCTCAAACACCTAACATATCAGGGCTTGCTTCACACCACTGCATTAGGAGTAGTACCTCAAACACCTTACATATCAGGGCTTGCTTCACACCACTGCATTAGGAGTAGTGCCTCAAACACCTTACATATCAGGGCTTGCTTCACACCGCTGCATTAGGAGTAGTGCCTCAAACACCCTACATATCAGGGCTTGCTTCACAGCACTGAATTAGGAGTAGTGCCTCAAACACCTTACATATCAGGGCTTGCTTCACACCACTGCATTAGGAGTAGTGCCTCAAACACCTTACATATCAGGGCTTGCTTCACACCATTGCATTAGGAGTAGTGCCTCAAACACCTAACATATCAGGGTTGGTTCACACCACTGCATTAGGAGTAGTACCTCAAACACCTTACATATCAGGGCTTGCTTCACACTGCTGCATTAAGAGTAGTGCCTCAAACACCTTACATACCAGGGCTTGCTTCGTGCCACTGCATTAGGAGTAGTGCCTCAAACACCTTACATATCAGGGCTTGCCTCACACCTCTGCATTAGGAGTAGTACCTCAAACACCTTACATATCAAGGCTTGTTTCACACCACTGCATAGGGAGTAGTGCCTCAAACACCTTACATACCAGGGCTTGCTTCGTGCCACTGCATTAGGAGTAGTGCCTCAAACACCTTACATATCAGGGCTTTCTTCACACGACTGCATTAGGAGTAGTACCTCAAACACCTTGCATATCAGGGCTTGCTTCACACCACTGCATTAGGAGTAGTACCTCAAACACCTTACATATCAGGGCTTGCCTCACACCACTGCATTAGGAGTAGTGCCTCAAACACCTTACATATCATGGCTTGCTTCACACCACTGCATTAGGAGTAGTACCTCAAACACCTTACATATCAGGGCTTGCTTCACACCACTGCATTAGGAGTAGTGCCTCAAACACCTTACATACCAGGGCTTGCTTCACACCACTGCATTAGGAGTAGTACCTCAAACACCTTACATATCAGGGCTTGCTTCACACCACTGCATTAGGAGTAGTGCCTCAAACACCTTACATACCAGGGCTTGCTTCACACCACTGCATTAGGAGTAGTACCTCAAACACTTTACATATCAGGGCTTGCTTCACACCACTGCATTAGGAGTAGTGCCTCAAACACCTAACATATCAGGGCTTGCTTCACACCACTGCATTAGGAGTAGTACCTAAACACCTTACATATCAGGGTTTGCTTCACACCATTGCATTAGGAGTAGTACCTCATACACCTTACATATCAGGGCTTGCTTCACACCACTGCATTAGGAGTAGTACCTCAAACACCCTACATATCAGGGCTTGCTTCACACCACTGCATTAGGAGTAGTACCTCAAACACCTTACATATCAGGGCTTGCTTCACACCACTGCATTAGGAGTAGTGCCTCAAACACCTTACATATCAGGGCTTGCTTCACACCACTGCATTGGGAGTAGTGCCTCAAACACATTACATATCAGGGCTTGCTTCACACCACTGCATTAGGAGTAGTACCTCGAACACCTTACATATCAGGGCTTGCTTCACACCACTGCATTAGGAGTAGTGCCTCAAACACCTTACATATCGGGGCTTGCTTCACACCACTGCATTAGGAGTAGTACCTCAAACACCTTACATATCAGGGCTTGCTTCACACCACTGCATTAGGAGTAGTGCTTCAAACACCTTACATATCAGGGCTTGCTTCACAACACTGCATTAGGAGTAGTACCTCAAACACCCTACATATCAGGGCTTGCTTCACACCGCTGCATTAGGAGTAGTGCCTCAAACACCTTACATATCAAGGCTTGCTTCACACACTGCATTAGGAGTAGTACCTCAAACACCTTGCATATCAGGGCTTGCTTCACACCACCACATTAGGAGTAGTACCTCAAACACCCTACATATCAGGGCTTGCCTCACACCACTGCATTTGGAGTAGTGCCTCAAACACCTTACATATCAGGGCTTGCTTCACACCACTGCATTAGGAGTAGTGCCTCAAACACCCTACATATCAGGGCTTGCCTCACACCACTGCATTAAGAGTAGTGCCTCAAACACCTTACATATCAGGGCTTGCTTCACACCACTGCATTAGGAGTAGTATCTCAAACACCCTACATATCAGGGCTTGCCTCACACCACTGCATTAGGAGAAGTACCTCAAACACCTTACATATCAGGGCTTGCTTCACACCACTGCATTAGGAGAAGTACCTCAAACACCCTACATATCAGGGCTTGCTTCACACCACTGCATTAGGAGAAGTACCTCAAACACCTTACATATCAGGGCTTGCTTCACACCGTTGCATTAGGAGTAGTGCCTCAAACATCTTACATATCAGGGCTTGCTACACACCACTGCATTAGGAGTAGTGCCTCAAACACCTTACATATCAGGGCTTGCTTCACACCACTGCATTAGGAGTAGTGCCTCAAACACCCTACATATCAGGGCTTGCCTCACACCACTGCATTAGGAGTAGTGCCTCAAACACCTTACATATCAGGGCTTGCTTCACACACTGCATTAGGAGTAGTACCTCAAACACCTTACATATCAGGGCTTGCTTCACACCGCTGCATTAGGAGTAGTGCCTCAAACACCTTACATATCAAGGCTTGCTTCACACACTGCATTAGGAGTAGTACCTCAAACACCTTACATATCAGGGCTTGCTTCACACCACTGCATTAGGAGTAGTGCCTCCAACACCCTACATATCAGGGCTTGCCTCACACCACTGCATTAGGAGTAGTGCCTCAAACACCTTACATATCAGGGCTTGCTTCACACCACTGCATTAGGAGTAGTACCTCAAACACCCTACATATCAGGGCTTGCTTCACACTGCTGCATTAAGAGTAGTGCCTCAAACACCTTACATATCAGGGCTTGCTTCACACCACTGCATTAGGAGTAGTGCCTCAAACACCTTACATATCAGGGCTTGCCTCACACCACTGCATTAGGAGTAGTGCCTCAAACACCTTACATATCAGGGCTTGCTTCACACCACTGCATAAGGAGTAGTGCCTCAAACACCCTACATATCAGGGCTTGCCTCACACCGCTGCATTAGGAGTAGTGCCTCAAACACCTTACATATCAGGGCTTGCTTCACACCAGTGCATTAGGAGTAGTGCCTCAAACACCTAACATATCAGGGCTTGCTTCACACCACTGCATTAGGAGTAGTGCCTCAAACACCTAACATATCAGGGCTTGCTTCACACCACTGCATTAGGAGTAGTACCTCAAACACCTTACATATCAGGGCTTGCTTCACACCACTGCATTAGGAGTAGTGCCTTAAACACCTTACATATCAGGGCTTGCTTCACACTGCTGCATTAGGAGTAGTGCCTCAAACACCCTACATATCAGGGCTTGCTTCACACCACTGAATTAGGAGTAGTGCCTCAAACACCTTACATATCAGGGCTTGCTTCACACCACTGCATTAGGAGTAGTGCCTCAAACACCTTACATATCAGGGCTTGCCTCACACCACTGCATTAGGAGTAGTGCCTCAAACACCTTACATATCAAGGCTTGTTTCACACCACTGCATTAGGAGTAGTGCCTCAAACACCTTACATATCAGGGCTTGCCTCACACCTCTGCATTAGTAGTAGTACCTCAAACACCTTACATATCAAGGCTTGTTTCACACCACTGCATTAGGAGTAGTGCCTCAAACACCTTACATACCAGGGCTTGCTTCGTGCCACTGCATTAGGAGTAGTGCCTCAAACACCTTACATATCAGGGCTTGCTTCACACGACTGCATTAGGAGTAGTATCTCAAACACCTTGCATATCAGGGCTTGCTTCACACCACTGCATTAGGAGTAGTACCTCAAACACCTTACATATCAGGGCTTGCCTCACACCACTGCATTAGGAGTAGTGCCTCAAACACCTTACATATCATGGCTTGCTTCACACCACTGCATTAGGAGTAGTACCTCAAACACCTTACATATCAGGGCTTGCTTCACACCACTGCATTAGGAGTAGTGCCTCAAACACCTTACATACCAGGGCTTGCTTCACACCACTGCATTATGAGTAGTACCTCAAACACCTTACATATCAGGGCTTGCTTCACACCACTGCATTAGGAGTAGTGCCTCAAACACCTTACATACCAGGGCTTGCTTCACACCACTGCATTAGGAGTAGTACCTCAAACACTTTACATATCAGGGCTTGCTTCACACCACTGCATTAGGAGTAGTGCCTCAAACACCTAACATATCAGGGCTTGCTTCACACCACTGCATTAGGAGTAGTACCTAAACACCTTACATATCAGGGTTTGCTTCACACCATTGCATTAGGAGTAGTACCTCATACACCTTACATATCAGGGCTTGCTTCACACCACTGCATTAGGAGTAGTACCTCAAACACCCTACATATCAGGGCTTGCTTCACACCACTGCATTAGGAGTAGTACCTCAAACACCTTACATATCAGGGCTTGCTTCACACCGCTGCATTAGGAGTAGTGCCTCAAACACCTTACATATCAGGGTTTGCTTCACACCATTGCATTAGGAGTAGTACCTCATACACCTTACATATCAGGGCTTGCTTCACACCACTGCATTAGGAGTAGTACCTCAAACACCTTACATATCAGGGCTTGCTTCACACCACTGCATTAGGAGTAGTGCCTCAAACACCTTACATATCAGGGCTTGCTTCACACCACTGCATTAGGAGTAGTGCCTCAAACACATTACATATCGGGGCTTGCTTCACACCACTGCATTAGGAGTAGTACCTCGAACACCTTACATATCAGGGCTTGCTTCACACCACTGCATTAGGAGTAGTGCCTCTAACACCTTACATATCGGGGCTTGCTTCACACCACTGCATTAGGAGTAGTACCTCAAACACCTTACATATCAGGGCTTGCTTCACACCACTGCATTAGGAGTAGTGCTTCAAACACCTTACATATCAGGGCTTGCTTCACACCACTGCATTAGGAGTAGTACCTCAAACACCCTACATATCAGGGCTTGCTTCACACCGCTGCATTAGGAGTAGTGCCTCAAACACCTTACATATCAAGGCTTGCTTCACACACTGCATTAGGAGTAGTACCTCAAACACCTTACATATCAGGGCTTGCTTCACACCACCGCATTAGGAGTAGTACCTCAAACACCCTACATATCAGGGCTTGCCTCACACCACTGCATTAAGAGTAGTGCCTCAAACACCTTACATATCAGGGCTTGCTTCACACCACTGCATTAGGAGTAGTGCCTCAAACACCCTACATATCAGGGCTTGCCTCACACCACTGCATTAAGAGTAGTGCCTCAAACGCCTTACATATCAGGGCTTGCTTCACACCACTGCATTAGGAGTAGTATCTCAAACACCCTACATATCAGGGCTTGCCTCACACCACTGCATTAGGAGAAGTACCTCAAACACCTTACATATCAGGGCTTGCTTCACACCACTGCATTAGGAGAAGTACCTCAAACACCCTACATATCAGGGCTTGCTTCACACCACTGCATTAGGAGAAGTACCTCAAACACCTTACATATCAGGGCTTGCTTCACACCGTTGCATTAGGAGTAGTGCCTCAAACATCTTACATATCAGGGCTTGCTACACACCACTGCATTAGGAGTAGTGCCTCAAACACCTTACATATCAGGGCTTGCTTCACACCACTGCATTAGGAGTAGTGCCTCAAACACCCTACATATCAGGGCTTGCCTCACACCACTGCATTAGGAGTAGTGCCTCAAACACCTTACATATCAGGGCTTGCTTCACACCACTGCATTAGGAGTAGTACCTCAAACACCCTACATATTTGGGCTTGCTTCACACCGCTGCATTAGGAGTAGTGCCTCAAACACCTTATATATCAGGGCTTGCTTCACACCAGTGCATTAGGAGTAGTGCCTCAAACACCTTACATACCAGGGCTTGCTTCACACCAGTGCATTAGGAGTAGTGCCTCGAACACCTTACATATCAGGGCTTGCTTCACACCACTGCATTAGGAGTAGTGCCTCAAACACCTTACATATCGGGGCTTGCTTCACACCACTGCATTAGGAGTAGTACCTCAAACACCTTACATATCAGGGCTTGCTTCACACCACTGCATTAGGAGTAGTGCTTCAAACACCTTACATATCAGGGCTTGCTTCACACCACTGCATTAGGAGTAGTACCTCAAACACCCTACATATCAGGGCTTGCTTCACACCGCTGCATTAGGAGTAGTGCCTCAAACACCTTACATATCAAGGCTTGCTTCACACACTGCATTAGGAGTAGTACCTCAAACACCTTACATATCAGGGCTTGCTTCACACCACCGCATTAGGAGTAGTACCTCAAACACCCTACATATCAGGGCTTGCCTCACACCACTGCATTAAGAGTAGTGCCTCAAACACCTTACATATCAGGGCTTGCTTCACACCACTGCATTAGGAGTAGTGCCTCAAACACCCTACATATCAGGGCTTGCCTCACACCACTGCATTAAGAGTAGTGCCTCAAACGCCTTACATATCAGGGCTTGCTTCACACCACTGCATTAGGAGTAGTACCTCAAACACCTTGCATATCAGGGCTTGCTTCACACCACTGCATTAGGAGTAGTACCTCAAACACCTTACATATCAGGGCTTGCCTCACACCACTGCATTAGGAGTAGTGCCTCAAACACCTTACATATCATGGCTTGCTTCACACCACTGCATTAGGAGTAGTACCTCAAACACCTTACATATCAGGGCTTGCTTCACACCACTGCATTAGGAGTAGTGCCTCAAACACCTTACATACCAGGGCTTGCTTCACACCACTGCATTAGGAGTAGTACCTCAAACACCTTACATATCAGGGCTTGCTTCACACCACTGCATTAGGAGTAGTGCCTCAAACACCTTACATACCAGGGCTTGCTTCACACCACTGCATTAGGAGTAGTACCTCAAACACTTTACATATCAGGGCTTGCTTCACACCACTGCATTAGGAGTAGTGCCTCAAACACCTAACATATCAGGGCTTGCTTCACACCACTGCATTAGGAGTAGTACCTAAACACCTTACATATCAGGGTTTGCTTCACACCATTGCATTAGGAGTAGTACCTCATACACCTTACATATCAGGGCTTGCTTCACACCACTGCATTAGGAGTAGTACCTCAAACACCCTACATATCAGGGCTTGCTTCACACCACTGCATTAGGAGTAGTACCTCAAACACCTTACATATCAGGGCTTGCTTCACACCACTGCATTAGGAGTAGTGCCTCAAACACCTTACATATCAGGGCTTGCTTCACACCACTGCATTGGGAGTAGTGCCTCAAACACATTACATATCAGGGCTTGCTTCACACCACTGCATTAGGAGTAGTACCTCGAACACCTTACATATCAGGGCTTGCTTCACACCACTGCATTAGGAGTAGTGCCTCAAACACCTTACATATCGGGGCTTGCTTCACACCACTGCATTAGGAGTAGTACCTCAAACACCTTACATATCAGGGCTTGCTTCACACCACTGCATTAGGAGTAGTGCTTCAAACACCTTACATATCAGGGCTTGCTTCACAACACTGCATTAGGAGTAGTACCTCAAACACCCTACATATCAGGGCTTGCTTCACACCGCTGCATTAGGAGTAGTGCCTCAAACACCTTACATATCAAGGCTTGCTTCACACACTGCATTAGGAGTAGTACCTCAAACACCTTGCATATCAGGGCTTGCTTCACACCACCGCATTAGGAGTAGTACCTCAAACACCCTACATATCAGGGCTTGCCTCACACCACTGCATTTGGAGTAGTGCCTCAAACACCTTACATATCAGGGCTTGCTTCACACCACTGCATTAGGAGTAGTGCCTCAAACACCCTACATATCAGGGCTTGCCTCACACCACTGCATTAAGAGTAGTGCCTCAAACACCTTACATATCAGGGCTTGCTTCACACCACTGCATTAGGAGTAGTATCTCAAACACCCTACATATCAGGGCTTGCCTCACACCACTGCATTAGGAGAAGTACCTCAAACACCTTACATATCAGGGCTTGCTTCACACCACTGCATTAGGAGAAGTACCTCAAACACCCTACATATCAGGGCTTGCTTCACACCACTGCATTAGGAGAAGTACCTCAAACACCTTACATATCAGGGCTTGCTTCACACCGTTGCATTAGGAGTAGTGCCTCAAACATCTTACATATCAGGGCTTGCTACACACCACTGCATTAGGAGTAGTGCCTCAAACACCTTACATATCAGGGCTTGCTTCACACCACTGCATTAGGAGTAGTGCCTCAAACACCCTACATATCAGGGCTTGCCTCACACCACTGCATTAGGAGTAGTGCCTCAAACACCTTACATATCAGGGCTTGCTTCACACACTGCATTAGGAGTAGTACCTCAAACACCTTACATATCAGGGCTTGCTTCACACCGCTGCATTAGGAGTAGTGCCTCAAACACCTTACATATCAAGGCTTGCTTCACACACTGCATTAGGAGTAGTACCTCAAACACCTTACATATCAGGTCTTGCTTCACACCACTGCATTAGGAGTAGTGCCTCCAACACCCTACATATCAGGGCTTGCCTCACACCACTGCATTAGGAGTAGTGCCTCAAACACCTTACATATCAGGGCTTGCTTCACACCACTGCATTAGGAGTAGTACCTCAAACACCCTACATATCAGGGCTTGCTTCACACTGCTGCATTAAGAGTAGTGCCTCAAACACCTTACATATCAGGGCTTGCTTCACACCACTGCATTAGGAGTAGTGCCTCAAACACCTTACATATCAGGGCTTGCCTCACACCACTGCATTAGGAGTAGTGCCTCAAACACCTTACATATCAGGGCTTGCTTCACACCACTGCATTAGGAGTAGTGCCTCAAACACCCTACATATCAGGGCTTGCCTCACACCGCTGCATTAGGAGTAGTGCCTCAAACACCTTACATATCAGGGCTTGCTTCACACCAGTGCATTAGGAGTAGTGCCTCAAACACCTAACATATCAGGGCTTGCTTCACACCACTGCATTAGGAGTAGTGCCTCAAACACCTAACATATCAGGGCTTGCTTCACACCACTGCATTAGGAGTAGTACCTCAAACACCTTACATATCAGGGCTTGCTTCACACCACTGCATTAGGAGTAGTGCCTCAAACACCTTACATATCAGGGCTTGCTTCACACCGCTGCATTAGGAGTAGTGCCTCAAACACCCTACATATCAGGGCTTGCTTCACACCACTGAATTAGGAGTAGTGCCTCAAACACCTTACATATCAGGGCTTGCTTCACACCACTGCATTAGGAGTAGTGCCTCAAACACCTTACATATCAGGGCTTGCCTCACACCACTGCATTAGGAGTAGTGCCTCAAACACCTTACATATCAAGGCTTGTTTCACACCACTGCATTAGGAGTAGTGCCTCAAACACCTTACATATCAGGGCTTGCCTCACACCTCTGCATTAGTAGTAGTACCTCAAACACCTTACATATCAAGGCTTGCTTCACACCACTGCATTAGGAGTAGTGCCTCAAACACCTTACATACCAGGGCTTGCTTCGTGCCACTGCATTAGGAGTAGTGCCTCAAACACCTTACATATCAGGGCTTGCTTCACACGACTGCATTAGGAGTAGTATCTCAAACACCTTGCATATCAGGGCTTGCTTCACACCACTGCATTAGGAGTAGTACCTCAAACACCTTACATATCAGGGCTTGCCTCACACCACTGCATTAGGAGTAGTGCCTCAAACACCTTACATATCATGGCTTGCTTCACACCACTGCATTAGGAGTAGTACCTCAAACACCTTACATATCAGGGCTTGCTTCACACCACTGCATTAGGAGTAGTGCCTCAAACACCTTACATACCAGGGCTTGCTTCACACCACTGCATTATGAGTAGTACCTCAAACACCTTACATATCAGGGCTTGCTTCACACCACTGCATTAGGAGTAGTGCCTCAAACACCTTACATACCAGGGCTTGCTTCACACCACTGCATTAGGAGTAGTACCTCAAACACTTTACATATCAGGGCTTGCTTCACACCACTGCATTAGGAGTAGTGCCTCAAACACCTAACATATCAGGGCTTGCTTCACACCACTGCATTAGGAGTAGTACCTAAACACCTTACATATCAGGGCTTGCTTCACACCACTGCATTAGGAGTAGTACCTCAAACACCCTACATATCGGGGCTTGCTTCACACCACTGCATTAGGAGTAGTACCTCAAACACCTTACATATCAGGGCTTGCTTCACACCGCTGCATTAGGAGTAGTGCCTCAAACACCTTACATATCAGGGTTTGCTTCACACCATTGCATTAGGAGTAGTACCTCATACACCTTACATATCAGGGCTTGCTTCACACCACTGCATTAGGAGTAGTACCTCAAACACCTTACATATCAGGGCTTGCTTCACACCACTGCATTAGGAGTAGTGCCTCAAACACCTTACATATCAGGGCTTGCTTCACACCACTGCATTAGGAGTAGTGCCTCAAACACATTACATATCAGGGCTTGCTTCACACCACTGCATTAGGAGTAGTACCTCGAACACCTTACATATCAGGGCTTGCTTCACACCACTGCATTAGGAGTAGTGCCTCAAACACCTTACATATCGGGGCTTGCTTCACACCACTGCATTAGGAGTAGTACCTCAAACACCTTACATATCAGGGCTTGCTTCACACCACTGCATTAGGAGTAGTGCTTCAAACACCTTACATATCAGGGCTTGCTTCACACCACTGCATTAGGAGTAGTGCCTCAAACACCTAACATATCAGGGCTTGCTTCACACCACTGCATTAGGAGTAGTACCTCAAACACCTTACATATCAGGGCTTGCTTCACACCACTGCATTAGGAGTAGTGCCTCAAACACCTTACATATCAGGGCTTGCTTCACACCGCTGCATTAGGAGTAGTGCCTCAAACACCTTACATATCAGGGCTTGCTTCACACCAGTGCATTAGGAGTAGTGCCTCAAACACCTAACATATCAGGGCTTGCTTCACACCACTGCATTAGGAGTAGTGCCTCAAACACCTAACATATCAGGGCTTGCTTCACACCACTGCATTAGGAGTAGTACCTCAAACACCTTACATATCAGGGCTTGCTTCACACCACTGCATTAGGAGTAGTGCCTCAAACACCTTACATATCAGGGCTTGCTTCACACCGCTGCATTAGGAGTAGTGCCTCAAACACCCTACATATCAGGGCTTGCTTCACACCACTGAATTAGGAGTAGTGCCTCAAACACCTTACATATCAGGGCTTGCTTCACACCACTGCATTAGGAGTAGTGCCTCAAACACCTTACATATCAGGGCTTGCCTCACACCACTGCATTAGGAGTAGTGCCTCAAACACCTTACATATCAAGGCTTGTTTCACACCACTGCATTAGGAGTAGTGCCTCAAACACCTTACATATCAGGGCTTGCCTCACACCTCTGCATTAGTAGTAGTACCTCAAACACCTTACATATCAAGGCTTGCTTCACACCACTGCATTAGGAGTAGTGCCTCAAACACCTTACATACCAGGGCTTGCTTCGTGCCACTGCATTAGGAGTAGTGCCTCAAACACCTTACATATCAGGGCTTGCTTCACACGACTGCATTAGGAGTAGTATCTCAAACACCTTGCATATCAGGGCTTGCTTCACACCACTGCATTAGGAGTAGTACCTCAAACACCTTACATATCAGGGCTTGCCTCACACCACTGCATTAGGAGTAGTGCCTCAAACACCTTACATATCATGGCTTGCTTCACACCACTGCATTAGGAGTAGTACCTCAAACACCTTACATATCAGGGCTTGCTTCACACCACTGCATTAGGAGTAGTGCCTCAAACACCTTACATACCAGGGCTTGCTTCACACCACTGCATTATGAGTAGTACCTCAAACACCTTACATATCAGGGCTTGCTTCACACCACTGCATTAGGAGTAGTGCCTCAAACACCTTACATACCAGGGCTTGCTTCACACCACTGCATTAGGAGTAGTACCTCAAACACTTTACATATCAGGGCTTGCTTCACACCACTGCATTAGGAGTAGTGCCTCAAACACCTAACATATCAGGGCTTGCTTCACACCACTGCATTAGGAGTAGTACCTAAACACCTTACATATCAGGGCTTGCTTCACACCACTGCATTAGGAGTAGTACCTCAAACACCCTACATATCGGGGCTTGCTTCACACCACTGCATTAGGAGTAGTACCTCAAACACCTTACATATCAGGGCTTGCTTCACACCGCTGCATTAGGAGTAGTGCCTCAAACACCTTACATATCAGGGTTTGCTTCACACCATTGCATTAGGAGTAGTACCTCATACACCTTACATATCAGGGCTTGCTTCACACCACTGCATTAGGAGTAGTACCTCAAACACCTTACATATCAGGGCTTGCTTCACACCACTGCATTAGGAGTAGTGCCTCAAACACCTTACATATCAGGGCTTGCTTCACACCACTGCATTAGGAGTAGTGCCTCAAACACATTACATATCAGGGCTTGCTTCACACCACTGCATTAGGAGTAGTACCTCGAACACCTTACATATCAGGGCTTGCTTCACACCACTGCATTAGGAGTAGTGCCTCAAACACCTTACATATCGGGGCTTGCTTCACACCACTGCATTAGGAGTAGTACCTCAAACACCTTACATATCAGGGCTTGCTTCACACCACTGCATTAGGAGTAGTGCTTCAAACACCTTACATATCAGGGCTTGCTTCACACCACTGCATTAGGAGTAGTACCTCAAACACCCTACATATCAGGGCTTGCTTCACACCGCTGCATTAGGAGTAGTGCCTCAAACACCTTACATATCAAGGCTTGCTTCACACACTGCATTAGGAGTAGTACCTCAAACACCTTACATATCAGGGCTTGCTTCACACCACCGCATTAGGAGTAGTACCTCAAACACCCTACATATCAGGGCTTGCCTCACACCACTGCATTAAGAGTAGTGCCTCAAACACCTTACATATCAGGGCTTGCTTCACACCACTGCATTAGGAGTAGTGCCTCAAACACCCTACATATCAGGGCTTGCCTCACACCACTGCATTAAGAGTAGTGCCTCAAACGCCTTACATATCAGGGCTTGCTTCACACCACTGCATTAGGAGTAGTATCTCAAACACCCTACATATCAGGGCTTGCCTCACACCACTGCATTAGGAGAAGTACCTCAAACACCTTACATATCAGGGCTTGCTTCACACCACTGCATTAGGAGAAGTACCTCAAACACCCTACATATCAGGGCTTGCTTCACACCACTGCATTAGGAGAAGTACCTCAAACACCTTACATATCAGGGCTTGCTTCACACCGTTGCATTAGGAGTAGTGCCTCAAACATCTTACATATCAGGGCTTGCTACACACCACTGCATTAGGAGTAGTGCCTCAAACACCTTACATATCATGGCTTGCTTCACACCACTGAATTAGGAGTAGTGCCTCAAACACCCTACATATCAGGGCTTGCCTCACACCACTGCATTAGGAGTAGTGCCTCAAACACCTTACATATCAGGGCTTGCTTCACACCACTGCATTAGGAGTAGTACCTCAAACACCCTACATATTTGGGCTTGCTTCACACCGCTGCATTAGGAGTAGTGCCTCAAACACCTTATATATCAGGGCTTGCTTCACACCAGTGCATTAGGAGTAGTGCCTCAAACACCTTACATACCAGGGCTTGCTTCACACCAGTGCATTAGGAGTAGTGCCTCGAACACCTTACATATCAGGGCTTGCTTCACACCACTGCATTAGGAGTAGTGCCTCAAACACCTTACATATCGGGGCTTGCTTCACACCACTGCATTAGGAGTAGTACCTCAAACACCTTACATATCAGGGCTTGCTTCACACCACTGCATTAGGAGTAGTGCTTCAAACACCTTACATATCAGGGCTTGCTTCACACCACTGCATTAGGAGTAGTACCTCAAACACCCTACATATCAGGGCTTGCTTCACACCGCTGCATTAGGAGTAGTGCCTCAAACACCTTACATATCAAGGCTTGCTTCACACACTGCATTAGGAGTAGTACCTCAAACACCTTACATATCAGGGCTTGCTTCACACCACCGCATTAGGAGTAGTACCTCAAACACCCTACATATCAGGGCTTGCCTCACACCACTGCATTAAGAGTAGTGCCTCAAACACCTTACATATCAGGGCTTGCTTCACACCACTGCATTAGGAGTAGTGCCTCAAACACCCTACATATCAGGGCTTGCCTCACACCACTGCATTAAGAGTAGTGCCTCAAACGCCTTACATATCAGGGCTTGCTTCACACCACTGCATTAGGAGTAGTATCTCAAACACCCTACATATCAGGGCTTGCCTCACACCACTGCATTAGGAGAAGTACCTCAAACACCTTACATATCAGGGCTTGCTTCACACCACTGCATTAGGAGAAGTACCTCAAACACCCTACATATCAGGGCTTGCTTCACACCACTGCATTAGGAGAAGTACCTCAAACACCTTACATATCAGGGCTTGCTTCACACCGTTGCATTAGGAGTAGTGCCTCAAACATCTTACATATCAGGGCTTGCTACACACCACTGCATTAGGAGTAGTGCCTCAAACACCTTACATATCAGGGCTTGCTTCACACCACTGCATTAGGAGTAGTGCCTCAAACACCCTACATATCAGGGCTTGCCTCACACCACTGCATTAGGAGTAGTGCCTCAAACACCTTACATATCAGGGCTTGCTTCACACCACTGCATTAGGAGTAGTACCTCAAACACCCTACATATTTGGGCTTGCTTCACACCGCTGCATTAGGAGTAGTGCCTCAAACACCTTATATATCAGGGCTTGCTTCACACCAGTGCATTAGGAGTAGTGCCTCAAACACCTTACATACCAGGGCTTGCTTCACACCACTGCATTAGGAGTAATGCCTCAAACACCCTACATATCAGGGCTTGCCTCACACCACTGCATTAGGAGTAGTGCCTCAAACACCTTACATATCAGGGCTTGCTTCACACCACTGCATTAGGAGTAGTGCCTCAAACACCCTACATATCAGGGCTTGCCTCACACCACTGCATTAGGAGTAGTGCCTCAAACATCTTACATATCAGGGCTTGCTTCACACCACTGCATTAGGAGTAGTGCCTCAAACACCCTACATATCAGGGCTTGCCTCACACCACTGCATTAAGAGTAGTGCCTCAAACGCCTTACATATCAGGGCTTGCTTCACACCACTGCATTAGGAGTAGTATCTCAAACACCCTACATATCAGGGCTTGCCTCACACCACTGCATTAGGAGAAGTACCTCAAACACCTTACATATCAGGGCTTGCTTCACACCACTGCATTAGGAGAAGTACCTCAAACACCCTACATATCAGGGCTTGCTTCACACCACTGCATTAGGAGAATTACCTCAAACACCTTACATATCAGGGCTTGCTTCACACCGTTGCATTAGGAGTAGTGCCTCAAACATCTTACATATCAGGGCTTGCTACACACCACTGCATTAGGAGTAGTGCCTCAAACACCTTACATATCAGGGCTTGCTTCACACCACTGCATTAGGAGTAGTGCCTCAAACACCCTACATATCAGGGCTTGCCTCACACCACTGCATTAGGAGTAGTGCCTCAAACACCTTACATATCAGGGCTTGCTTCACACCACTGCATTAGGAGTAGTACCTCAAACACCCTACATATTTGGGCTTGCTTCACACCGCTGCATTAGGAGTAGTGCCTCAAACACCTTATATATCAGGGCTTGCTTCACACCAGTGCATTAGGAGTAGTGCCTCAAACACCTTACATACCAGGGCTTGCTTCACACCACTGCATTAGGAGTAATGCCTCAAACACCCTACATATCAGGGCTTGCCTCACACCACTGCATTAGGAGTAGTGCCTCAAACACCTTACATATCAGGGCTTGCTTCACACCACTGCATTAGGAGTAGTGCCTCAAACACCCTACATATCAGGGCTTGCCTCACACCACTGCATTAGGAGTAATGCCTTAAACACCTTACATATCAGGGCTTGCTTCACACCACTGCATTAGGAGTAGTACCTCAAACACCTTACATATCAGGGCTTGCTTCACACCACTGCATTAGGAGTAGTGCCTCAAACACCCTACATATCAGGGCTTGCCTCACACCACTGCATTAGGAGTAATGCCTCAAACACATTACATATCAGGGCTTGCTTCACACCACTGCATTAGGAGTAGTACCTCGAACACCTTACATATCAGGGCTTGCTTCACACCACTGCATTAGGAGTAGTGCCTCAAACACCTTACATATCGGGGCTTGCTTCACACCACTGCATTAGGAGTAGTACCTCAAACACCTTACATATCAGGGCTTGCTTCACACCACTGCATTAGGAGTAGTGCTTCAAACACCTTACATATCAGGGCTTGCTTCACACCACTGCATTAGGAGTAGTACCTCAAACACCCTACATATCAGGGCTTGCTTCACACCGCTGCATTAGGAGTAGTGCCTCAAACACCTTACATATCAAGGCTTGCTTCACACACTGCATTAGGAGTAGTGCCTCCAACACCCTACATATCAGGACTTGCCTCACACCACTGCATTTGGAGTAATGCCTTAAACACCTTACATATCAGGGCTTGCTTCACACCACTGCATTAGGAGTAGTACCTCAAACACCTTACATATCAGGGCTTGCTTCACACCACTGCATTAGGAGTAGTGCCTCAAACACCCTACATATCAGGGCTTGCCTCACACCACTGCATTAGGAGTAATGCCTCAAACACATTACATATCAGGGCTTGCTTCACACCACTGCATTAGGAGTAGTACCTCGAACACCTTACATATCAGGGCTTGCTTCACACCACTGCATTAGGAGTAGTGCCTCAAACACCTTACATATCGGGGCTTGCTTCACACCACTGCATTAGGAGTAGTACCTCAAACACCTTACATATCAGGGCTTGCTTCACACCACTGCATTAGGAGTAGTGCTTCAAACACCTTACATATCAGGGCTTGCTTCACACCACTGCATTAGGAGTAGTACCTCAAACACCCTACATATCAGGGCTTGCTTCACACCGCTGCATTAGGAGTAGTGCCTCAAACACCTTACATATCAAGGCTTGCTTCACACACTGCATTAGGAGTAGTACCTCAAACACCTTACATATCAGGGCTTGCTTCACACCACCGCATTAGGAGTAGTACCTCAAACACCCTACATATCAGGGCTTGCCTCACACCACTGCATTAAGAGTAGTGCCTCAAACACCTTACATATCAGGGCTTGCTTCACACCACTGCATTAGGAGTAGTGCCTCAAACACCCTACATATCAGGGCTTGCCTCACACCACTGCATTAAGAGTAGTGCCTCAAACGCCTTACATATCAGGGCATGCTTCACACCACTGCATTAGGAGTAGTATCTCAAACACCCTACATATCAGGGCTTGCCTCACACCACTGCATTAGGAGAAGTACCTCAAACACCTTACATATCAGGGCTTGCTTCACACCACTGCATTAGGAGAAGTACCTCAAACACCCTACATATCAGGGCTTGCTTCACACCACTGCATTAGGAGAAGTACCTCAAACACCTTACATATCAGGGCTTGCTTCACACCGTTGCATTAGGAGTAGTGCCTCAAACATCTTACATATCAGGGCTTGCTACACACCACTGCATTAGGAGTAGTGCCTCAAACACCTTACATATCAGGGCTTGCTTCACACCACTGCATTAGGAGTAGTGCCTCAAACACCCTACATATCAGGGCTTGCCTCACACCACTGCATTAGGAGTAGTGCCTCAAACACCTTACATATCAGGGCTTGCTTCACACCACTGCATTAGGAGTAGTACCTCAAACACCCTACATATTTGGGCTTGCTTCACACCGCTGCATTAGGAGTAGTGCCTCAAACACCTTATATATCAGGGCTTGCTTCACACCAGTGCATTAGGAGTAGTGCCTCAAACACCTTACATACCAGGGCTTGCTTCACACCACTGCATTAGGAGTAATGCCTCAAACACCCTACATATCAGGGCTTGCCTCACACCACTGCATTAGGAGTAGTGCCTCAAACACCTTACATATCAGGGCTTGCTTCACACCACTGCATTAGGAGTAGTGCCTCAAACACCCTACATATCAGGGCTTGCCTCACACCACTGCATTAGGAGTAATGCCTTAAACACCTTACATATCAGGGCTTGCTTCACACCACTGCATTAGGAGTAGTACCTCAAACACCTTACATATCAGGGCTTGCTTCACACCACTGCATTAGGAGTAGTGCCTCAAACACCCTACATATCAGGGCTTGCCTCACACCACTGCATTAGGAGTAATGCCTCAAACACCTTATATATCAGGGCTTGCTTCACACCACTGCATTAGGAGTAGTACCTCAAACACCTTACATATCAGGGCTTGCTTCACACCACTGCATTAGGAGTAGTGCCTCAAACACCTTACATATCAGGGCTTGCTTCACACTACTGCATTAGGAGTAGTGCCTCAAACACCTTACATATCAGGGCTTGCTTCACACTACTGCATTAGGAGTAATGCCTCAAACACTTTACATATCAGGGCTTGCTTCACACCACTGCATTAGGAGTAGTACCTCAAACACATTACATATCAGGGCTTGCTTCACACCACTGCATTAGGAGTAGTACCTCAAACACCTTACATATCAGGGCTTGCCTCACACAACTGCATTAGGAGTAGTACCTCAAACACCTTACATATCAGGGCTTGCTTCACACCACTGCATTAGGAGTAGTGCCTCAAACACCTTACATATCAGGGCTTGCCTCACACCGCTGCATTAGGAGTAGTGCCTCAAACACCCTACATATCAGGGCTTGCCTCACACCGCTGCATTAGGAGTAGTACCTCAAACACCTTACATATCAGGGCTTGCTTCACACCACTGCATTAGGAGTAGTGCCTCAAACACCTTACATATCAGGGCTTGCCTCACACCACTGCATTAGGAGTAGTACCTCAAACACCTTACATATCAGGGCTTGCTTCACACCACTGCATTAGGAGTAGTGCCTCAAACACCTTACATATCAGGGCTTGCTTCACACCACTGCATTAGGAGTAGTGCCTCAAACACCCTACATATCAGGGCTTGCCTCACACCACTGCATTAGGAGTAGTACCTCAAACACCTTACATATCAGGGCTTGCTTCACACCACTGCATTAGGAGTAGTGCCTCCAACACCCTACATATCAGGGCTTGCCTCACACCACTGCATTAGGAGTAGTGCCTCAAACACCTTACATATCAGGGCTTGCTTCACACCACTGCATTAGGAGTAGTACCTCAAACACCCTACATATCAGGGCTTGCTTCACACTGCTGCATTAAGAGTAGTGCCTCAAACACCTTACATATCAGGGCTTGCTTCACACCACTGCATTAGGAGTAGTGCCTCAAACACCTTACATATCAGGGCTTGCCTCACACCACTGCATTAGGAGTAGTGCCTCAAACACCTTACATATCAGGGCTTGCTTCACACCACTGCATAAGGAGTAGTGCCTCAAACACCCTACATATCAGGGCTTGCCTCACACCGCTGCATTAGGAGTAGTGCCTCAAACACCTTACATATCAGGGCTTGCTTCACACCAGTGCATTAGGAGTAGTGCCTCAAACACCTAACATATCAGGGCTTGCTTCACACCACTGCATTAGGAGTAGTGCCTCAAACACCTAACATATCAGGGCTTGCTTCACACCACTGCATTAGGAGTAGTACCTCAAACACCTTACATATCAGGGCTTGCTTCACACCACTGCATTAGGAGTAGTGCCTTAAACACCTTACATATCAGGGCTTGCTTCACACCGCTGCATTAGGAGTAGTGCCTCAAACACCCTACATATCAGGGCTTGCTTCACACCACTGAATTAGGAGTAGTGCCTCAAACACCTTACATATCAGGGCTTGCTTCACACCACTGCATTAGGAGTAGTGCCTCAAACACCTTACATATCAGGGCTTGCCTCACACCACTGCATTAGGAGTAGTGCCTCAAACACCTTACATATCAAGGCTTGTTTCACACCACTGCATTAGGAGTAGTGCCTCAAACACCTTACATATCAGGGCTTGCCTCACACCTCTGCATTAGTAGTAGTACCTCAAACACCTTACATATCAAGGCTTGTTTCACACCACTGCATTAGGAGTAGTGCCTCAAACACCTTACATACCAGGGCTTGCTTCGTGCCACTGCATTAGGAGTAGTGCCTCAAACACCTTACATATCAGGGCTTGCTTCACACGACTGCATTAGGAGTAGTATCTCAAACACCTTGCATATCAGGGCTTGCTTCACACCACTGCATTAGGAGTAGTACCTCAAACACCTTACATATCAGGGCTTGCCTCACACCACTGCATTAGGAGTAGTGCCTCAAACACCTTACATATCATGGCTTGCTTCACACCACTGCATTAGGAGTAGTACCTCAAACACCTTACATATCAGGGCTTGCTTCACACCACTGCATTAGGAGTAGTGCCTCAAACACCTTACATACCAGGGCTTGCTTCACACCACTGCATTATGAGTAGTACCTCAAACACCTTACATATCAGGGCTTGCTTCACACCACTGCATTAGGAGTAGTGCCTCAAACACCTTACATACCAGGGCTTGCTTCACACCACTGCATTAGGAGTAGTACCTCAAACACTTTACATATCAGGGCTTGCTTCACACCACTGCATTAGGAGTAGTGCCTCAAACACCTAACATATCAGGGCTTGCTTCACACCACTGCATTAGGAGTAGTACCTAAACACCTTACATATCAGGGTTTGCTTCACACCATTGCATTAGGAGTAGTACCTCATACACCTTACATATCAGGGCTTGCTTCACACCACTGCATTAGGAGTAGTACCTCAAACACCCTACATATCAGGGCTTGCTTCACACCACTGCATTAGGAGTAGTACCTCAAACACCTTACATATCAGGGCTTGCTTCACACCGCTGCATTAGGAGTAGTGCCTCAAACACCTTACATATCAGGGTTTGCTTCACACCATTGCATTAGGAGTAGTACCTCATACACCTTACATATCAGGGCTTGCTTCACACCACTGCATTAGGAGTAGTACCTCAAACACTTTACATATCAGGGCTTGCTTCACACCACTGCATTAGGAGTAGTGCCTCAAACACCTTACATATCAGGGCTTGCTTCACACCACTGCATTAGGAGTAGTGCCTCAAACACATTACATATCGGGGCTTGCTTCACACCACTGCATTAGGAGTAGTACCTCGAACACCTTACATATCAGGGCTTGCTTCACACCACTGCATTAGGAGTAGTGCCTCTAACACCTTACATATCGGGGCTTGCTTCACACCACTGCATTAGGAGTAGTACCTCAAACACCTTACATATCAGGGCTTGCTTCACACCACTGCATTAGGAGTAGTGCTTCAAACACCTTACATATCAGGGCTTGCTTCACACCACTGCATTAGGAGTAGTACCTCAAACACCCTACATATCAGGGCTTGCTTCACACCGCTGCATTAGGAGTAGTGCCTCAAACACCTTACATATCAAGGCTTGCTTCACACACTGCATTAGGAGTAGTACCTCAAACACCTTACATATCAGGGCTTGCTTCACACCACCGCATTAGGAGTAGTACCTCAAACACCCTACATATCAGGGCTTGCCTCACACCACTGCATTAAGAGTAGTGCCTCAAACACCTTACATATCAGGGCTTGCTTCACACCACTGCATTAGGAGTAGTGCCTCAAACACCCTACATATCAGGGCTTGCCTCACACCACTGCATTAAGAGTAGTGCCTCAAACGCCTTACATATCAGGGCTTGCTTCACACCACTGCATTAGGAGTAGTATCTCAAACACCCTACATATCAGGGCTTGCCTCACACCACTGCATTAGGAGAAGTACCTCAAACACCTTACATATCAGGGCTTGCTTCACACCACTGCATTAGGAGAAGTACCTCAAACACCCTACATATCAGGGCTTGCTTCACACCACTGCATTAGGAGAAGTACCTCAAACACCTTACATATCAGGGCTTGCTTCACACCGTTGCATTAGGAGTAGTGCCTCAAACATCTTACATATCAGGGCTTGCTACACACCACTGCATTAGGAGTAGTGCCTCAAACACCTTACATATCAGGGCTTGCTTCACACCACTGCATTAGGAGTAGTGCCTCAAACACCCTACATATCAGGGCTTGCCTCACACCACTGCATTAGGAGTAGTGCCTCAAACACCTTACATATCAGGGCTTGCTTCACACCACTGCATTAGGAGTAGTACCTCAAACACCCTACATATTTGGGCTTGCTTCACACCGCTGCATTAGGAGTAGTGCCTCAAACACCTTATATATCAGGGCTTGCTTCACACCAGTGCATTAGGAGTAGTGCCTCAAACACCTTACATACCAGGGCTTGCTTCACACCAGTGCATTAGGAGTAGTGCCTCGAACACCTTACATATCAGGGCTTGCTTCACACCACTGCATTAGGAGTAGTGCCTCAAACACCTTACATATCGGGGCTTGCTTCACACCACTGCATTAGGAGTAGTACCTCAAACACCTTACATATCAGGGCTTGCTTCACACCACTGCATTAGGAGTAGTGCTTCAAACACCTTACATATCAGGGCTTGCTTCACACCACTGCATTAGGAGTAGTACCTCAAACACCCTACATATCAGGGCTTGCTTCACACCGCTGCATTAGGAGTAGTGCCTCAAACACCTTACATATCAAGGCTTGCTTCACACACTGCATTAGGAGTAGTACCTCAAACACCTTACATATCAGGGCTTGCTTCACACCACCGCATTAGGAGTAGTACCTCAAACACCCTACATATCAGGGCTTGCCTCACACCACTGCATTAAGAGTAGTGCCTCAAACACCTTACATATCAGGGCTTGCTTCACACCACTGCATTAGGAGTAGTGCCTCAAACACCCTACATATCAGGGCTTGCCTCACACCACTGCATTAAGAGTAGTGCCTCAAACGCCTTACATATCAGGGCTTGCTTCACACCACTGCATTAGGAGTAGTACCTCAAACACCTTGCATATCAGGGCTTGCTTCACACCACTGCATTAGGAGTAGTACCTCAAACACCTTACATATCAGGGCTTGCCTCACACCACTGCATTAGGAGTAGTGCCTCAAACACCTTACATATCATGGCTTGCTTCACACCACTGCATTAGGAGTAGTACCTCAAACACCTTACATATCAGGGCTTGCTTCACACCACTGCATTAGGAGTAGTGCCTCAAACACCTTACATACCAGGGCTTGCTTCACACCACTGCATTAGGAGTAGTACCTCAAACACCTTACATATCAGGGCTTGCTTCACACCACTGCATTAGGAGTAGTGCCTCAAACACCTTACATACCAGGGCTTGCTTCACACCACTGCATTAGGAGTAGTACCTCAAACACTTTACATATCAGGGCTTGCTTCACACCACTGCATTAGGAGTAGTGCCTCAAACACCTAACATATCAGGGCTTGCTTCACACCACTGCATTAGGAGTAGTACCTAAACACCTTACATATCAGGGTTTGCTTCACACCATTGCATTAGGAGTAGTACCTCATACACCTTACATATCAGGGCTTGCTTCACACCACTGCATTAGGAGTAGTACCTCAAACACCCTACATATCAGGGCTTGCTTCACACCACTGCATTAGGAGTAGTACCTCAAACACCTTACATATCAGGGCTTGCTTCACACCACTGCATTAGGAGTAGTGCCTCAAACACCTTACATATCAGGGCTTGCTTCACACCACTGCATTGGGAGTAGTGCCTCAAACACATTACATATCAGGGCTTGCTTCACACCACTGCATTAGGAGTAGTACCTCGAACACCTTACATATCAGGGCTTGCTTCACACCACTGCATTAGGAGTAGTGCCTCAAACACCTTACATATCGGGGCTTGCTTCACACCACTGCATTAGGAGTAGTACCTCAAACACCTTACATATCAGGGCTTGCTTCACACCACTGCATTAGGAGTAGTGCTTCAAACACCTTACATATCAGGGCTTGCTTCACAACACTGCATTAGGAGTAGTACCTCAAACACCCTACATATCAGGGCTTGCTTCACACCGCTGCATTAGGAGTAGTGCCTCAAACACCTTACATATCAAGGCTTGCTTCACACACTGCATTAGGAGTAGTACCTCAAACACCTTGCATATCAGGGCTTGCTTCACACCACCGCATTAGGAGTAGTACCTCAAACACCCTACATATCAGGGCTTGCCTCACACCACTGCATTTGGAGTAGTGCCTCAAACACCTTACATATCAGGGCTTGCTTCACACCACTGCATTAGGAGTAGTGCCTCAAACACCCTACATATCAGGGCTTGCCTCACACCACTGCATTAAGAGTAGTGCCTCAAACACCTTACATATCAGGGCTTGCTTCACACCACTGCATTAGGAGTAGTATCTCAAACACCCTACATATCAGGGCTTGCCTCACACCACTGCATTAGGAGAAGTACCTCAAACACCTTACATATCAGGGCTTGCTTCACACCACTGCATTAGGAGAAGTACCTCAAACACCCTACATATCAGGGCTTGCTTCACACCACTGCATTAGGAGAAGTATCTCAAACACCTTACATATCAGGGCTTGCTTCACACCGTTGCATTAGGAGTAGTGCCTCAAACATCTTACATATCAGGGCTTGCTACACACCACTGCATTAGGAGTAGTGCCTCAAACACCTTACATATCAGGGCTTGCTTCACACCACTGCATTAGGAGTAGTGCCTCAAACACCCTACATATCAGGGCTTGCCTCACACCACTGCATTAGGAGTAGTGCCTCAAACACCTTACATATCAGGGCTTGCTTCACACACTGCATTAGGAGTAGTACCTCAAACACCTTACATATCAGGGCTTGCTTCACACCGCTGCATTAGGAGTAGTGCCTCAAACACCTTACATATCAAGGCTTGCTTCACACACTGCATTAGGAGTAGTACCTCAAACACCTTACATATCAGGTCTTGCTTCACACCACTGCATTAGGAGTAGTGCCTCCAACACCCTACATATCAGGGCTTGCCTCACACCACTGCATTAGGAGTAGTGCCTCAAACACCTTACATATCAGGGCTTGCTTCACACCACTGCATTAGGAGTAGTACCTCAAACACCCTACATATCAGGGCTTGCTTCACACTGCTGCATTAAGAGTAGTGCCTCAAACACCTTACATATCAGGGCTTGCTTCACACCACTGCATTAGGAGTAGTGCCTCAAACACCTTACATATCAGGGCTTGCCTCACACCACTGCATTAGGAGTAGTGCCTCAAACACCTTACATATCAGGGCTTGCTTCACACCACTGCATTAGGAGTAGTGCCTCAAACACCCTACATATCAGGGCTTGCCTCACACCGCTGCATTAGGAGTAGTGCCTCAAACACCTTACATATCAGGGCTTGCTTCACACCAGTGCATTAGGAGTAGTGCCTCAAACACCTAACATATCAGGGCTTGCTTCACACCACTGCATTAGGAGTAGTGCCTCAAACACCTAACATATCAGGGCTTGCTTCACACCACTGCATTAGGAGTAGTACCTCAAACACCTTACATATCAGGGCTTGCTTCACACCACTGCATTAGGAGTAGTGCCTCAAACACCTTACATATCAGGGCTTGCTTCACACCGCTGCATTAGGAGTAGTGCCTCAAACACCCTACATATCAGGGCTTGCTTCACACCACTGAATTAGGAGTAGTGCCTCAAACACCTTACATATCAGGGCTTGCTTCACACCACTGCATTAGGAGTAGTGCCTCAAACACCTTACATATCAGGGCTTGCCTCACACCACTGCATTAGGAGTAGTGCCTCAAACACCTTACATATCAAGGCTTGTTTCACACCACTGCATTAGGAGTAGTGCCTCAAACACCTTACATATCAGGGCTTGCCTCACACCTCTGCATTAGTAGTAGTACCTCAAACACCTTACATATCAAGGCTTTCTTCACACCACTGCATTAGGAGTAGTGCCTCAAACACCTTACATACCAGGGCTTGCTTCGTGCCACTGCATTAGGAGTAGTGCCTCAAACACCTTACATATCAGGGCTTGCTTCACACGACTGCATTAGGAGTAGTATCTCAAACACCTTGCATATCAGGGCTTGCTTCACACCACTGCATTAGGAGTAGTACCTCAAACACCTTACATATCAGGGCTTGCCTCACACCACTGCATTAGGAGTAGTGCCTCAAACACCTTACATATCATGGCTTGCTTCACACCACTGCATTAGGAGTAGTACCTCAAACACCTTACATATCAGGGCTTGCTTCACACCACTGCATTAGGAGTAGTGCCTCAAACACCTTACATACCAGGGCTTGCTTCACACCACTGCATTATGAGTAGTACCTCAAACACCTTACATATCAGGGCTTGCTTCACACCACTGCATTAGGAGTAGTGCCTCAAACACCTTACATACCAGGGCTTGCTTCACACCACTGCATTAGGAGTAGTACCTCAAACACTTTACATATCAGGGCTTGCTTCACACCACTGCATTAGGAGTAGTGCCTCAAACACCTAACATATCAGGGCTTGCTTCACACCACTGCATTAGGAGTAGTACCTAAACACCTTACATATCAGGGCTTGCTTCACACCACTGCATTAGGAGTAGTACCTCAAACACCCTACATATCGGGCTTGCTTCACACCACTGCATTAGGAGTAGTACCTCAAACACCTTACATATCAGGGCTTGCTTCACACCAGCTGCATTAGGAGTAGTGCCTCAAACACCTTACATATCAGGGTTTGCTTCACACCATTGCATTAGGAGTAGTACCTCAAACACCTTACATATCAGGGCTTGCTTCACACCACTGCATTAGGAGTAGTACCTCAAACACCTTACATATCAGGGCTTGCTTCACACCACTGCATTAGAGTAGTGCCTCAAACACCTTACATATCAGGGCTTGCTTCACACCACTGCATTAGGAGTAGTGCCTCAAACACATTACATATCAGGGCTTGCTTCACACCACTGCATTAGGAGTAGTACCTCGAACACCTTACATATCGGCTTGCTTCACACCACTGCATTAGGAGTAGTGCCTCAAACACCTTACATATCGGGCTTGCTTCACACCACTGCATTAGGAGTAGTACCTCAAACACCTTACATATCAGGGCTTGCTTCACACCACTGCATTAGGAGTAGTGCTTCAAACACCTTACATATCAGGGCTTGCTTCACACCACTGCATTAGGAGTAGTACCTCAAACACCCTACATATCAGGGCTTGCTTCACACCGCTGCATTAGGAGTAGTGCCTCAAACACCTTACATATCAAGGCTTGCTTCACACACTGCATTAGGAGTAGTACCTCAAACACCTTACATATCAGGGCTTGCTTCACACCACCGCATTAGGAGTAGTACCTCAAACACCCTACATATCAGGGCTTGCCTCACACCACTGCATTAAGAGTAGTGCCTCAAACACCTTACATATCAGGGCTTGCTTCACACCACTGCATTAGGAGTAGTGCCTCAAACACCCTACATATCAGGGCTTGCCTCACACCACTGCATTAAGAGTAGTGCCTCAAACGCCTTACATATCAGGGCTTGCTTCACACCACTGCATTAGGAGTAGTATCTCAAACACCCTACATATCAGGGCTTGCCTCACACCACTGCATTAGGAGAAGTACCTCAAACACCTTACATATCAGGGCTTGCTTCACACCACTGCATTAGGAGAAGTACCTCAAACACCCTACATATCAGGGCTTGCTTCACACCACTGCATTAGGAGAAGTACCTCAAACACCTTACATATCAGGGCTTGCTTCACACCGTTGCATTAGGAGTAGTGCCTCAAACATCTTACATATCAGGGCTTGCTACACACCACTGCATTAGGAGTAGTGCCTCAAACACCTTACATATCATGGCTTGCTTCACACCACTGCATTAGGAGTAGTGCCTCAAACACCCTACATATCAGGGCTTGCCTCACACCACTGCATTAGGAGTAGTGCCTCAAACACCTTACATATCAGGGCTTGCTTCACACCACTGCATTAGGAGTAGTACCTCAAACACCCTACATATTTGGGCTTGCTTCACACCGCTGCATTAGGAGTAGTGCCTCAAACACCTTATATATCAGGGCTTGCTTCACACCAGTGCATTAGGAGTAGTGCCTCAAACACCTTACATACCAGGGCTTGCTTCACACCAGTGCATTAGGAGTAGTGCCTCGAACACCTTACATATCAGGGCTTGCTTCACACCACTGCATTAGGAGTAGTGCCTCAAACACCTTACATATCGGGGCTTGCTTCACACCACTGCATTAGGAGTAGTACCTCAAACACCTTACATATCAGGGCTTGCTTCACACCACTGCATTAGGAGTAGTGCTTCAAACACCTTACATATCAGGGCTTGCTTCACACCACTGCATTAGGAGTAGTACCTCAAACACCCTACATATCAGGGCTTGCTTCACACCGCTGCATTAGGAGTAGTGCCTCAAACACCTTACATATCAAGGCTTGCTTCACACACTGCATTAGGAGTAGTACCTCAAACACCTTACATATCAGGGCTTGCTTCACACCACCGCATTAGGAGTAGTACCTCAAACACCCTACATATCAGGGCTTGCCTCACACCACTGCATTAAGAGTAGTGCCTCAAACACCTTACATATCAGGGCTTGCTTCACACCACTGCATTAGGAGTAGTGCCTCAAACACCCTACATATCAGGGCTTGCCTCACACCACTGCATTAAGAGTAGTGCCTCAAACGCCTTACATATCAGGGCTTGCTTCACACCACTGCATTAGGAGTAGTATCTCAAACACCCTACATATCAGGGCTTGCCTCACACCACTGCATTAGGAGAAGTACCTCAAACACCTTACATATCAGGGCTTGCTTCACACCACTGCATTAGGAGAAGTACCTCAAACACCCTACATATCAGGGCTTGCTTCACACCACTGCATTAGGAGAAGTACCTCAAACACCTTACATATCAGGGCTTGCTTCACACCGTTGCATTAGGAGTAGTGCCTCAAACATCTTACATATCAGGGCTTGCTACACACCACTGCATTAGGAGTAGTGCCTCAAACACCTTACATATCAGGGCTTGCTTCACACCACTGCATTAGGAGTAGTGCCTCAAACACCCTACATATCAGGGCTTGCCTCACACCACTGCATTAGGAGTAGTGCCTCAAACACCTTACATATCAGGGCTTGCTTCACACCACTGCATTAGGAGTAGTACCTCAAACACCCTACATATTTGGGCTTGCTTCACACCGCTGCATTAGGAGTAGTGCCTCAAACACCTTATATATCAGGGCTTGCTTCACACCAGTGCATTAGGAGTAGTGCCTCAAACACCTTACATACCAGGGCTTGCTTCACACCACTGCATTAGGAGTAATGCCTCAAACACCCTACATATCAGGGCTTGCCTCACACCACTGCATTAGGAGTAGTGCCTCAAACACCTTACATATCAGGGCTTGCTTCACACCACTGCATTAGGAGTAGTGCCTCAAACACCCTACATATCAGGGCTTGCCTCACACCACTGCATTAGGAGTAATGCCTTAAACACCTTACATATCAGGGCTTGCTTCACACCACTGCATTAGGAGTAGTACCTCAAACACCTTACATATCAGGGCTTGCTTCACACCACTGCATTAGGAGTAGTGCCTCAAACACCCTACATATCAGGGCTTGCCTCACACCACTGCATTAGGAGTAATGCCTCAAACACATTACATATCAGGGCTTGCTTCACACCACTGCATTAGGAGTAGTACCTCGAACACCTTACATATCAGGGCTTGCTTCACACCACTGCATTAGGAGTAGTGCCTCAAACACCTTACATATCGGGGCTTGCTTCACACCACTGCATTAGGAGTAGTACCTCAAACACCTTACATATCAGGGCTTGCTTCACACCACTGCATTAGGAGTAGTGCTTCAAACACCTTACATATCAGGGCTTGCTTCACACCACTGCATTAGGAGTAGTACCTCAAACACCCTACATATCAGGGCTTGCTTCACACCGCTGCATTAGGAGTAGTGCCTCAAACACCTTACATATCAAGGCTTGCTTCACACACTGCATTAGGAGTAGTGCCTCCAACACCCTACATATCAGGACTTGCCTCACACCACTGCATTAGGAGTAATGCCTTAAACACCTTACATATCAGGGCTTGCTTCACACCACTGCATTAGGAGTAGTACCTCAAACACCTTACATATCAGGGCTTGCTTCACACCACTGCATTAGGAGTAGTGCCTCAAACACCCTACATATCAGGGCTTGCCTCACACCACTGCATTAGGAGTAATGCCTCAAACACATTACATATCAGGGCTTGCTTCACACCACTGCATTAGGAGTAGTACCTCGAACACCTTACATATCAGGGCTTGCTTCACACCACTGCATTAGGAGTAGTGCCTCAAACACCTTACATATCGGGGCTTGCTTCACACCACTGCATTAGGAGTAGTACCTCAAACACCTTACATATCAGGGCTTGCTTCACACCACTGCATTAGGAGTAGTGCTTCAAACACCTTACATATCAGGGCTTGCTTCACACCACTGCATTAGGAGTAGTACCTCAAACACCCTACATATCAGGGCTTGCTTCACACCGCTGCATTAGGAGTAGTGCCTCAAACACCTTACATATCAAGGCTTGCTTCACACACTGCATTAGGAGTAGTACCTCAAACACCTTACATATCAGGGCTTGCTTCACACCACCGCATTAGGAGTAGTACCTCAAACACCCTACATATCAGGGCTTGCCTCACACCACTGCATTAAGAGTAGTGCCTCAAACACCTTACATATCAGGGCTTGCTTCACACCACTGCATTAGGAGTAGTGCCTCAAACACCCTACATATCAGGGCTTGCCTCACACCACTGCATTAAGAGTAGTGCCTCAAACGCCTTACATATCAGGGCATGCTTCACACCACTGCATTAGGAGTAGTATCTCAAACACCCTACATATCAGGGCTTGCCTCACACCACTGCATTAGGAGAAGTACCTCAAACACCTTACATATCAGGGCTTGCTTCACACCACTGCATTAGGAGAAGTACCTCAAACACCCTACATATCAGGGCTTGCTTCACACCACTGCATTAGGAGAAGTACCTCAAACACCTTACATATCAGGGCTTGCTTCACACCGTTGCATTAGGAGTAGTGCCTCAAACATCTTACATATCAGGGCTTGCTACACACCACTGCATTAGGAGTAGTGCCTCAAACACCTTACATATCAGGGCTTGCTTCACACCACTGCATTAGGAGTAGTGCCTCAAACACCCTACATATCAGGGCTTGCCTCACACCACTGCATTAGGAGTAGTGCCTCAAACACCTTACATATCAGGGCTTGCTTCACACCACTGCATTAGGAGTAGTACCTCAAACACCCTACATATTTGGGCTTGCTTCACACCGCTGCATTAGGAGTAGTGCCTCAAACACCTTATATATCAGGGCTTGCTTCACACCAGTGCATTAGGAGTAGTGCCTCAAACACCTTACATACCAGGGCTTGCTTCACACCACTGCATTAGGAGTAATGCCTCAAACACCCTACATATCAGGGCTTGCCTCACACCACTGCATTAGGAGTAGTGCCTCAAACACCTTACATATCAGGGCTTGCTTCACACCACTGCATTAGGAGTAGTGCCTCAAACACCCTACATATCAGGGCTTGCCTCACACCACTGCATTAGGAGTAATGCCTTAAACACCTTACATATCAGGGCTTGCTTCACACCACTGCATTAGGAGTAGTACCTCAAACACCTTACATATCAGGGCTTGCTTCACACCACTGCATTAGGAGTAGTGCCTCAAACACCCTACATATCAGGGCTTGCCTCACACCACTGCATTAGGAGTAATGCCTCAAACACCTTATATATCAGGGCTTGCTTCACACCACTGCATTAGGAGTAGTACCTCAAACACCTTACATATCAGGGCTTGCTTCACACCACTGCATTAGGAGTAGTGCCTCAAACACCTTACATATCAGGGCTTGCTTCACACTACTGCATTAGGAGTAGTGCCTCAAACACCTTACATATCAGGGCTTGCTTCACACTACTGCATTAGGAGTAATGCCTCAAACACTTTACATATCAGGGCTTGCTTCACACCACTGCATTAGGAGTAGTACCTCAAACACATTACATATCAGGGCTTGCTTCACACCACTGCATTAGGAGTAGTACCTCAAACACCTTACATATCAGGGCTTGCCTCACACCACTGCATTAGGAGTAGTACCTCAAACACCTTACATATCAGGGCTTGCTTCACACCACTGCATTAGGAGTAGTGCCTCAAACACCTTACATATCAGGGCTTGCCTCACACCGCTGCATTAGGAGTAGTGCCTCAAACACCCTACATATCAGGGCTTGCCTCACACCGCTGCATTAGGAGTAGTACCTCAAACACCTTACATATCAGGGCTTGCTTCACACCACTGCATTAGGAGTAGTGCCTCAAACACCTTACATATCAGGGCTTGCCTCACACCACTGCATTAGGAGTAGTACCTCAAACACCTTACATATCAGGGCTTGCTTCACACCACTGCATTAGGAGTAGTGCCTCAAACACCTTACATATCAGGGCTTGCTTCACACCACTGCATTAGGAGTAGTGCCTCAAACACCCTACATATCAGGGCTTGCCTCACACCACTGCATTAGGAGTAGTACCTCAAACACCTTACATATCAGGGCTTGCTTCACACCACTGCATTAGGAGTAGTGCCTCAAACACCTTACATATCAGGGCTTGCTTCACACCACTGCATTAGGAGTAGTGCCTCAAACACCCTACATATCAGGGCTTGCCTCACACCGCTGCATTAGGAGTAGTACCTCAAACACCTTACATATCAGGGCTTGCTTCACACCACTGCATTAGGAGTAGTGCCTCAAACACCTTACATATCAGGGCTTGCTTCACACCACTGCATTAGGAGTAGTACCTCAAACACCTTACATATCAGGGCTTGATTCACACCACTGCATTAGGAGTAGTGCCTCAAACACCTTACATATCAGGGCTTGCTTCACACCACTGCATTAGGAGTAGTGCCTCAAACACCTTACATATCAGGGCTTGCTTCACACCACTGCATTAGGAGTAGTACCTCAAACACCTTACATATCAGGGCTTGCTTCACACCACTGCATTAGGAGTAGTGCCTCAAACACCTTACATATCAGGGCTTGCTTCACACCACTGCATTAGGAGTAGTACCTCAAACACCTTACATATCAGGGCTTGCTTCCCACCACTGCATTAGGAGTAGTACCTCGAACACCTTACATATCAGGGCTTGCTTCCCACCACTGCATTAGGAGTAGTACCTCGAACACCTTACATATCAGGGCTTGCTTCACACCACTGCATTAGGAGTAATACCTCAAACACTAGCAGAGCTTATGGGATGGTGTGTTGTCCGCCATCAGTCGTCTGTTAACTTTTACCTCGTTAGGACGATAGGGGCTTCATTTTTCATCCGATCTCCACCAAACTTTAAAAGATTGTTAATATCCTTGAAAGCTTGGACAAGTTTGAAAAACATCCAGTAACAGAGGAGTCATGGCCCTTGATTTAGTTAAAAATCCTATATTTTGCCTCGTTACGATGATAGGGCCTTCTTTTTTCATCCGATCTTTACTAAACTTTACCAGATTGTTAATATCCTTGAAAGCTTGGACAAGTTTGAAAACCAGCCAGATCGGATCAGTAACAGCGGAGTCATGGCCCTTGATTTAGTTAAAATGCTATATTTTGCATTAAGACGATAGGGCCTTCATTTTTCATCCAATCTTTACCAACCTTTACCAGATTGTTAATATTAGTGAAAGCTCGAACAAGTTCGAAAACAGGCCAGATCGGACCAGTAAGAGCGTAGTTATGGCCCTTGATTTAGTTAAAAATGTTATATTTTGCCTCGTTAAAGACGACAGGGCTTTCATTTTTCATCCGATCTTTAACAAACTATACCAGTTGTTACCGTAATATCAATGAAAGCTTCTACAAGTTCGAAAATCAGCCAGATTGGACCATTTACACTGGAGTTATGGCCCTTGATTTTCTGAAATATGCTATATTTTTGCCTCATTGAGATGAAAGGGCCTTCATTTGGCTGTATTTCAGTGAAACTTTTCTGGGATGCTATTACCAAGCCTAGTTGTACATATCGTCACTGTGTTCCGGTTGTTTGATTTTGGCGGAGTTATGTCCCTTTGAAGGTTTTAATACACAAACTTTTACCTGACTAGTTCTCCTGAACCCCTGGCCAGATTTAAACAAAACTGTTTATGGATGATCAGTTCCAGGTCTAGTTGTGCAATTCGTCGCCGTGTTCCGTTAGAATGATTTTTGGCCCTTTAAATGTTTTAATAGACAAACTTTGTCCAGATTAGCCTCTTCTGAACTCCTTGCCAGATTTCAACGAATCTTGGTGGGGATGATCAGTACCAAGCCTAGCTGCACCTGTCCTTGCCATGTTCTGGTTGAATGAATTTTGGTAGAGTTATGAGCCCTTAAAGGTTTTAATACACTAACTTTGTACAGACTAGTTCTCCTGAACCTCTGGCTGGCTTTCAACGAAACTTGTCAGGGATGATCAGTACCAAGCCTAGTTGCATATATCATCGCCATGTTCCGATTGAATGATATTTGAAAGAGTTATGGCCCCTTATATATAAACTTTATCTTTAGCAAGTAGAGCGTCCTCTTGGGCCTCTTGCTTTTTTGTGGCAACAATGCAAGATTGTATCCGCTAGTATTGCCTGTTATAGATCTATTTTTCAGCAGAATTAACCGCTTCATTTCAGGTGCTGCGGTCATTTGCCAAACACTACGAAACAGGGAAACCATTGGATGAACAAACTTTGCAGAATTTCTGTCTCAGCAAGCGTAGGTTTCTGTATTCAGTAAGTATTTATTTTGGTGCCATATAACCTTTCTTGTGTTGGTACACTGTAAAACCCCAATTCAATTTAAAAGTCAGTATTTATGGCTGTTTATGATCTCCGTACCATAAGTACATTTACTAGTTCAAATCTTTGTGTTATATACTGTTATGTCAAGGATGGCAAATATTTGTATTACCTATTTGTTCTCAATAATTGTGTAATGATTCCATGTGATATCTCATAATGATTCCATGTGATATTCCATGTTTATTACATCTGATATCTCATAATGATAGCCAATTTGATATTCCATAATGATTCAATGTGATATTCCATAATGATTCAATGTGATATTCCATAATAATTCAATGTGATATTCCATAATGATTCAATGTGATATTCCATAATGATTCCATGTGATATTCCTTAATAATTCCATGTGATATTCCATGTTCATTACATGTGATAGTTCATAATGATTCCATGCGATATTCCATAATGATTCCATGTGATATAGTTTTATCTTTATATATTTACATTAATTTTTTATTAATGCTTAATTTCTTCATCTTTCATCAGTTTTTGCGCGCAATATGACCTGTTTATATGTCGACGTGCCATAAAACACCCTTCATTCATTCCATGATTACATGTGATATTCCATGTTCATAACATGTGATATTTCATAATGATTCCATGTGGTATTCCTGTGATTTTCCATGATTCCATACAATATTCCATGTGATATTCCTGTGATATTCCATAATGATTCCATGTGATATTCCTGTGATATTCCATGCGATTTTCCATGTGATATTCCATGATGATTCCATGCGATATTCCATGCGATATTCCATGTGATATTCCATGATGATTCCATGCGATATTCCATGCGATATTCCATGCGATATTCCATGTGATATTCCATGATGATTCCATGCGATATTCCATGCGATATTCCATGTGATATTCCATGATGATTCCATGCGATATTCCATGTTCATTTCATATGATATTTCATATTATTATACCTCATGTCAATCAATCCCCCACGATAAATTCCCATAGACTGCTGTTTAATATTTCGTGCTGTCTTACGCTGTTGTAATGTCACACCCTGGAGTGATGTCACTGGAGGGCAGCATTCTTTTTAATGTTACCCTCCCAATTGCAACATCTCGGAATCGATGTAAATGATAAAATCCGATGTCACAGCAAGTTTATAAATAGATATTGGTTTTCTCCCCATGAGCAACACGTTATAGGAAATCAATGAACACTTTATTAGAATATGTATTATGCTATTTATATTTTTAAAATGTGAATGTAATGTGCAATTTTTATATATGAATAATATTTGTGTTGACCTTAACGCATTATTTAAATCAAAACTGCTTAAAAATAAATAAAAACATCCTCTTTTTTTATAAAAACAAAATGGACCTACAGGTTTTATTTTATCAAAAAAAACATTCGCCACGGTCGACATTATTTTCCTCAGGTTGACGATATCCAATGTCATCCTCACAGGGATGCAATATTTGTGATATTCCATGTATGAACTATTGTATGTATATCAATTAATTTCATGTCACTATTGCATTTGATATTCCTGTGCTTCATTGTGACATTGTAGGACACCCAGCTTCAAGTGTTCTATGCTATATTAGACCAGGTCTATCATGGCCCAGACTTCTCAGGTGCAGACCACTCATCCAAATCAACAACAGATATCTTAAAAGAGGTGCAAACACAGCATTATGGCTTACCTTATGTGGAGAAAACTGTAAGTGTCTTAAATAGAGGATGTTAATGAGTACTCATTCATGATTGAATTTATTAAACGAGTTGGCAAAATGATATAATGCGAGGCTCTTGCCGAGCATTATATCATTGTTGCTGACATGTTTTATAAATTCAATAATGAATGAGAACGAATGTTAGATTCTATTTATCACATAACTCACATATCGACTTTTATTGTATTTTGCCTGTCGCTTTAACACGCGAAACAGACACCAACCATAGTCATTATCAATTTTGTTTGACAGTGCATACTAGGCTTATTTGCGTAGTTATATAACTAGTGGTATATCGAAAATATAGAATGGTTATTCCACTCCCACACCGTAAGTTATGTGATAGACATTTATTATACCCATTTGTCTCCCTTGGACTGAAGACATTTATGGCCATGTTATGGTAGAACGCATACACACCTCATCTATGCTTTAAGATGGAAATTATATATTATTATTAATTGATTGAATTGGATTTTATAGTCGCACCAACAGCTAAGGTCATATGGTGACTTTCCAGCTTCCATTGGTGGAGGAAGACCCCAGGTGCCCCTCCGGGCTTTTTCGTGCACAGGCGGGCACCTGGGTAGAACCACCGACGTTCCGCAAGCCAGCTGGATAGCTTCCTCATATAAAGATTCCTAGGCCCCTGAGGGATCGAACCTACAGCGGTGAGGGGCAAGTGATTTCAAGTCAGAGATGTTAACCACTTGGCCATGGACGCTCCATATTATTATTAAGAAAGCAACCTCCGAATTTAAACTGGGAAGGCGATATTTTAACTTTTATGTTGTAAAACTTCTACTACATTTGCTTCAACAATGATCACTTATTTCCCTTTTGGTCAAATATACTCCATAACTTGTAACATACGAGTAAATTTGAGAATGCAACATTTGAAGACTTGGTATTTTTTGAATTTCTGGAGTGGAATTGAAGTCCTCGTGCAAAATGAGTTTTAACTAAAAGAAGTAGAGCAAAGCTTATGCAAATGTTTATTTCCATATGTTAACCATTGGAACAAAGAGACTTGTTTTATCGTGTCGATCTGTGTAATTCTGCCGAGAAAGAGGGCAGTTACTTTCCTATCCCGTCAGGGGCACCTCTTTTGATGACTTCAGCTTATACTTGATGACTGGGTATTTTTGACAGAAAAAAATGGGAAAAACGGTAAATTAAATGATTTTAAACGATCGACATGATAAATAGAATATCATGTTAGTGCCTGTCATGTTATTTATAGCCGTGGTGCAGTGTCCATCTGTTCGTAAACTTTGATCCTAGCAAAAATTCATGTTGATGTGAAATCCAAGATGGCCACCAAAGCTAAAAATAGATTTAAAAACAAATTTATAGCGACTACATCCTGAAAACCATAAGTGATTATGATATGGAAATTTTTCTAAAATGATCAGCATGACATAATGTTGGTCATTGTTGGAAATCATTTTTGATTCGACATTAAACATGGCTGCCAGCGACCATCTTTGTTTAGATAGAGTTATGTAGTAAAAACTTGTAGTGACTTCTCCTCTGAAACTGCTTGACAGATTTTCATGAAACCTCACAGGAATGCTCATCTAGCTCTCAAAACCCTATCAGTAGAGCTTCAAGGTTATTGACCTCTTGTTTTTCTCAGCCTCACCTGATACACTGGATGATATCGGGCACTAACATGATATTCTCTATATATCAGAACATTTATAAAGAACGTTTTAGATGAAAAACCTCCGGAATATTACTTTATATATACATTAATGACTGTTTTTCAGGCATGGCAGTTGAGGTTTGGTCACCTAGTTGGGTACGGTGGTAAATATTATTCGTACCTAATGTCACGTGCTATAGCCTCCAGAATCTGGAGACAGTGCTTCCGTGATGATCCATTTAATAGGTATGAAATAAAGCTTACAAATAACTCACGATTTAATCAGTCAATACATGTAAATAGAATAATATTATTTTTAAAACAAATTTCATAACATCATGAACATACAAGCTCCTGGTGGATTTAGAGTGGGCACACAGATATAAGTCGTGTTAACATATACAAGTGCCTGATTCCTTATATGACCATTATATTTTCAAATACTTTTTCTAAAAATTTAATTCAATAATTTTTGTTTATACATGTACATTGGATTCTAAAAAGTGTTTTTGCACAGATGGATTCAGGATTTGCGATTAGTGCTGGTATAAATAAATAATTAGTGCTGGTATAAATAAATAATTAGTGCTGGTATAAATAAATAATAAAAAAATTGACGCATTTTAGCAGGTTGGGTTGTCTGTCCTTTTTCAGGTTAAAACATATATTTTCATAGCTTTTCAGCTCATTAAAGTATATTTGTTATTTATTATAGAGAAAATGGTGAAAAATATAAACAGGAGTTGCTAGTCCATGGAGGGGAGAGACATCCCAGTGAACTTATTGAAGGTACATACATGATGTTTGTTTATAAGCTTGTTTGTTCTGCTTTGTTATAAGCCGGTAGGGCCGTATTATGTAGTGGCATTGTCTGTTCATCTGTCTGTCTGTCCGTTTGTCCGTTAACTTTTACATGACAACTGAATGTGGCTAATAATATTCAAAGTATAAGGTCTGCAACAATGAAACTTAGAAAAAATCATCAGCATGATCCAATGAATACAGCTGATCAAGGCCCATAACTCTTGTTGATTATTCCCGTTTGAAAAAGGTTGAAACCAGGGACTTTAACCTTGCATTTTACAAGTGATTATGGCTAACAATTTTCAAAGTATTAGGTGTACAACAATGAAACTTTACACACATCTTCAACATGATTCAATGAATAAGTTTTATAAAGGCCCATAAGTCTCTGATTCAAAAGTTATGCTTAGTGTATTGTCTTATTTCAGGACTTCTGGGTGAGAAGCCTACTATAGATATGATGGTCGATTCTCTGACGATGGACCTTCGAACAAGGGCGGTGTTTTTTGTACACGAAGGATAGACGCTGTCAAATGCTTGTTCTTGAATAATGGATATGACGATACCCTCGGATTCTATATGACCTGCGTTATGATACCCTTGATCTCAGACATAACATGCGGACCAAGTCTGCATTATGATACCCTCTGATTCTCAGACATGACCTGCGGACCAGGTCTGGGTTATGATACCCTTGATTCTCGGACATGACCTGCGGATCAGCTCTGCGTTATAATGGATACAATGATACTCGCTGATACGCCAACATGACCTGCGAACCAGATCTACGTATTAACAAGAAGAGAAACACTGAGCATAGTATTCCTAGAATTGGAACAAGCAGGGTGCAGCTGTTTGCTTTCTGGGTTTATTGGTTAAATATGAGTAGTCCTATCAGTATGGTTGATGCATCCCTGGATATTTCTATAAGGAACATAACATAGAGTTTAATAACCAGTGTTTTTGAGATAGGGGAAATATCTCCCGAGGTAGAGAACATAACATAGAGTTTAATAACCAGTGTTTTTGAGATAGGGGAAATATCTCCCGAGGTAGAGAAATGGCCCCGAAATAAGAATGAGTGCGGAGCCTTTTTACACCAGTTTGCACGAGAACGCCAAGACGACGTTACGACATACAAACAAAACAAGTGGAACCAGAACTCTTCGTTAATTTCCGTAATCGTTATTCCCTAGAGGCGAAATCTGACGACGACGACCGTAAAACAATTTGAACGTCGTTTGGCGTTCCCGCCACTGATGAAAAAGGCCGAGCTCTTGTTCCGTACTGGGAGATATTTCCCAGTAGAGCAACCGAGTAGATATAGCTTTTCTATGTAATATAAATATTTAAAGGGATGTAAATGTCTGTCTTTCCCATCATGGTCAGCATCTCCTTGTGGCTTATTGCCGTTACGATTCTAATTACTTACAAAGTGTTAAGCAAAATAAGGGCTATTCCATTAAAACATACATGGGACCCCTGGAAGGCACTTTTGAAATTGAACACCGACCCATAAATGCGAAACTTAGCTTAAAGAACCAAATTTCGGAAAATAGGGTTCGCCCATAGATGTTCATTAAATTGCCTTCCTGGTGTCCCAGGTATATTTTAGTAAAGTTAGTTTATATCATATACCGGTAGCAGATTGTTTGTACATGTGTCTGACTTTCATGCGGGTCTCAATCCTTGAAAAATAGATTAATGAAAATTCAAAATAGTTAAAGGGAATGTAGCGACACAGCCAAACCATCTTTATTACTAAGAGTTCTGAAAAACTTCAATAAGGGGTGTAATAATATCAAAATCGGATGATAAAGAATATATGATCATTTGAATTTTCTGTTGAAACAGATATAGAAGCCGCCATTTTGAGAGCTATGACATCACAGTTCTAAATGACAATATATGGAATATTTATAAAAATGAAAATTTAAAATATGAAAATTTACTGCTTTATTGTGAAAAATATGACAGCAACTGTATGAAAAATATGTATACTCAACGTCAATAATGTTTTATATGACCAGTAAAGCATTTTGCATTCATTTTGCCAGTGATTTTCTTTGCTTTAAATGATATTTATTAATATTCCATATATGGTAATTTGGATTTGTGAGTAATAGTTACCAAAGTGGTGGCTCCCATATCCGTTTTAGAACAACCTTCAAATGGTCATATCTTTTTTGTTTATCATACGATTTTGATAATTATTTCACCTTTTTCCAAGTTTTTCAGAACTCTCAATAAAAGCGCTGTTTGGCGTTCCCTTTAAATGAAATGTAAATATAAAATTTAAATGCCAAGCATATGGGTCATGCTTGATTATGCTCAATAGTTAAATATGGGATATGCACGTGCTGTCTTCCATAATTTAATTAGATGTTTTGTGAACATTGAAAGGTATTGTAATTCATGAGATTTTATGGATATCATCTGTTTTAAGTATTTTGCAATGTGTTCTTCACGAGACATAAAATGCTACATTTTCAGCTGTTCTATATTTTATTTTAAATATATACAACAATACACATACTGTTCATACTGTAGTCGAGGCCAATGCTAATAGGCCAGTTTTGATTATTGTTGTTTTCTGGTATTGTCGTTAAGACTTTTGACTTCCGGTTACACTTTTGTCCTTTTAGGTTGTATTTTTTTTTTTGTTAGTTGTTTGCCTGAATTTGGAAGGATGTTTTGCCCAATGTTTGTTTAGCCTACTTTTGAATGAATTTATGGTGGGTGCCTCAATTACTGTGTTAGGTAGTTTGTTCCAAAAATCTACCACTCTGTAAGCAAAGGATTTCCTCCTAATGTCAACTCTTGCTCTTTTCTTAAATAGTTTGAGTTTCCCCTGGTGCCAGTATTAGGGGCCATAGTGAACAGTTTATTTTTGTTTACTACATCAATGTTATTTAAAATTTTGTAAACCTGAATCACGTCAGCTCGCTCTCTTCTATACTCAAGGGTTGGTAGTCCTAACATAGTAAGTCTTGTAACTATTTGTACATTAGAAACAAAAGGATTAGAACAATTGATGACACTTTATAGGGTAATTGTGTGCATGTGGAAATATAACATTTATTTTTAAAGATGTGTTCAAAATATAATAAAACTATTATATTACATGTTGCGTTATTGTATTTCCTTGATCACATTTCCTGGATTTAGTTCGCTTGATTAAGGCTTGGAGAAGTTATCAATTATCAAAATTAACACCCTGAATTAATAATCAAGTACAGTGCTTTGGGGTGTATAGAATCATTGGTAGTAAAGAATCATTTCCTGTTTAAATTCAATTTTCTCAGCTCATATATTTTAGATTATTTTAAAACTTTCCAGGCTTGAAGATATATCATATAAGCATACATTTATTCAACGGTGAAATTATTTAGGTAGATACTTTGGAGAAAACATAAAGAACTATATTTGAGGTAATTGATTATTTGAATGACGAAGACTCTCCAGGATTAATATTTTTTGCGGACTTTGAGAAAGCCTTTGATAGCATCGACCATGAATTTATTATAAAATGTTTAAGCTATTTTAACTTTGGACCTTCTTTTATCAATTGGATAAAACTGTTTTATAATGATGCCCAATAAGTTGTTTTGTAAATAATGGATACATGTCAGACTTTTTTAAAATAGATAGAGGAGTTAGGTAGGGATGCCCACTGTCGCCATATCTTTTTATAATAGCAATTGAACTACTAGACAATGCCACACGGAAACATAAGGATATTATAGGAATCAAAATTAATAATAATGAAATAAAAAACACAGCATTCGCAGACGATGCTACGTTTATTCTAGATGGTTCAAAAAAAACTTTTGAAACATTAGTCAGCCTAATTGATAATTTTAGCAAAGAATCTGGATTAAAATTAAACATAAAAAAATCAATAATACTACGTGTCGGTTCATTAAAAGATTCAAATGAAAAATACTGTGAAGAAAAACAATTTGTATGGACTAAAGACAAAGCAACAACACTGGGAATCGTTTTTGCAAATGGAAAGGGAAAATGTGAAGAATATAACCTTTATCCAAAAATAGATCAATTTATAACATGCTTAGATCAATGGAAAAAACTCAATTTATCTATTCTGGGTTAAATAACGGTAATAAAAACTTTTGCTCTACCAAAACTGTTATACCCTCTAACCATTTTGGAGACTCCATCAACAGAATCTTTGAATCGAATAAAAAATAAAATGTAAGAATATTTGTGGGAGGGTAAACCAGACAAAATCAATAGGAAAACAATTATACAAGACTATAAAAATGGTGGTCTAAAAATGATAGATTTGGAATCATTTATTAATTCCACTAAAGCAGGATGGGTCAAAAGACTTACTAATCCGGATAATCACGGTGATTGGAAGGATATTTACATGGAAGAACTTAATCAGTATGGTGGGGGTATTTTATTTGAAAGCAATGTGGACATTAAAGATGCAAACAAAATAATCACACGATCCGCTTTTCTGTCAGAAATAATAAAATCCTGGTCTTTAGTAAACTTCAATAAGAAAGCTAACAACATTTCAAAACAGATAATATGGAATAACTCGGACATAAAACATCAAGGACATACTATATACTTCAAAACGTGGGATAATTTGGGTATTAAATATATTGAACAACTGTATAATCATAGAATTAGAGAATTTTATACATTTGCAGATTTAAAAACAATATATAACATACATAATTCTGAATTCTTGAACTACTATACAATTGTTCATAGCATACCAAAGAAATGGAAACGAGAACTGAAAACAGAAGATAGAACGACACACTATAGCGAAAAAGCTTACTGAAACAAATAGGAAAACAAAACAGTGCCAACAAATTATTATATAACATTCAAGTGGAACGCATGCAAACAGAATTAAAATTAAACCTCACCAAAAATGGGAAGAAACTATAACAAACATAAACTGGAAACTCATTCATACCACACCTTTCAAAAGCACAATAGATACAAAACTTAGATCTTTTCAATATAAATATATAATGAGAATTATACCCACAAATAAATTAATATATAAGTGCAAAATTAGTAACACAAGTCTCTGTGATTTTTGCAATATGCACGTTGAAACAATTTAACATTTGTTTTGGGAATGTCCATTTGGTAGAGCTTTTTGGACAGAAATACATAACTTTTTAAACAGCAAAAATATTCCTTTTGCATTGACTTTCCAAATGATTTCATTTGGTTTTATTCAAGATAAATCGTATTCAGATATTTTAAACTGTGTTTTAATAATTGCAAAGTATTTTATTTGCAAGAATAAGTATGCGAAAACGATTCCTAGTTTTGCATCTTTCATCTCATACATACACAAAATTGAACATATAGAGCGTATTATAGCCAGTTCGAAAGACAAATTGGAATATCATTCAAAAAAGTGGAAAGTTTTACGTTTAAACACAGAAAATTGAACAGTATTCGGTAACAAATTTTCTCTCTCTCTCTTTCTCTATGTCTCGCTTTTTTCTTTTTTCTTTTTCTTTTCTCAATTTCTACTACCTCTAGTCTCTGCCGCTGAATGTAACTTATTTCTTGGAATACATACATGTAAAACGACACTTTAATATAACTGTTCTATGCTATTGAATGACTACATTCATGTATATGTAACTTTTGTACTGTCATACACCTTATATTGTTTTTGCATATATGTATTAAAAGAAATAAAATATTGAAATATAAAATAAAAAAATTATTTGGGCCATTTTTCCGTACAAAATATATCACTACGTGCAACACCTCTCAGAAAAAATGATTCTATACTACCTGAATGAAGTGTGTTTTTGAAACGAAAAATTCATACTGTCACAATAAACTCAGAAATAAATATTTGCTGTTTTAACAAATGTTAAGGACAAATCTCAAAATGCAATCATCAATTAAGGTAACTTGTTGAAGTTTGGCACTTTTAAGGATAAAATGAAATTATGTAAATATTGGTGCAAAAACACCTATTAAAACATCAAAATTTCAGGACAATAATTTTAGAAATTTTGCTATCATACAACTAAAAGGGTAAATCTAAATCAGAAATTAAATAAACATTTTCCTTTCATTTTAAAATTAGACGTTTAACCCAAGTGATTCTATACCCCCCAAAGCACTGTATTGTTTTCATGTTGAGTCTTATTTGCATAAATTTAAAATATAATAAAATTTGGATTTTTAAATGTGCTTCCTTGTTTTACCTTACAGACTACTCACATGCAGAACTGTAGGAACCAATCAGATTTATACCGTAGTAGTTTTGTATAATATTTTTGAAACATTTTAACATAATATGATTTTAAAATTGTTGCTTTATATGGGCTGGGATGATAATTAAAGGGATCGGTCTCCATCAGAAGTACGCCAAACACTTGTCGTTCACTAGACGACTGCTTCACTGCGCATGTCCTATTAGGAAAAGGCTGCTCCTGCATAATCATGTGTATGAGGGTAAACTTTTTTTTACACTTTGTTCTTGCCTATCGATGATTGCAAGTAATAATAGATATATTGAAATAGTGTTTGTGGTAGTTTTTAATTGGGTTATGAATTTGCTTTTAACAAAAAAATGCTTTTTAAGCTAGGCAAATTTTGAAAAAAGGTTGCTCCTGCATAATCATGTTCATTTTGTATAGGTGTAAACTTTTTTTTTGCACTTTAATCGTACCTGTCGTTGGTTGTAAATAATAATAGACATATTAGAATAGTGTTTGCCATAGTTTTTAAGTGGATTTTGAATTGAGTTTCAACAAAAAAAAACTTTGTTTAACTTGGCCTTTTTTTCTAAAAAGAAAAATTCTCCTTGATAATCATGTTAATTTTTTTTACAGGGTTAAGCTTCTTTTTTCACCTTAATAGTACTTGTCGATAATTGCAAGTAATAAAAGACTTATTGAAATAGTGTTTGCTGTAGTTTTTAAGTGGGTTTATGACTTTTATGGTAAGAAAAAGGTAATTTTTAAACTTACCATTTGAGATTTTTTATCGGAAAAATGGCGATCTATACATCTTAAACTTTAATTTGTTATAAAGGACCCCAGGACTCGATCTCGCACCATGGGGTATTGTACACTAGCTTACCATGTGTCCTTGTGTTTATTGTAAATTAATGTGTGCGTGGGTCACCAAACTTTATGACAGGATATTATGTAATATTACATACTTTTATGGCGTACGCTTTTTTCACTTGCGGTAAACTTGCCTAACAACAGATCAAGACCTAAATCATCAACATTAACAAAATAGCCTTTTCAACATTCCTTTTAATGCGAACGAGCAACTTTGAAATGAGAGCATTTTACAATCATTCAGATGATTTTAATAGAGAATTTTAATTTTTACTAATTACATTTCGAGTCTGTCAAATGCTTAGCTAATTAAAAGTTTGTAAATAAGGCGACTTTAAAACCGCGAAGAAACAAACAATAATAATGCATTGTTCAAATTATCATTTACACGTTTGTCGGTTTTATTTTTTATTTATATGTGATTGTGTATTTGTTCTCAATTGTTAGTTATGACAAGAGAATACATTAAACACAAGATTTTTTATTTCACACAATGCAACCGAATTAGCACAATGTAACTGAAATTGTTTTACATTTTAATCAACTCAAGATGTTGCCAGTTGTTAAATATATATGCGTTGTATTTTGTTTGCCGATTCGAGATTTTCTTTGTTTGTAAAAAGCTTCAACACCATCACGATGAAGATTATTTATTTGACAATCATTTAAATAGTAATTAAAATTTGTTTATACAGCAACAAAAAGCATAAAATAGCACAGTGATTGCGAAATTGCTGGAGAAAAGAAAAAATATAGCGTGGGAAACTTTTTCCAACTCGTGATCTCTCCTGTTTAATTAATCGTTATTCGAAATAAAATAACTTCACTAGGACGATGATTTGTTTGGCTTTCTCATCATTTACATCATTTACATATGTATTTAATAACATCTGTACCATGGCCAAAAAAAGACGCACAGTTATTTGCGAAAACTCGTTAAGAAACAAAAAAATGTGTTTTATTTCGTTTCTATCTCGAGATATCACCTATTTATCTAACCATTATTTGGAATAAAATTACATAGAAAGGTTATTTATTTGGCTTCCTGGTGATATAAAATATATAATAATCTAGTTAAAAGATGGATATATAATGTCTGTTTTCAATGTAAATAGGTGTGCAGCACCACAAGTCTCTCGCTACCCGTCACAATAAGCCTAGTAAAAATCGATAACTGCAGTGTACAATCGATAGCCTTACCTGAACGACAAGTTATTTCAGAACATAACAGCTTTAGTACTGCGGTGTCATATCCCCGTCATATAAAGCCCTTCAGGTCAGTAGACACATAATAGATGACGCCCTAACCAACTGCGTTAGTTGCACGGCAAATTCGTATTAAACTGTATATAGAATTGTTACGATCTGCAATCTGATTGGTTCCTACAACTCGGCATGTGAGCGATCTGTATAGGTTTACATATTTTTATGGATGCAACATAATAAACAAGAGGCCCAAGAGGGGCTGTGGATGCTCTACTGGCTAAAGCTAAAGTTTGCTTATAAGAGGGCATAACTCTGTCAAAAATCATTCAAACGGAACATGGCGATGCCATGCGCAGCAAGGCTTGCTACTGATCATCCCTGCCAAGTTACGCTGAAATCTGCCCAGAGGTTCAGGAGAAATAGTCTATACAAAGTTAGTGTATTTAAACGTTATTAAAAGGGTCATAACTCTGCCAAAATTCATTCAACTGGAACACAGCGATGATAAGCGCAACTAGGCTTGGTACTCCTCATCCCCACCAAGATTCATTTAAATCCGGCCAGGGGATCAGGAGAACTAGTCCGGACAAAGTTTGTGTATTAAAACCTTTAAAGAGCCATATCACCACCAAAAATCATTTGACCGGAACAAGGCAATGATATGCACAACTAGGCTTTATACTGATCTTCCTTGCAAAGTTTCAATGAAATCGGGCCAGGGGTTCAGGAGAAATAGTCCGGACAAAGATTGTGTATTAAAATCTTTAAAGGCCCAGAACTCCACCAATTTTTTTTCAACCATAACTTGATGCTTCCTGGTCAAATCGTACTTAAGTCAAATCGTACTCAGGTCAAATCGTACTCAGGTCAAATCAAATCGTACTCAGGTCAAATCGTACTCAGGTCAAATCGTACTGTTTTGGTCAGTTCACTCTCACTTTTTGGTCAAATCGTATTCATGGCAGGTCAAATCACTCTCATGCTATTTATGAGTACGATTTGACCAACATAATGAGTACGATTTGACCAAAATAATGATAACGATTTGACTTTTATCAAAAACGTTTACTAGTTTACATATATCATGTTTATGATGCAGAACGTAGAAACAAATTATATTTAAAAAAATCTTCATTGTTGATTGTTGATTAATTAGTCAATGTTGAGTGCAAAATGTAAGTTGGTTATATCTGGTTTATTTTATTGTGTATTGTTATATTAAACTGTTGTTTGTAATAGTGTGTTTTGTAATATTGAATTCAGCCATTTATATGTATTATGGCTAATGGAATTTTGAAAATTGTCAATTGAATGTTTAATAAAGTTGGAAATTTGAATACATCATGTACAGTAGCATGTATATTATTAACTGGGAGCTCGACTTATAAACTTGGAAAGTGATTCTTACGGATGGCGGGAGGTATACCGTACTGGTTCTACCGAGGAAAAATGGAATGGTCTGCCAATCGAACGTCATATTGAGTCTAAAATAAAGTACGTCATGCTGTGACGTAGAACATCATTCAAACAAGCAAAAAAAGAAATTATTGACCGATTGTCATTACTAAATGCCAACTTTGTGGTACGGATTGTCTCTGGTATGTCGTCATGTAGGCCAGATATGGAGCTATGATATAACCTAGAGGAAGTAATGTGCAAAAAAGTAAATAACCTTGTACGTATTTCTAATCGTATGACTCATGTATTGAATCATGTGTGTAGTCATGTGGAGGTTGTCTTCAACTCTTGGCAGTGAATATAAAGATATTCAAATTAGTTGACAACTAAAGCAAACATATGCCTCGTCACGAAGAGTTACGACATTACTTCTAGCATATTAATATATAAATGAACGTCTAGGACAACAAATCCATTAATTAATTCAGATCACGGAACTAATACAATACCAAGAAAGCAAGGAATGAGATATTGAATATTATGTTGATACTTGTACATATGTCACTGTAATAAACAATGTAGTTATACTTACTTACTTATTATTTGTGAACACACATTCATTTCGTTTATTAATACATTTTAAACAGAAACAGCCTACTGCGAATTCTTTTGATAACTTTATAAAATGACATTTTAAACATATACATTTTATACATTAAGTGAAAACAATGAGATAGTAACACTATCTTATACAATCTCTACCCAGAGTTGTCGTTCCTTGCATACACATACGGTGTCAGACCGGTGAATATCTGGAATAAAACACCGATTCAGTTTTTCAACATTTCGCGTCATTCATTCACACTATGCGTATTTTGAAATAAACATCTGTCAAAACCACATCTCTACCTAACCTCTGTGCTCATACTCTCCAAAGAAATAATCCTGAAAAACACAGTAAAATACTTTCTATTCGTGACAACAGACATACTACTTTAACCTCAACAATGAAATAGAAACTAATCTTGCAAACTAGAAACTTTGGATTCTTTCAAGGAACTATTTCAGCACCCTACGATCCGGAAGTACTTCCTGACAGGTCTGACACCATACATCTCTGTCGACGTCTCACCAAATACCAAGAATCTTGGCAAACGATGAAAAAGGGTGGAAATGCAAAATTGTATATGAAATGCTTATACAAAAGAAAAAAAAATCGGCTTGAATGTTTTAAATATACAGAATATTATGCTCAGAATTATATTGCGGTAGAATAAATGTTTTTACTTTGGCATATCACTCCGCCTCAAAACATTAAATTAGGCACCACCAAATCGTTCCCATAGGGTAACAGTACAGCATTTTGTTTACCAACGATTTCCAATATCACATAGCTCTTAACAATCTACCGTAAATTAAATAAGTAACCTAAAATATATATCAAAATGTAGATAATAAGTCGTGTTTCTTTCGATTGTTTACATGTCAATCAGCAGCCGATAGTTGGTGGTGTCACGGTGTTGAAGTTCTGTTCGCAATTTTTGTCTCACCTTTTCGAAGAAAAAAAGAGACATAGGTGTTGCTTTTCCGGCGGCGGCGGCGTCAACATTCAAGTTTTGCGTTTAGGTCATTTTCTCACAAACTGTATGCACTAGACCTTTCAAACTTTGCTTATAGTTGTATCATGGGTGATACATCGCAACGTGACAAAGCAAATGTGGAAGTGACCTTGACCCTCCAAGCAAAGGGCAGATAACTTGCTAATTTTTAGGTTCAAGTTTTGTGTTTAGGTCACTTTTTCATAAACTGTATGCACTAGACCTTTCAAACTTTGCTTATAGTTGTATCTTGGGTGGTACATGGCAACGTGACAAAGCAAATGTTGAAGTGACCTAAAACTTCCAAGCAAAGGGCAGATAACTTAATAATTTTTAGGTTCAACTTTTGGGTTTAGGTCACTTTTTCACAACCTGTATGCACTAGATCTTTCAAACTTTATATTTGTTTCTTGAGTGGTACATCGCAACGTGTCAAAGCAAATGTAACGTGTCAAAGCAAATGTGGAAGTGACCTTGACCCTCCAAGCAAGGGCAGATAAACTTATAATTTTTACCTTCAACTTTGGCGTTTATGTCACTTTATCACAAACTGTATGCAATTAGAATTTTCAAACTTTGCTTATATTTGTATCTTGAGTGGTACATTGCAACGTGACAAAGCAAAAGTGGATGTGACCTTCACCATCCAATCAAAGGGCAGATAACTTTAATTGTTACATTTACATCACTTTCTCATGAACTAGAATTATGCACTAGATGTTTTAAACCTCATTTATAGCTTAATCTTTAGAAGAAAACATATTCTATTTTGACATAGTTGTGTCTTCGGTAGTGCATCTTTTTTTTGGATGCCTGGATTTCATCTATGATCTTGACCTACTTTTTGGAGCTGATGATTTTTAGCTCTACTGGCCAAAGGCCTTCATTTTTCATCCGATCTTTACCAAACTTTACCAGATTGTTAATATCAATAAAAGCTCGCACAAGTTCGAAAACCAGCCAGATCGGACCAATAACAGCGGAGTTATGGCCCTTGATTTAGTTAAAAATGCTATATTTTGCCTCGTTAATACCGATAGGGCTTTCATTTTTCATCTTATTTCACCAAACTTTACCAGATGTTTTGCCTTCTTTTTTTTTTATTATTATTAGTATATTTTTTTTATTTTTTAATTTAATTTTTGTTTATTTTTATTTTTTTTCAATTTCTTATTTGTTTTAAAAAAATGTTTATGTTAACGCCGTGTTAGCAGGAAGCATTGCTGTGCCTATTGCATTTATTTTTTTCCCGTTTTTAGCTCGACTGATCAGAGATCAGCAGAGCTTATGCCGTGGTGCGGCGTCCGTCGTCCGTCTGTCCGTCCGTCTGTCTGTCTGTCCGTCCGTAAACATTTTTTTGTAGCGACTACTTCTCCGAAAATACTGAATGGATTTTCATGAAACTTTACAGAAATGTTGCCCATGAAGTCTAGTTGATCCTAGCAAAAATTCATGTTGATGTGAAATCCAAGATGGCCGCCAAATCTAAAAATATGTTTTTAAAAGTTTGTAGCGACTACTTCTTGAAAACTCTCAGTGATATTGATATGGGACTTTTTCTAAAATGATCAGCATGACATGATGTTGATCCTTGTCGAAAATCGTTTTTATTCGACGTTAAACATGGCTGCCAGCGGCCATCTTTGTTTACATAGAGTTATATAATGAAAACTTGTAGCGACTACTCCTCTGAACCTACTTGGCGGATTTTCATGAAACTTCACAGGAATGTTGCTCTTGATGTCTAATTGATCCTAGCAACATTTTAGGTCGGCCAGAAATTCAAGATGGCTGCCACGGCTAAAAATAAATTTTCAAAATACAAGTTTGTAGCGACTACTTCTTGAAAACTATAAGTGATACTGATATGGGACTTTTTCTAAAATGATCATCATGACATGATGTTGGTTCTTGTCAAAAATTGTTTTGATTCGACGTTAAACATGACTGCCAGCGGCCATCTTTGTTTACAGAGAGTTATATAATGAAAACTTGTAGCGACTACTCCTCTGAAACTACTTGGCGGATTTTCATTAAACTTTACAGGAATGTTGCTCTTAATGTGTAATTGATCCTAGCAAAATTTCAGATCGGCCAGAAATTCAAGATGGCCGCCACAGCAAAAATAGATTTTTAAAAAATAAGTTTGTAGCGACTACTTCTTGAAAACTTTAAGTGATATTGATATGGGACTTTTTCTAAAATGATCAGCATGACATGGTGGTTATCCGAGTCGAACATTATTTTGATTCGACGTTAAACATAGCTGCCAGTGGCCATCTTTGTTTACATAGAGTTATATAATGAAAACTTGTAGCGATTACTCCTCTGAAACAACTTGACGGATTTTCATGAAACTTCACAGGAATGTTGCTCTTGATGTCTAATTCATCCTAGCAAAATTTCAGGTCAGCCGGAAATTCAAGATGGCCGCCATGGCTAAAAATAGATTTTCAAAATACAAATTTGCAGCGACTACTTCCTGAAATCAAAATCAATCAGTAGAGCTTCAAGGTCATTGACCTCTTGTTTTTTTAAATTTCTTGTCGGCGCTACTCCTCCAAAACGCGATTTTTGATTTCGACGAAACTTGGCAGGAAGCATCGAAAAGATGTCTAATTGTGCATATCGCGCTTTTGTTCCAGTTTGCTGATTTATGATGGAGTTATGGCACTTTGACATTTTTACTTTAAATTTCTTGTCAGCGCTACTCCTCCAACAAGGCTTGTTGGATTTCTACAAAATTTGGCAGGAAGCCTCAGTATGATGTCTAGTTGTGCAAAGCATGGTATTTCAAATGAAATTTTGGACAAGTTCGAAAACCAGCTAGATCTAGTTGGTAACGGCAGGTTATGGCCCTTGATTTGTTGAAAAATGTTCTTTTTTTATCTGATCTTTACCATATTTGTTTAGAATGTTAATATAACCACCCCAGCCCCCACCAACACCCCACCCCCACACCCATTTTTATGAAATTTCATTCATAGAAGAAAGTGGGACAAATTAAAAAATGCCCTTGCCAGACTAGACACAGCAGACTTATTGCCCATGATTACCAGGTGAGCGATCTAAGGCCATCGTATCCCTGTTGTTTTTGTAATGTTTTAAAAAAACTACTTATGGGAATTTTATGTCGACAACCCTTGATATAAGAGCCGTTTTAGCCAGTAGAGCATCCACAGGGCCTCTTGGGCCTCTTGTTTTTAATAGAATGGCATTTTGTTTTTAAACAAATGCACTTAAATGTCATCTCAGCGAACGGCAAACTCGATTGTTTTTAGTTGCTAAAATGTTTACAAACTTTCATTTAAGCATCAATGACCTTTTTATTTTTAAGTCCAGCCCCCATTAGGCGAGACATGTGAATCCACGGATTTCTTGTTATATTTAGCTATGGTCATGTGACAAATTATCATGTGATCGCAGACTACTTTTTTAGACGTTGACAGAGGTCAATGTAATGGCCTCTGGGAGAGATTGTATCTTATATCGAATCAACTTGGTCACTGGTTATACATATCGGATGTTGACAAAATTATCTATAAATTCATACAATATGTAAAATCATATAAATATCGCTGTCATGGACTTCTTACAATCATTGATAATAAGCTTAGCTCCTCCTCTCTATCTGTCAATCATACATTGCAGGCTAATGCCTCTCATACCATGTTGGTCAGTTCCTATCTTTAGCTTGTGTAGTAAACATCATAACATAACTCTTTGTCTCTCGTTATTATACTATACTAGTATAAACACCCACTCATTAATAATATATATATCAGAAGTTATTATATAACCTATAAATAGACGCGTTTTCATTGGCTAAAAAGTAATTTTTTAGAAAAAATATCTAGCGATATTGACCAGTTTTTTTGATATTGACCTGTTTTATATAATTGTTTTTTTGATATTGACCTGTTTTATATAATTGTAAATTGAGGGTTATATAATAAAACAGTTATGGACTTTTCAGCTGTTATACATGATGTTGATATGCACCAAAAAATTATTATTGACCTCGGCTATCGCCTCGGTCAATAATGATTTTTTTGGTGCATATCACATCATGTATAACAGCTGAAAAGTCCATAATTGTATAATATCACATGGTGTCAGAGTAAAAGTGACTGATTGGATTATATTCGATCATTGGAATACTAAAAGTGACTGATTGGATTATATTCGATCATTGGAATATTAAAAGTGACTGATTGGATTTTTTTCGATCATAGTTGTTAATGAGATGCGAAAATAACTGGATTATATTCAGTGAAAATTAAAATGGCACAGGAATTTAAACCTCCGGAAATGCTAATCTTGCGGAAGACTTCAAGAGATGGCAACAACAATTCGACTATTACCTAATAGCCAGTGGTAACTTACTTGTATTGGAGATGATGGTATTTCAGAGAACAACGAGATCTTATGATCAGGGACAGAATCATATTTGGCATTGGGGATGAACGGCTAAGAGAAAGGCTCCTAAGAGACTCTGAAAGTCCAGATTTAAACCGTGTCGTCGACCTGTGCAGAGCAGAGTGCAGAAAGAATCAAATCAAAGAGATAAAAAATGATCAGAAAATAGATGTCGTACAAAAAGGAACTCACTACAGAAATCAAGCTAGAAAGCCGGCACAAGGTTATAGTGCGCCGAGCAAACAGCAGCATCGCCCCACGAGCTATAATTATATGCACACAAAGCAGCAGCAGCCTATGGTGAACTGTAATAAATGTGGTGGGAAACATAACAAATCAGCGTGTCCTGCTTACGGAAAGAAATGCAACACGTGTAATCGCTTAAATCATTTCTCAAAGGTATGCTTCTACAATAAAGAGAGAGCAGTAAATCATGCAGAATTGCAAGACTCGTCGTCAGATTGTGAGTTTGCAGGAGAACTGAAAATAGAATCCATGAATGAGGATAAAGGATGGTATTTCTTAGTCAAAATGGGTGACACAGTTGTAAAATTTAAGCTAGACACTGGTGCAGAGGCGAATATCATTCCACAAACTCTCTTCAACAAATTAAAAAACACCAGTTTGAGAAAGACAACAACTAAACTATCAACATTCTCAACTCTACAATTATGCCACTTGGGAAAACTAGTCAATTGCCAGCTACTAAAGGAAAACAGTGAACAACAAAGCTTAGACTTTTACGTAATGGACTTCCAATGTACACCGTTACTTGGGCTTAAAGCTTGTCAGACACTTCAACTTGTGTCAAAAGTAGACTCAATTGATCAACAGTACATTTTAGAAACTGTGTTAAGTGATAATGACAACTTATTCCAAGGACTTGGCAAATTCGAAGGCAAATACCATATTGAAATTGATAAGAGCGTGCCGCCTGTGGTGAACGCGCCGAGAAACGTACCGTACACAATTTTGCCTAAACTAAAAAACAAACTAGATGATTTGGTTGAAGATGGCATATTAATACCTGTACAGGAAGCGACGGATTGGGTCAACAGTATTGTATTGACCGAAAATTAAAATGGCGATTTAAGAATATGTATAGACCCTCGCGATTTGAATAAGGCAGTCAAAAGGCATATCACTTCAAGATTCCAACGCTCAAAGATGTTACGTCACAACTGAGTGGGAAGAAAGTGTTCATAATCTTAGATGAAAAAGACGGCTACCATCAAGTTGAACTCGATGAAGAAAGCTCGTACTTATGTACCTTTCAAACGCCTTTTGGTCGTTATAGATATACACGTCTACCATTTGGACTGAAATCCAGCAGTGAAGTCTTTCAACTGAAAAACACTGAGACATTTGGTGGCATTGAAGGTGTATTTATGATAGCAGATGACATGATAATCGCCGCAGAAGATGAAAAGTGTCACGACGAAATTCTGCACAAAGTACTGAAAAGGGCTGAACAGAAGAATATTAAGTTCAACAAGGACAAAATTCAGTTCAAAGTCAACTCAGTAAAATACATGGGAAATATCATCAGCGAAGAAGGACTGAGGCCTGACCCAGATAAAATAAAAGCTATACTGGAAATGCCATCCCCTGAGGATAAGGCAGGTGTACAACGCCTCCTGGGGACAGTGAACTTTCTTGCACAATACATTCCCAATATGTCTGAAATTACCGCGCCTCTCAGAAACTTGCTACGCAAGGACAATCGTTTTATATGGGAACATGAACAAAAGAAGTCATTAGAACAAATAAAAACATTGCTAACAAAAGAACCTGTTCTGAGTTTCTATGACGTAACAAAGGAAGGTACAATACAAGCCGATGCCTCTCAAAATGGTATTGGTGCTTGCTTACTGCAAGACGGACATCCCATCGAGTACTCATCAAGAGCACTGACGGAAACTGAAATGCGGTACGCCATGATAGAGAAGGAATCACTGGCCGTAGTGTTCGCTACATCTAAGTATCATGCGTACATATATGGAAAAAACGTGAATGTACAAAGCGATCATAAACCTTTGGAAAGCATATTGAAGAAACCTCTAAGTGGATCACCGCCACGACTTCAAAGGATGTTATTACAGCTCCAGAAATATGATATAAATCTGAAATATACCCCTGGAAAGTACATGTTTGTAGCTGATACACTGTCACGTGCATATCTAAATGAGACGGATCCGGAAACGATGGAAAATGCTGAGGAACTGAACGTCACAGTTCACTCATTGATGCAAAATCACCCTATGGATGACAATCAAATGAATGAAATTAGGACAGCCACCGCAAATGACGAAACCCTCGTGCTACTGCATAAAACTGTCAACGAAGGATGGCCGCATCATATGAAAAGCCTTCCACTAACACTGCGACCATACTGGAATTTCAAAACATCAATACACATTATAGATGATGTTTTGTTCCTAGACAATCGAGTCATAATTCCAGAAGAAATGAGAAGTAAAATGCTGACCCTACTTCATGAAGGTCACATGGGAATGGTAAAAACAAAAGTCAGAGCCTGTGAGTCTATGTATTGGCCAGGAATGAAACATGACATTGAAAAAGCCTGTTCCACATGTGCGACGTGCAACAAGTATAAAAGGCAAAATCAAAAAGAGCCCCTGACGCAGCACGAAATACCACAAAGACCATTTCAGAAAGTAGGTGTCGACATATTTGAGTACAGAAACAAAGACTATGTCTTATGTGTGGACTATTTCAGTAAATTTGTGGAAATTAGAAAACTAAACGGGAAAAACGCCAAATCAGTACAAACGATGCTGTTAGCAATATTTGCTGTGCACGGCATTCCTGAGGAAGTTATTGCAAACAATATGCCGTTTAACAGCAGAGAGTTTAAACACTTTGCAAAAAACAATAACTTCAGTATAACCACAAGTAGCCCGACACACAGTCAAAGCAACGGCATGGCAGAACGATCGATTCAAACCGTGAAGAAATTGCTTAAAAAGGCATATGAAAATAGGAAAGACGAAAGCATCGCGCTTCTGGAATACAGAAATACGCCAGTGACAGGTTGTGGCTACTCTCCAGCACAGTTGTTGTTCAACTGAAGACTTCGGGATAAAATACCAACTAATTCAGCACTACTTGAACCACAAGTGCCCAAAGATGCTCACCAACAATTACTCAAATGCCAGGAGAAACAAAAGTTCTTCTATGATAAAAGGACAAAAATCTTGAAACCCCTGCAGGATGGTGATTCAGTACGCTACTGGAAAAATAAAGTGTGGGAAACTGCAGTCATTGATAGTAAACACTCCACACCAAGGTCGTATAACATTACAACAGAAAATGGCTTTAACCTTAAACGTAATGGACGATGATTACAATGGCCCGTTCACTAATGATCATGGAATAACAAACAGCCAACAGAGTCATAACTCAACTGACAACATTGACAGCTTAACAACATTCATTCTCTTTATGGACTACTCGAAGATTAATTAATCAAGAACATTTGTTTATGTTAATTATTATTCTTTCAAGAAAGGGAGATGTCATGGACTTCTTACAATCATTGATAATTAGCTTAGCTCCTCCTCTCTATCTGTCAATCATACATTGCAGGCTAGTGCCTCTCATACCATGCTGGTCAGTTCCTATCTTTAGCTTGTGTAGTAAACATCATAACATAACTCTTTGTCTCTCGTTATTATACTATACTAGTATAAACACCCACTCATTAATAATATATATATCAGAAGATATCACAATCGCAACAATCTAAGTTTGTATTTGTGGTGAAATCCGTACTTAAGTCAAATCGTAGTCCTACTCGGGTCAAATCGTACTCATTTTTTAAGAAAACCTGGACCATATTTTAATGTCTTTTTATTATTTAAAATGCATTACAACATTACTTGAAACTTCTTTTATTATAATAATAGATCAAATATAGTCAATAATCAACTGCAATTAGATTATTTCTAATGAAATAACATAATAAGTACGATTTGACATTTCAAAACGTCAATGAGTACGATTTGACCAAAATGAGAGTGATTTGACTTAAGTACGATTTGACTTAAGTACGATTTGACCGGATACCAACGTGATGATATGCATAACTAAGCTTGGTACCGATCATCCCTGAAAAGTTTCGATGAATTCTGGCCAGGAGTTCAGGCGAACGAGTCCAGACAAAATGTGTGTAGTTAAACCTTTAAAGGGCAATACAACCAGAACACGGCGACGATATGCACAACTAGACGTGGTACTAATCATTCCTAAAAAGTTTCGTTGAAATCTGGCCAGGTGTTCAGGAGAACTAGTCCGGACAAAGTTTGTGTATTAAAACCTTTAAAGTGCCATAACTCCGCCAGATCATTCAACCGGAGCACTGACAATATGTACAACTAGGCTAGGTACTGATAATGCCTGCACAGTTTCGCTGAAATCCGGCAAATGAAGGTTCTATCGTCTTCACGAGGCAAAATACAGCATCTTTGAACTAATTCAAGGGCCATAACTCCGGTGTTACTAATCCAATTTGGATGGTTTTCAACCTTGTATAAGATTTCATTGATAGTAACAATCTGGTAAAGATCGGATGAAAAATGAAGGCACTATCTTCCTAACGAGGCAAAATACAGCATTTTTAATTGAATCAAGGGCCATAACTCTGGTGTTACTGGTCTGATCTGGCTGGTTTTAGAACTCATTAGAGCTTTTATTGGTATCGACAATCATTTTAAGTTTGAAGAAGATCGGATCGAAGGCCCTACCGTGCTAACGAGGCCAAATTATAGCATATTTCAGAAATTCATGGGCCATAACTCCAGTGCAAATGGTCCGATCTGGCTGGTTCTCATCCGAGCTTTCATTGATATCAACAATCTGGTAAAGTTTAAAAAGATCGGATTAAAAATAAAGGCGCTAACGAGGCAAAATACTGCAATTTTAACTAAATCAAGGGCCATAACTCCGGTGTTACTGGTCCGAACTGGCTGGTTTTCAAACTCGTTCGAGCTTTCATTGATATCAACAATCTGGTAAAGTTTGAAACAGATTGGGTGAAAAATGAAGGACCTATCACATTAACAAGGCAAAATATAGCATATTTCAGAAATTCAAGGGCCATAACTCTGGTGTAAATGGTCCGATCTGGCTGGTTTTCGAACTCGTCTGAGCTTTCATGGATATCAACAATCTGGTAAAGCTTGAAAAAGATCGGATGAAAAATGAAGGCCCTATCGGGTTAACGAGGCAAATATAGCAATTTTAACGAAATTTTAGGGCCATATCTCCGGTGTTTCTGGTCCGAACTGGCTGGTTTTCGAACTCGTCCGACCTTTTATTGATATCAACAATCTTATAAAGTTTGAAAAAGATCAGATGAAAAATGAAGGCCCTATCGTGTTAACGAGGCTAAATTATAGCATATTACAGAAAATCAAGGACCATAACTCCGGTGTAGATAGCCTGATCTGGCTGGTTTTCGAACTCGTCCACACTTTCACTTTCATTGATATCAACAATTTGGTAACGTTTGAAAAAAGACTGGATGGAACATCAAGGCCCTATCGCGTTAACGAGGCAAACATAGCAATTTTAACTAAATCAAGGGCCTTAACTCCGGTGTTACCAGTCCCAAATGGCTGATTTAGGAAATCGTCCGAACTTTTATTAATATCAATAATCTGGTAAAGTTTGGAAAAGATCGGATGGAAAATGAAGGCCCTTAACGAGGTTAAAAAATATATTATAACTAAATCAAGGGCTATAACTCCGGTGTTACACGTCCGAACTCGCTGGTTTTCGAACTCTTCCGAGCTGTCATTGATATCAACAATCCGGTAAAGTTTGAAAAATATCGAATTAAAAATAAAGGTGCTATCGTGTTAACGAGGCAAAAGTTAACGAACGAACGGACGACGGGCAAGTCTCCAGCCCCTAAAAATTAGCAGTTTACAAAAACAAATTTAAATATTTATTAAATAATGACTTGTAAATATCCAAATATCCAAATTATGTATTGGAGTTTTACTATCTGAACCGAATACCAATGACTGATTTTTTCTTGCATATCATTGGATTTTTGTGCGTATATATCAGCTAATAAAGTTGGGCATGTTTATTTACACAAAGAAGTCCTGCAACTGTTGACATTATCTACACCTGCATGCTTAGATGTGTTTGTATTAATTTATGGGGTTTAATGTCTTTCATTAATATCAGGATGGTGTCTACTTGTAGCAGAGAGCTCAATGCCCAACTTTATATTGTTGCCACACATGAATACCAAGCTGTAGACACGTGACATGATATACCTTACCCAGCCACATTATACTGACACCGACCAGTCCTAGAACTGGTATGACCCAGCTGGGGATTGAACCCTCAACACCCCCTTGCAAGGAGGACGCTCTACCACTTGGCCATGCTGCGGTGTACACTACCAGTGTGGCCACATATAACTGTCATATTATTCTTATGATTTTCATATGATACCTATTATATGATACTTATATGATGCTTATATGATACCTATTATATCATTCTTATATGATTTTCATAAGATACCTATTATATGATACTTTTATGATTATCATATGATACCTATTATATGATACTTTTATGATTATCATATGATACCTATTATATGATAATTATATGATTCTCATATGATACCTATTATATGCTACTTATATGATTCTCCTATGATACCTATTATATGATACTTATATGAAAGGAGCAGTACATGATATATAATACCTTTTATAGAACAAGTCCAGCTTTATAAACAATGTATCAACCTTCAAAATTGACAGAAAAAACAACTTAAGAAATTAAACATTTGTTAAACATTGTTTCCTTCAACAATATCTTTTAAACTATGAGCGATACAACTTTCAATATTTGATCAGTGGGTGTATTAGGATATATATAGCACACCTTGGAAACTATAACTTGGAAAACTTAAGCATTTGCTCAACATTTGTTTTCTTTCAGCAATAATACAACTATAAGCTATACAACTTCAGGTTTGACCAGTAAGTGTACATGTATTACTTTGGTATTTACTTATTACTTCATCTATTATGACATTCCAGTAAATATTTTATTTAATACTTTGGTCACAGGTTTCTGATGCTCGACTTGACGGCCCCGGCCTTCTAGTTCAGATACTCAAAACAGATTGGTTATTACTAATTAAATTTCCTATCAATACCTCTCGTAATGACATCACATCTGTTTTTGGTCGTCATTGAATGCTACTTTTCCTGTTCGATTTTTATATCTGCTTCTAATGTTAACTGTTGAGACATCAATTTAAATGCCAGAAAACATGCAAACAAAAATGCAATATTGATTATGTTATTTAAAAACAAAGGCTACAAAGTTTTTGTAAGGTAAGAAAAACTATATTTCCAGCAGGTTTATTTTGTGCCTGGTAGATGAAAACCTGATGTTTGGGACTAAAAAAACATTGAAACCGCGAGCATACGCTAAGGCGCTGTTAAGTTCCACCCATCAGGAATTAAAACGCACACACACACATCAGTTGTAAGTACAGTTGATTCATCTTAAATAATCGGAAAATAAGTTTTGATTTATCATAAATAAATAAACAAAATATACAAATAAACAAGAATTTATTCAACTATTGTTACCACATGGTGTAAATGATTAACCAGAATTATCACCCGGTACAATACCGTTTGACATCCTGTCTGTCAACAGGCTGGATACAGTTTGCTGAAACGATTACATCCATAGGTAATGAATGGTTAATATATCATCTGCTCTATTTCATGAATATTTCATATCGCAGTTCCCTCCATCGTCTCCTGTCCCAGCTCCCTCCGTCGTCTCCTGTCCCAGCTCCTGTCCAAAATCCCTCCGTCGTATCTTGTCCCAGCTCCCTCCATCGTCTCCTGTCCCAGCTCCCTCCGCCGTCTCCTGTCCCAGCTCCTTCCGTCGTCTCCTGTCCCAGCTCCGTCCGTCGTCTCCTGTCCCAGCTCCCTCCATCGTCTCCTGTCCCAGCTCCCTCCGTCGTCTCCTGTCCCAGCTCCCTCCATCGTCTCCTGTCCCAGCTCCCTCAGCCGTCTCCTGTCCCAGCTCCCTCCATCGTCTCCTGTCCCAGCTCCCTCCATCGTCTCCTGTCCCAGCTCCCTCCGCCGTCTCCTGTCCCAGCTCCTTCCGTCGTCTCCTGTCCCAGCTCCGTCCGTCGTCTCCTGTCTCAGCTCCCTCCATCGTCTCCTGTCCCAGCTCACTCCGTCGTCTCCTGTCCCAGCTCCGTCCGTCGTCTCCTGTCCCAGCTCCCTCCGTCGTCTCCTGTCCCAGCTCCCCCCGTCGTCTCCTGTCCCAGCTCCCTCCGTCGCCTCCTGTCTCAGCTCCCTCCATCGTCTCCTGTCCCAGCTCACTCCGTCGTCTCCTGTCCCAGATCCCTCCGTCGTCTCGTGTCCCAATATAACCAACGGATGCTGATCAATGTCGATTCTTACGGATGGCGGAAGCTATACAGTACTGCTTCTACCCAGAAAAAATGGGATGGTCTGCTTCTACCACAAAATAACAAATTGACCGTCATATAATGTCCGAACATATGCTAAAATGACATAAAACGACTTTCAAACAAACAAAAATAATCAATACACGTAATCTATGTTTGCTATGAGTTGTTTAGCTCGAGTCACAATTTGTCGACCATAACAGGTATTTGGGTGTTAAGGAACCATCCCATAAACCATACAAATATGTTTTTGGGAACGACCCCAAATATCATATTCACGGATGTTGGGGCATCACCCCATACACCACACGAATGGCTGCAGACGACCCCATATACCATCCACACGGATGTTGGAGCACCACCCCATACGACCCCATATACCATCCACACGGATGTTGGAGCATCACCCCATACACCAAACGAATGCTGCAGACGATCCCATATACCATCCACACGGATGTTGGGGCACCACCCCATACACCACACGAATGGCTGCAGACCACCCCATATACCATGAACACGGATGTTGAAGCACCACCCCATACACCACACGAATGCTGCAGACGATCCCATATACCATCCACACGGATCTTTGGACACACCCTTACACAACACGAATGGCTGCAGACGACCCCATATACCATTCACACGGATATTGGAGCACCACCCCATACACCACACGAATGGCTGCAGACGACCCAATATACCATCCACACGGATGTTGGGGCACCACTCCATAGACCACATGAATGGTTGCAGACGAACCCATATACCATCCACACGGATGTTGGGGCACCGCCCCATACACCACACGGATGCTGCAGACGACCCCATATATACCATCCACACGGATGTTGGGGCACCACCCATATACCACACGAATGGGTGCAAAATTAAAATAGTTAACAGAAGAAAGTTAGTTGGCAGAATAAGTAATATTTAAATTTACATTATGTATAATGCGTGATGGAGCATAAGGCATGAATACGTTTACAGTATTATATGTCACATGATCGACGCTTTAAATAAATGCATAATACAGAAAATTTAATAAAATTTAATTTAATAATATTTACAATAACAAAAATTCACATAGATAGAATCGTCATTAATCAACTACTAGCGCTAAAAACCCATATGTGGAAATAGTTACATATAAATCATTTACGGAGTAAATAATAATATGATAGACAATATACTTAATCAATAACTTATGTGAAATCCCGATGTTGTATCTAATATATCAGTTAGGTAGTCTATGAACATAAACAGCCATATAGCGAGTAAAAGACAGACGGAATAAATATCATTTTAATATAATAGTTAATAAGTAAAGTTGATTTGGGATATTATCACGTCGTCAAAACATTCATGTTACAATATAGAGATTATATTAATACGATACAACACGTCATGGTAATTAAGGATAATCAAAACATATATTATAACATAGCACGTCACATCATCAAAACGATAATGTGACATTATATAGATGAAAGTAAAAATAAAATAATTAAGATGATATTTAAAAGTTAACACCAATTCAATTTATATCACAAGCCTACGCTGGTCAGTAAAATTCACCTCTAAGAACCACCAATGTACTTCAATGGACCATTCTAAATTTGTCTATTCGAAACATACACTGTTCAATGCGGATGTGTTTTTTCACGCAGAAATAAATATTTGGAACTTTGGATTACTATGTCATAATGAGAGAGGTAAATAACTTTTATAAATGAATCCACTATAAATGGTTTAGATATATACGCTACATAGCTGGGATACGTACATATATACACGAAAACGTACATTATGAATACATAAAAAGAACGCATAGTCTAATAGCAATTGTCAAGAACCACACAGCGTCGTAAAATAGCATTTACTTAAGGTTGTTACTCGTATATGTAATACTATAACAATCATTATAGTGAAAATTACAGAATCATGTTGAATAATATGACAAGCAAACGTCAGTGTTCTGGTGGCAACATATCTAGATGTCAGGTACATGTATGCACATGTATGTGCAGGTGTGTCTGCGTGTATATGCATGCGGATGTGTGCATGCATGTATGTGTATATGTACATGTGTATGTATGTGTGTATATGTGTATGCATATATATATGTGTGTATGACTATGTGCACAACATGACATGCCGTTAAACCACAATCAATCTTATTATTATTTTTCAGTCGATAAAAGACGCTTCAGTTTGCAATCTTGATATTTTGTTACATAAGTATTGGCTACCATTAGCAGTGAGGATTATGACGTCATATATAAGCTTTAAACTGCCAATTATACCTTCCAAGGGTATAGATGTTAGCCTTTTGATTCTACAATAGGAGTGAGGCATTCTCTTCTATATAATTTTTCAAAAACAGCTTTGACATAAATCATTAGCAAACTGAACCGACACATGTAGTACAATTATAATTAGTTAGAGCGCTCTTACTTGTATATGTATTTATATCGATATTGTATATATTAATGTAACCATGATACATATAATGTGGAAACAAAATATAAACTTTGTAAATAAAATATTTAATGTGTACATAACATGTCTTAGATGTCGAAAATATCCAACTATACAATAGTTACAATACATATTTTGTCAAATGGTATTATAATGTCCCATTGTATGACTGCGACAAACTATACATAAGATAGACACATGACGATAGATTCGACAGAGACAGAGTTTATTTCCATCGTGGAGTATTGAACTTTTAGGTGGAGATAGAACGTAGTTTCAGAGCTTAGTTATGCGAGACATTGAGACAAACTATGTTTGTCACATGAATATAAGACCAGTGTAAATTGGCCCTTGTATTATAACCACTCCATAGACCACATGAATGGTTGCAGACGAACCCATATACCATCCACACGGATGTTGGGGCACCGCCCCATACACCACACGGATGCTGCAGACGACCCCATATATACCATCCACACGGATGTTGGGGCATCACCCATATACCACACGAATGGGTGCAGACGACTGCATATACCCTTCACACGGATGTTGGAGCACCACCCCATACACCACACGAATGGCTGCAGACGATCCAATATACCATCCACACGGATGTTGGGGCACTACTCCATAGACCACATGAATGGTTGCAGACGAACCCATATACCATCCACACGGATGTTGGGGCACCACCCCATACACCACACGGATGCTGCAGACGACCCCATATATACCATCCACACGGATGTATGGGGTTGGGGCACCACCCCATATACCACACGAATGGCTGCAGACGACCCAATATACCATCCACACGGATGTTGGGGCACCTCTCCATAGACCACATGAATGGTTGCAGACGAACCCATATACCATCCACACGGATGTTGGGGCACCACCCCATACACCACACGGATGCTGCAGACGACCCCATATATACCATCCACACAGATGTTGGGGCACCACCCATACACCACACGAATGGGTGCAGACGACTGCATATACCCTTCACACGGATGTTGGAGCACCACCCCATACACCACACGAATGGCTGCGGACGACCCAATATACCATCCACACGGATGTTGGGGCACCACTCCATAGACCACATGAATGGTTGCAGACGACCCCATATACCATCCACACGGATGTTGGGGCACCACCTATACACCACACGGATGCTGCAGACGACCCCATATATACCATCCACACGGATGTTGGAGCACCACCCCATACACGACACGAATGGCTGCCGACGATCCCATATACCATCCACACGGATGTTGGGGCACCACCCCATACACCACACGAATGGCTGCAGACGACTCCATATACCCTTCACACGGATGTTGGAGCACCATCCCATACACCACACGAATGGCTGCAACCAGTTCTCTATTTTGTACGGCCATATAATAATGTATTTATGCCGATTAAAATTAAAGGTTTATTCACCGGTTCCTAAAATTACCCGTGATTAAATATGCGTAAAGTGAATTATGAGTTGTTAACTTTTAATTCGACGCTCCAGTTGTGGGCTTTGGCATGGCTAGTTAGAGACGTTTATATTGTGTCTACAGAGTTAGGATTCTCAAAATATGTAAGTTATAAATGTCGTAACATTTGACTGTTGTTGGCGGGATGGCTACTTTAAAGTGAAATCCGACAATCTTAATGGAGCACACGGCAATCTTGAAGTTTGTATCAAGCATTAGCATTGCAAGATGGGTCGTCAGATATGACTGGTTTTCAAACATTTCCAGCTTTTATTAAAATAATCATTAATGGGTGTAGCAATTTTAAAAAAAATATGTGGGCCATAATAGTTACTAGTCCGACATGGCTAGTTTTTGAATTCGTCCACGCTTTTTTCTATGACCGAGGTAACTACATAAAACAAAATATTTAAAAAATAAATAAATGACCGTGGGTGGGAGGAGGTTTGGTGGGTAGAAGGGGAGGATGAGGTGCGAGTGTGGTGGGAGGAGGTGTTGTGGGAGGAGGTGTGGTGGGTAGAAGGGGAGGATGAGCTGCGAGTCAGATTTGACTCGTTTTCAAAATTATCAGAGCTTGTGCCATGGTATAAACTTATCAGAGCTTGTACCATGATATAAACTTTTATCAGAGCTTGTGCCATGATATAAACTTGTCAGAGCTTGTGCCATGATATAAACTTATCAGAGCTTGTGCCATGGTATAAACTTATCAGAGTTTGTGTCACGATATAAACATTTTGAACACGTTTGGTTGGTAAAGATCAAACGAAAAATGTAGGAGTTAAGAGCGTTAACAAAGTTTAGAATTTTTTTTTTTTACTAATTCAAGGGCCTTTATTCTGCAGTCTCTAACCCGACATGGCTAATTTCCCAGTTTGTTCACACTTTCTTCTATGACCGTAATAACTTCATAAAACATGGCGGTATAGGTCAGGTATGGATAGTTCTCAAACTTGTCAAACGTTTATTGGTATTAACATTCTAAACAAGTTTGGTAAACATATCTAATGACAAATTAAGGAACTACAGCATTGCCAAACGCAGCACTTTTCAATCAAGCACGGTCCACAGCTGTGCTGTTTCTGCTCAAATTTGGGTAGTTATTAAACTTGTTCAAACTTACATTGATAGAAACACTCCGACCAAGTGCGGAAAAGATCAGATGAAAATAGCTGGAGATTTAACATAGCAAAATATACATAATAAATATATAGCTGGTGACACCAATCATATCTACAGGTTTTTCAAAATTGTCCAAAGCTTTAACATTGTTATTATCATTGTTATTATTATCAACAAGCTGGCCGAGTTTGGTAACGATCGGATGGATTAAAGGTGCGACCATTCATTGATTTAAAACATCTAGCAACGTTTAGTAAAGATCAGATGAAAAGTAAATGCACTGTCGTCTGGCCGCGGCAACATATAGCATATTTGATAAAGGAAAATCAAGGGCCATAACTCTGGTGTTACTAGTGCTCGTCTGATTTGCTGGATTTATTGATAGCTCTATCAACAATCTGGCCAAGTTTGGTAAGGATCATGTGAATATTGAAGGCACTATCGTCTTTACACAACACAATATAGAATATTCAACTTAATCAAGGGCCCTAACTCCGATGTTACTAATCCAATCTTGTCCGAGCTTTCAATGATAACAGATGTGGCCAAGCTTTTAAAGATCAGATGAAAAAATGAAGGCCCTATCATCTTAACGAGACTTTTAACAAACAAAATGTCCATAACTCCGTTGTTAATGGTCCGATCTAACTGATTTTCGAACTTATCCCAGCTTTCATTGATAGCAAAAAACGTCATTGGTTGTCCGTGTTATTGTCCAAAGGCTAAGCAGTCACTATGGACTTTATTTTACGAAAATGACTCTTCATTTGAAGATTATGCATTGAAATATAAATGTCACTGGCTGATCAGTTTCGTCGGGAGAAACAAAATTGAAAGGCCTTATTCTTTTAATTACATGTAATTGTTAACGGAAGCACTGATGTACATACGACGGACCAAAGGCCATCATAATAGTTCTCCATGTCTTCGATCATTTGAGCTAAAACACATTTCTGGATTGAAAATTCAAAACACAAATACCGATTAGATTTGGTAAACTTTATTTTGCAATAACGGCAAATTTGACACAGTGTCGTCTGCTGCATACATGTGTCTCCAATTCCTCGCCACATCAAAAGCGTCATCGTCTGTATCGTTTGTGCGCATGCTCGTAACTTTGTGATTTATCAGCATGGCAAGATGAATGAGTATGAAGGCGAGTATAAATGCGAGTATTGCACTGGCCCCAGTTATCGACTGGAGGAGTAACGATGTCTTTATTTCACCGTATTGAAGGCAAAAGTCAAATGCCGCTGAAAGAATGAACGCTTCACTTGCTTGCACAGCTATAGAGACCCATGTTGTGATAGCTGAAAGAAAGAAAACAGTGAATAGAAATATGATAAATAAATAAATAACAAAAAAAAACATTTGAGCGCGGTTTAGCTAATAGTGTTATTGGCCGTTCCTGGCACAGTTGGCTATTTTAGCCAAAATGTATTACTTCAAAAGTTATGTTGAAAAGTAAAAAGCCCTTAATACATGTACCTTCATATTTGCCTGTTATATATTTATTCTGCCGCGGACTTTCAAAAAGACTGGACATTTCATTTATCATCTAATGTTCCTAATCTATAACATAAATAACAATCCATAAAACAATAGTAATATTTTTCGATTCTGTTTAATATTACCAGTTTTAAAAGAACTTTGTTCAAGATTGCATCGTGAAACATATTCTCAACTCCGAATGGTTCTGAACGAGTTTAGCTGTGAGAAATCTCATAGCTCTTATGATTTGATATTCAGGCATACTATAGCACTATCATATTAACATCAGACATATTTGTAGACCGGGACTACATCATGATGATCATATTAACATCAGACATATTTGTAGACTGGGACTACATCATCATGACCATATTAACATCAGACATAGTTGTATACTGGGACTACATCATCATGACCATATTAACATCAGCCATAGTTGTAGACTGTGACTACATCATCACTATCATATTAACATCAGACATAGTTGTAGGCTGGGACTACATCATCATGATCATATTAACATCAGACATAGTTGTAGACTGTGACTACATCATCACTATCATATTAACATCAGACATAGTTGTAGGCTGGGACTACATCATCATGATCATATTAACATCAGACATAGTTGTAGACTGGGACTACATCATCATGACCATATTAACATCAGACATAGTTGTAGAATGGGACTACATCATCATGATCATATTAACATCAGACATAGTTGTAGGCTGGGACTACATCATCATGATCATATTAACATCAGACATAGTTGTAGACTGGGACTACATCATCATGACCATATTAACATCAGACATAGTTGTAGGCTGGGACTACATCATCATGATCATATTAACATCAGACATAGTTGTAGACTGGGACTACATCATCATGACCATATTAACATCAGACATATTTGTAGACTGGGTCTACATCATCATGACCATATTAACATCAGACATATTTGTAGACTGGGACTACATCATCATGATCATATTAACATCAGACATATTTGTAGACTGGGTCTACATCATCATGACCATATTAACATCAGACATATTTGTAGACTGGGAATACATCATCATGACCATATTAACATCAGACATATTTGTAGACTGGGACTACATCATCATGACCATATTAACATCAGACATAGTTGTAGACTGGATCTACATCATCATGACCATATTAACATCAGACATATTTGTAGGCTGGGAATACATCATCATGATCATATTAACATCAGACATATTTGTAGACTGGGACTACATTATCATGACCATATTAACATCAGACATATTTGTAGACTGGGAATACATCATCATGATCATATTAACATCAGACATATTTGTAGACTGGGACTACATCATCATGACCATATTAACATCAGACCTATTTGTAGACTGGGACAACATCATCATGAACCTATTAACATCAGACATATTTGTAGACTGGGACTACATCATCGTGAACATATTAACATCAGACATAGTTGTAGACTGGGACTACATCATCATGACCATATTAACATCAGACATATTTGTAGACTGTGACTACATCATCATTATCATCATCATGATCATATTAACATCAGACATATTTGTAGACTGTGACTACAGCACACAAAGACCAGACTAGATTTGGTAAAAGTAGAAATGGAATTAAGCAGTCACAGAACGCATTCAAGACAGGTGACAATTGCAAGGATAATTAGAACATACGCGCACCACAAACATAAAATGGTGGACAACAGGAACAGTCAGTGGCAAAAGGCGGATGGAGGTTTAAAGCAGGTTGTATGCTGTTCCATGACTCACTCTTACAGGTTGTATGCTGTTCCATGACTCACTCTTACAGGTTGTATGGTGTTCCATGACTCACTCTTACAGGTTGTATGGTGTTCCATGACTCACTCTTACAGGTTGTATGCTGTTCCATGACTCACTCTTACAGGTTGTATGGTGTTCCACGACTCACTCTTACAGGTTGTATGCTGTTCCATGACTCACTCTTACAGGTTGTATGGTGTTCCATGACTCACTCTTACAGGTTGTATGGTGTTCCATGACTCACTCTTACAGGTTGTATGCTGTTCCATGACTCACTCTTACAGGTTGTATGGTGTTCCACGACTCACTCTTACAGGTTGTATGCTGTTCCATGACTCACTCTTACAGGTTGTATGGTGTTCCATGACTCACTCTTACAGGTTGTATGCTGTTCCATGACTCACTCTTACAGGTTGTATGGTGTTCCATGACTCACTCTTACAGGTTGTATGGTGTTCCATGACTCACTCTTACAGGTTGTATGGTGTTCCATGACTCACTCTTACAGGTTGTATGCTGTTCCATGACTCACTCTTACAGGTTGTATGGTGTTCCACGACTCACTCTTACAGGTTGTATGCTGTTCCACGACTCACTCTTACAGGTTGTATGGTGTTCCATGACTCACTCTTACAGGTTGTATGCTGTTCCATGACTCACTCTTACAGGTTGTATGGTGTTCCATGACTCACTCTTACAGGTTGTATGCTGTTCCATGACTCACTCTTACAGGTTGTATGGTGTTCCACGACTCACTCTTACAGGTTGTATGCTGTTCCATGACTCACTCTTACAGGTTGTATGGTGTTCCATGACTCACTCTTACAGGTTGTATGCTGTTCCATGACTCACTCTTACAGGTTGTATGGTGTTCCATGACTCACTCTTACAGGTTGTATGGTGTTCCATGACTCACTCTTACAGGTTGTATGCTGTTCCATGACTCACTCTTACAGGTTGTATGGTGTTCCACGACTCACTCTTACAGGTTGTATGCTGTTCCATGACTCACTCTTACAGGTTGTATGGTGTTCCATGACTCACTCTTACAGGTTGTATGCTGTTCCATGACTCACTCTTACAGGTTGTATGGTGTTCCATGACTCACTCTTACAGGTTGTATGGTGTTCCACGACTCACTCTTACAGGTTGTATGGTGTTCCATGACTCACTCTTACAGGTTGTATGGTGTTCCACGACTCACTCTTACAGGTTGTATGGTGTTCCATGACTCACTCTTACAGGTTGTATGGTGTTCCATGACTCACTCTTACAGGTTGTATGGTGTTCCATGACTCACTCTTACAGGTTGTATGGTGTTCCATGACTCACTCTTACAGGTTGTATGGTGTTCCATGACTCACTCTTACAGGTTGTATGGTGTTCCATGACTCACTCTTACAGGTTGTATGGTGTTCCATGACTCACTCTTACAGGTTGTATGGTGTTCCATGACTCACTCTTACAGGTTGTATGGTGTTCCATGACTCACTCTTACCCTAAACGTTATTTAACAATACTGGTCCAGACCTGCTGTCATACTCATGATTGCGAGACAACTATTGAGTTGTTCACTGTCCAAGGGCAAGTAAAAAAAAAATCTACTTATACTCGATTGTTATAAGGACAGACCGTAGTAGACACAACGGGATGGACGGTTGGAAGCACTGAGGGAAAACACTTACCAGACACTATAATGCCTGCAGACAAACCGTAGTAGACAAGGCGGGATGGACGGTTGGAATCACTGAAGGTGAACACTTACCAGACACTATAATGCCTGCAGACAAACCGTAGTAGACAAGGCGGGATGGACGGTTGGAAGCACTGAGGGAAAACACTTACCAGACACTATAATGCCTGCAGACAAACCGTAGTAGACAAGGCGGGATGGACGGTTGCAATCACTGAGGGAGAACACTTACCAGACACTATAAGGACTGCAGACAGACCACCACAGTAGACAAGGCGGGATGGACGGTTGGAAGCACTGAGGGAAAACACTTACCAGACACTATAATGCCTGCAGACAAACCGTATTAGACAAGGCGGGATGGACGGTTGGAAGCACTGAGGGAAAACACTTACCAGACACTATAATGCCTACAGACAAACCGTAGTAGACAAGGCGGGATGGACGGTTGGAATCACTGAGGGAGAACACTTACCAGACACTATAATGACTGCAGACAGACCACCACAGTAGACAAGGCGGGATGGACGGTTGAAAGCACTGAGGGAAAACACTTACCAGACACTATAATGCCTGCAGACAAACCGTAGTAGACAAGGCGGGATGGACGGTTGGAAGCACTGTGGGAGAACACTTACCAGACACTATAAGGACTGCAGACAGACCACCACAGTAGGCAAGGCGGGATGGACGGTTGTTGGAATCACTGAAGGTGAACACTTACCAGACACTATAAGGACACGAGGTGGGATGAACGGTTGAAAGCACTGAGGGGGGACACTTACCAGACACTATAAGGAATGCAGGCAAACCGTAGTAGACAAGGCGGGATGGACGGTTGGAAGCACCGAGGGAGAACACTTATCAGACACTATAAGAACAGCACGACAGACCGTAGAAGACAAGGCGGGATGGAAGGATGGAAGCACTGAAGGAGAACACTTACCCGACACTATAATGACTGCAGACAGACCGTAGTAGACAAGGCGAGATGGACGGTTGGAAGCACTGAGGGCGAACACTTACCAGACACTATAAGAACAGCACGACAGACCGTAGTAGACAAGGCGGGATGGACGGTTGGAAGCATTGAGGGAGAACACTTACCAGACACTATGAGGACTGCAGACATACCGTAGTAGACAAGGCGGGATGGACGGTTGGAAGCACTGAAGGCGAACACTTACCAGACACTATAATGACTGCAGACAGATCGTAGTAGACAAGGCGGGATGGACGGTTGGAAGCACCGAAGGCGAACACTTACCAGACACTATAATGACTGCAGACAGATCGTAGTAGACAAGGCGGGATGGACGGTTGGAAGCACTGAGGGAGAACACTTACCAGACACTATAATGACTGCAGACAGATCGTAGTAGACAAGGCGGGATGGACGGTTGGAAGCACCGAAGGCGAACACTTACCAGACACTATAATGACTGCAGACAGATCGTAGTAGACAAGGCGGGATGGACGGTTGGAAGCACCGAAGGCGAACACTTACCAGACACTATAATGACTGCAGACAGACCGTAGTAGACAAGGCGGGATGGACGGTTGGAAGCACTGAGGGAGAACACTTACCAGACACTATAAGAATAGCACGACAGACCGTAGTAGACAAGGCGGGATGGACGGTTGGAAGCACTGAGGCAGAACACTTACCAGACACTATAAGAACAGCACGACAGACCGTAGTAGACAAGGCGAGATGGACGGTTGGAAGCACTGTGGGAGAACACTTACCAGACACTATAAGGACTGCAGACAGACCGTAGTAGACAAGGTGGGATGGACGGTTGGAAGCACTGAAGGAGAACATGACGCCCATACTCAGCAATATGCACGTTATCAGAGTGACGAGACCATTTGGCAGAATACTTGTTACTAGCATAGTTTTACCTGAAAATAAATGAAACGAAAATGTGTTGATGTATATAATAAAGTGTATACCTGACAATCATTCATGGATTTAAGATGTGTGAGACCCTTTGGAAGAAATAAACACTATTTCCTTCGAAAATGCGATTTCATACTATTTCGTTGTTCAGACCATTTGTGTTATTCACATCACCTTGTTATTCGTTATTCCGACCCTCTCATTATTCAGACCATATTGTTATTCAGACCCTCTTGTTATTCAGACCCTCTTTGGCTTCAACTGCGATCAGAATCTTCTTCATTTTGAAACACAATATTTTGCAAAAAATATATTATTTCTACATTAAACACCATGCTCGTCTTCGGTTTCAAAAGCAAACTAGCTGTTTCTGCTTATACAATTATGCATGTTTATGCAAATGTAACGATCTTGTGTGGTACTGAAGTCAATCATAATTGGATAAAACGTAATCTCCGCGACTATTTACAACGTATTCTAATGATTTACCATTAACTGTACACAGAGAGTACTATTTCGTCGCCATCTGACATGATCATTAATGTTCTGCATAGGCTTTGAAGGCAATACTTTTATAGTTAGGTTATTGTACGAAGAAATACTAAATGAATGTTGTTCCGGCGGAGTTGTCAGGGGCCAAAATATTGGAGTCCCAATTATATTTCTCTTTATAAATTAAATAAACTTGTTAATTGTACGAGAATACATTTATATTGGTTTCGTTAGATATAAATTGCTTGATGATCCGTTTTTCATATTAAATCAGAGATCTAAAAAGTAGGCGTCTCTGGTTAAATTAATTCTATATAATAATCGGGTTGTTTGTCCAAAGATGTAAGCAAACCATAACAAGCATTGATGTATCTAAGGGTAAAGAACCTTTTTCACAATAAAGTCCCTATCGCGCCATCAACCGGCAAAGTTTCCACCAGATGTATACTGTTTCGAAAACTACTGACGACATATTTTGGAAATCCGTACTCCATAGCCACAATATAAACGGCTTTAACCAGCCACGCCAAAACGCCAAACTGTAACATTGAATAAAAGTTTCATTTTACGCATACTCTAATCTCGAGTATTTTAAGTACCCGTGAATAAACCTATACTTTTTTTATCGGCATATATACATTAGTTTATGACCTGAACGCCTGTATAGGGTTTGGATAAATGATTTTGTATGAGAAGTCATAACCGTCTAAATGTGGATATTTACAAACCATTCAATCATAAAGCCAGTAATTATGTAGGGGAAATAACCCTGAAAGTAATGTGGCAAATATCGACAGTGCTGCCGCCATCGTACCGTACCACTTTGCAACGTAATGAAATCAGTTTCTGTCGAACGGATTGTGTTTGCATTGCACCGACTTTGTTTTCGTCCGATTATTTGACTAAATGTGTCTGCGTTAAACTGACTCATATTGCACCATACTGATTTACTTGGCTGAGTATCACTTCACATTTTTCGATGAATAACTTAAGTTTTCATCGTACCGACTTGTATTTTATTGTATTGCATTAGTTTTTTTGTCAAACGGTTTGTCATTGCACTGAATGATTTCTATTTGCGTCGCATGGTTTGACATTTTACACCGTATCATTTCACTTCGAACCGTATTAATTCACTTTGTAACGAATGAACGGAGTTTACACGTCGCATCGAATCAATACGTACGTCATCAAATGACTTCATGTTGAATTAAACGGCCTGTCATAAAACACGATTTAAATACATTTTCAAACATATATTACAGCTTCAGGCAATATTTCATTACGTTATGTACATGTAGTATGGTAGTATGCCTATGGCAGAAGTATAAGTTTGTATATTGCCTGTGGCGCGGTGTCTTGATAGATGACAGCATGAAAGAGATCTTGCCTCGAGGCATAACATACATGACATATGCGCGGTTTTGTTTTGTTCTTCTCTGACATACATGATGAGGACGATAACAACGGTGGTGATTTACTGACTACAGTCACATGGTAGGTATAATCAATGATAATGTATACTCAGTTGCAAAAGAAACTGGACACTTAGAATTTTTTTCTTTACAACCTATCCTCTTTATCAAGCGACAGTCCTTTAATAATTCGACCTATTGAAAAACAAATGACAACATGATATTGGCAATGGAATGATAAAAACTTTGGTACCAAACATGGCATAATCATTTTGGAAACTGTCAATTTAATTCCAAAAAACCTTTATACAATTAATTCTAAACAAAACTCAGTGTCCACTTTCTTTTGCAACTGAGTATAGAACACAATCATCAATATATACTCTGACAGTACATTTTAAAACGTAACACTTGATATTTTTTGAATTTCTAGAGATGACTTGAAGTCTTCGAGCAAAATGAGTTTTAACTAAAGGTTATAATAGCGTAAATGAGTCTCCATTGCACTTCCATAGTAAAGTTAGAATGTTGACAACCTGTTAAAAACTCAAACCTCGTTAGAATTCTGGGAAACTTACTTTATCATGCAAATAAACATGTCTGCTATTAAACATCAACAAGGAAATAGAGGGTTTAATACCTTCTAAGAAACATTTCTTCAGCTGTATACTAACACCGGGTCAAAGGTCAACACTATTTTTACCCCTTGCAATTTCATACCCTGTCTACTTTCACTTCTCAAATTTATATCAAAAACTGTCAAAAACATGATGAGCTGCATTTTCAAATATCAACAACATGTCCAGAATACAGTTACAGCCAAAAAATAACAGGAAACTGCACTAAAAAAAGTTTTTAAAGAAAAAAAGATTAGCACTCTTTAATACAGAACTACTTTCGATGCACCAGGCGAGCACATCCTGTTGATTTAGTGCAATTAGACCTAAAGAAGTACAGCAATTCTTATGCAACCGTTTATCACCATACGTTAACCTTTGGGACAAAGAGACTTGATTATAATCGAAAATCATTTTTGTTGCATTTTTAAATGTACTGATTCATGGATATACATGTACCCTGGATTTGAAACTCCCTATATGCCCCTTGTTAATAACCGATTTATCCGCCGAATGGCCAATAAATTGGTTCCCTGATTATTCTGCGGTAAACAACAGGGTACCAGTCAGTGCGGCGCGATCGATTATCCTGAAATGAGTTGATGCTGACATACAAATGAATTATTAACATACTACTTCACTATCTATTTCAAATATCGAGGTAAGTTATTTAAATCTGCAAGTAATGCTTTTAATTTATTGAAAAAAATGATGGAATTCATACTATAACTTGGGTATTAGCGGCGAAAATACGCTCGATAGCTGTGTTGATTTTCTTTTTCTACAGTTTTCGCCAATATACACATTCTAAGAGAAACTCCTGTTTTATTTATGTTCGATATTCAAAATAATTATTTCTTTGTATTGCCATTGTTGTGTAGATTTGAATGACGGCCTTGGATTTCTGTATAGCCTTTGTTTTGTTCTCAAATTACGCAGTTGAATTTGGTTGAAATTGGTTGAAAATTCATAAATAAAACCGCTTTTATTTTTCATAAAAATGTATACACATTCTAAGTGAAACTCCTGTTTTATTTATGGTTCGATATTTAAAGTAATTATTCCTTTGTATTGCCATTATTGTGTAGATTTGAATGACGGCCTTGGATTTCTGTATAGCCTTTGTTTTGTTCTCAGATTACGCAGTTGAATTTGGTTGAAATTGGTTGAAATTGGTTGAAAATTCATAAATAAAACCGCCTTTAATTTTCATAAAAATGTATACACATTCTAAGTGAAACTCCTGTTTTATTGACACGTTTGACTTTAGGGGTACTTGCGTGCAATAAAACAGAAATATTATATCGAAAACCAACATCCTGTTATTTGGAACACAAAACAACCCTTTGAATTATACCTGTTACCGCCCTTCTAAGGGGACAATATGCCGAAATATCGCGCACGACCATCTTGTATATTCGGTATGACACCTCTGACTTAGGGGTGGAAGGGTGTAATAAAATGTATGTAGATCTATGACTGAGTGTACACATAGGCCATGAGCCTTACACATTTTTGTTACCATCTCAAGGGACACATTCTTACTAGTACCATGTTATTAAGTACCTTGTAGAGAAACAACATATCCATGATAGCAGTGTAAACAGGGTAGCTGATTCCTGTTATTAGAGCTATCCCACCCTTTTTGAATAAAAATCTGGTTTCTTTAATAAAAAAATCATTTTCTCTGAAACCACAAGAGCTACAGGTCTAATATTTTGCATGTTAAATAAGGTTATGGTTCTCTACCAAGTATTTTTAAAATGGTGACCCTGGGGTAAAATATGGTCCAACCCCGGGGGTAACAGTTTTACAAAGAGCTATGAAGGAAAACTTTAATAAAATCTTCTTATTTAAAACCGCAAAAGCTAAATGTCCAATATTTTGCATGTAGCATGAGCTTATGGTCCACTAGCAAATGTGTTAAAATGGTGACCCTGGGGTCATATTTGGCCCCGCCCTAGATGTCATATATTTACATAGAGTCATATAGAGACATCTTTACCGTTCTCTGAAAAAACAAAATAAAAAGCAGCGGTCTAATATTTTGCATGTAAAATAAGCTTATGGTTCTCTACCAGTTTTATTCAAATCATGACCCTGGGTCAAATATGGCCCGGTCCCGGGAGTCACAGTTTTACAAAGAGTTCTATAGGAAAGGCTATATGCATCTTTTTCTCTGGAACTACAAGAGCTAGAGGTCTAAAACGTTGCATGTAGCGTAAGGTTATTGTCCCCTACCAAATTATTTTTAAATTCATGGCAAAAAAAGAAGAAGGCATTTTACGGTTATACTGTTCCTTTTTAGGTGTTTATAATACAAAGTTGCACTCTTAACTGTAGTAGAACCGGTGTGTCAGACATAGCTTATAGAGTATAAATCTGTAAATCTAACCGTGATCAATAAATGTGAATAAACACTGAAAAGGTGATCCCTTGGAAGAAACAAACACAAACAAGAGAGAAAAGTACCAGACTCGGTTTTATTGAGTCTGTTCATGAGAGGTAATTATAAGATGCAACACCTCTCACGCCTCCTAGCACCGGCTTCAGCGATATTCTACTTAAAAGCAACACGGAATGGGCTTGATGATCCAAAAGGACCAGTAAATAATAACATACTGATTTGTAGTCGGGGCTACATTTTACGGCAATTGTGCAGTTTTGTCTATAGTGTAATTGTGCGGTTTTGTCTGTGCAGTTTTGTCTATAGAGTACGGTAATTGTGCAGTTTTGTCTATAGTGTAATTGTGCAGTTTTGTCTATAGTGTAATTGTGCAGTTTTGTCTATAGAGTACGGTAATTGTGCAGTTTTGTCTATAGTGTAATTGTGCAGTTTTGTCTATAGTGCACGGTAATTGTGCAATTTTGTCTATAGTATAATTGTGCAGTTTTGTCTGTGCAGTGTTGTCTATAATGTACGGTAATTGTGCAGTTTTGTCTATAGTGTACGGTAATTGTGCAATTCTGTCTATAGTGTAATTGTGCAGTTTTGTCTATAGTGTAGTTGTGCAGTTTTGTCTATAGTGTAATTGTGCAGTTTTATATAGAGTGTAATTGTGCAGTTTTGTCTATAGAGTACGGTAATTGTGCAGTTTTGTCTATGGTGGAATTTTTCAGTTTTGTCTATAGTGTATGGTAATTGTTCAGTTTTGACTACAGTGAATGGTTATTGTGCAGTTTTGACTATAGTGAATGGTTATTGTGCAGTTTTGACTATAGTGTATGGTTATTGTGCAGTTTTGACTACAGTGTATGGTAATTGTGCCGTTTTGACTATAGTGTATGGTTATTGTGCAGTTTTGACTATAGTGTATGGTTATTGTGCAGTTTTATCTATAGTGTACGGTGAGTGTGCAGTGTTGCCTATAGTGTGCGGTATTTTCAGTTTTGTCTAAAGTGTACGGTAATTTTGCAGTTTTGTCTATAGTATAATTGTGCAGTTTTGTCTATAGTGTACGGTAATTGTACAGTTTTGTCTATAATGTACGGTAATTGTGCAGTTTTGTCTATAGCGTACGTTATAATTATGCAATTTTGTCTATAGTATACGGTAATTGTGCAGTCTTGTCTATAGTGCAATTGTGCAGTTTTGTCTATAGTGTACGGTAATTGTGCAATTTTGTCAATAATGTACGGTAATTGTGCAGTTTTGTCTATAGTGTAATTGTGCAGTTGTGTCTATATCTTTGTCCATAGTGTACAGTAATTGTGCACTTTTGTCTATAGTGTAATTGTTCAGTTTTGTCTATAGTGTATGGTAATTGTACTGTTTCGAGTATAATGTATGGTTATCAGTTTTGTCTATAGTGTACGGTGAGTGTGCAGTTTTGACTATAGTGTACGGTAATTGTGCAGTTTTGGTTATAGTATAATTGTGCAGTTTTGTCTATAGTGCAATTGTGCAGCTTTGTCTATAGTTTACGGTAATTGTGCAGTTTTGTAATTGTGCGGTTTTGTCCACTGTGTTCGGTAACAATTATGTTGTGCATTTGTGCATTTTGATTGCTGGCGTTGTCAAAACGTTTCCTTATTGAGAACTTGATAGACATAACGTCAATGAAAACTAAACACTTTTTAATAAAACCTCAAGCCAACTTAATAAATAAATTCCCATCGATAAGTGTGTAATCATAATATTTATAGTTCTCCTTTGTTCAGTAAAAGCAAACAGTTAAACAAGCCGTGACACCATCTCCTTATTGTGAGAATAATCCTTAGTATTACGCACACCTTCGCATTAATGGGGTACTATACACCCTAGATGTCACATACCAAAACTACATACAGATGTATCCAGTTTCAGTTTTCAGATTTGCAATCTTCAACTTATTCAGTTTTCATGACATCCATACATATTACACAAATATCCATGTCAGTTACCCCCACCTGAATATAAACTAGATATATAACGTTATATGCCAATCTATTCGGAATATAGAACTCATCCGTACTTTAGAAGGTCTGTGTATTTTAGAGTAGGAATGGTAGCACACTGGGTTTTTATGTGGACCGAATTTGGTCCAATTATCGGTATATTTTAAAGTATTTCCCCCTTGACGGATGAGACTTACACCATCCAAGCAAATGCACCATGGTCTAGATAATAGTGTGTCCTGGTGGACAGTGGAAATGTAGACCTTATTAAATGAACCATGTTCAGCTACATAACTTATCCCAGGGACAGACATAATTTACAGATATATATGTAGTTGCACTGCAGCAGATGGCTGGTTGATTGTAACAGACGCCCGATTGTATCTTGATATATGAACTGCTTGATTGTATTAAATATTGATCTGATGAGGGTTAATTATCAAGTATACAGTCGCCAGTCTATCAATGAGTGGTCCTATCTATCAACCAGTGGTCAACCAGTGGTCAAGAATATCAACCAGTGGTCCGGTCAGTGCTTCATGCGATCAGTCAGGGGCCCAGTCTATCAATCAGTTTATCAATCAGTGGCTCAGTCTATCAATCAGTATAACAATCAGTGGCTGAGTATATTAATAAGAGGTTCAATCTATCGATCAGTGGCTCAGTCTATCAATCAATTGATAAATCAGTGGCTAAGACGTATATCAATCATTGGTTTAGTCTATCAATCAGTGGCTCAGTCTATCAACCAGTGGTTCAGTCTATCAACCACTGGTTCTGTCTATCAGTCAGTGACACTGTCAGTAAATCAGTGGCTCAAGTATCAATCAGTGATTCAGTCCATCAATCAGTGACTCAGTCTATCAATCAGTGACGCAGGCTTTCAATCAATGGTCCAGAATATCAATCAATGGCTCTGTCTATCAATCAGTGACTATGTCTATCAATCAGTAATCTCTGTCTATCAATCAGTGGCTCAGTCTATCAGACAGTTGCTCAGTCTATCAATCAGTGGTCCAGTCGACCAATCAGTGGCTCAGTCTATCAATCAGTGACTCAATCTATCAATCAGTGACTCAATCTAGCAATCAAAGACTCTGTCTATCAATCAGTGGCTCACTCGATTAATCATTGGTCTAATCTACCAATCAGTTGTCCAGTCTATCAATCACTGGTAAGATTTATCAATCAGCGGTCAAATGTATCAATCAGAGGTCCAAACTATCAATCAGAGGGTCCGATGTATCATTGTTCTACGGTATCGTAAGCCGAATGAACTCCATTAAAAGCACATTGTCATTCACAAAAATATATATATACTCGTATACAAGGTATAAACCTGTCATGCTATAGCTGTAGGCCATTCATAAATATTTAAAGTAGGTTTTATTGAAAAGAACTGTTTTCAATACTAGAGTTTTTATATCGAGCGTATGAGCGTATACAGTGGCAGATTTAAAAGATGTGTTTAAAATGAACATTTAATTTTGTATAAGCTTTATAATGGCGTTTATTGAAAATAACGGACAACGAGAATGGATGAGAAATAAAGTGTACCACCAAATGGACCAATTTCTACGAAACCCGTGAATGAGATTGAAGAAGACATTTTTTTAAATTATATATCTACCTATTACACGATATGAACCACTTCTTGCTTATTGTGTATAATAGTCTGTAGAGCGCATGACACAATTTATTGTGTATACTAGTCTGTAGAGCGCATGACACAATTTATTGTGTATACTAGTCTGTAGAGCGCCTGACACAATTTATTGTGTATAATAGTCTGTAGAGCGCCTGACACAATTTATTGTGTATACTAGTCTGTAGAGCGCCTGACACAATTTATTGTGTATAATAGTCTGTAGAGCGCCTGACACAATTTATTGTGTATACTAGTCTGTAGAGCGCCTGACACAATTTATTGTGTATAATAGTCTGTAGAGCGCCTGGCACAATTTATTGTGTATACTAGTCTGTAGAGCGCCTGACACAATTTATTGTGTATAATAGTCTGTAGAGCGCCTGACACAATTTATTGTGTATATAAGTAGTCTGTAGAGCGCCTGACACAATTTATTGTGTATACTAGTCTGTAGAGCGCCTGACACAATTTATTGTGTATAATAGTCTGTAGAGCGCCTGACACAATTTATTGTGTATATAAGTAGTCTGTAGAGCGCCTGACACAATTTATTATGTATATAAGTAGTCTGTAGAGCGCCTGACACAATTTATTGTGTATAATAGTCTGTAGAGCGCCTGACACAATTTATTGTGTATAATAGTCTGTAGAGCGCCTGACACAATTTAATATTCAAACCACACTCCGAAAACATCAGTGTCTACCCTTGATTTCCTTATTTCAGCGTAATACATCGGACACCGTATTTTCTTCGCCAGACCTTAAAGATAACGTGCGTACACAAGACGAAAGTTCAACTTTTCATACATCTGCTTAACGCTTTTTAAATAAACTTTGTTAAAGGAGCCCTTTTATACCTCTTGTTTCTTGTTTATATTTATTACTGAACACTATATAAACACATTGCAACTCAATTTTTGGTGATATATCGCTTTCCGTGCTTTTTATCGCCATGTAAAAAATCACCTGTTGACCGATACAATATCCGTATTCGCCTCGGGTTTATTTCCGCTGATTTCCGATGTGTGACGTCACACAAAGTACCGCGCCATATCTGACAGATTTACAACACAGACAGGTTCTCAATATTTTATTGAGCTAACTTAGATCATACTTTCTTGAAGTATTAAAGGCAACTGAAAGTATGAAATACATAGGGATGAAATTGTTTATTGACTGCAGACTCATTTCTGAGAAAAGCCTGTTGCATCACAGAAGTTCAGGGATTTGCTCTCCTATAACATGAAGCCGTGGCTTTACGTTTTCTCTGACCATTAAAAACATGTCTACGAACGGCAAGACGATATTTGAAATGAACCGTCCTCCGACGTGCATACGCGTTTGACTTTTTAATGTGTGGACTTTCCGTAGAGATTCTCTGCTATAGACATAAACTGATACACTGATTTTTACAAGTGTACAACTTACCTTAAATGATCATTTGTTATCCATTTCACACTAAAATGTTAAAAAAAACAACATTATGATATGAAATGCATTAGTTTAAATCTATTAACTAGGTACTATGCACTATTTGAACGGCAAAATACAGGTGTCAGTGCAGTGACGTCTTACAAGAAACGTTTACACACGGTCTGAAATTGTCCACACGTTTTTTGGTCAAACGCAAGTCACATGGTGCATATGTAAACGTCCTTTTGTAACAAACCCAGATGTAAAATACATGAGACTAACCGATTGCATACTTTCATAGTTTGTCTTTGTTGTTTGTGTTTATTAACCACAGATATATTAATAAACAGATAGGAAACTTCCTATCTTAACCAATGAAGTAACCAAAATATCACGTGGCACCTTCACTTTTCCTTCTATCTTCTCTCTCAATTATTCACCGATTTGGATGAGAATACATCCAAAAGATTCATAGTGAATAGCAAAATGGTATTATAATAATTTATGTTTATTTTCAAAATAAGAAATTGTATAAAAAAATGTTTAAAGTTTAAAATGTCATCATTTTTCGCTTTTCTCTTAAAAATCAATGTTTTGACATAGTCAAAGTTTCCATCAAACTCCTTTTTTGCTGTCAAAAATGTAAGAGAAAACAAAATACTATAATTGGAAAGAAAATTAAATTTGTGATGGTATTCGGCTTGAATGAAACTTGTATCTATACAACTCTTCATGATACGTGTGTTTAAAGTTGGGAAATATATTGTGAAATTTTCGAACTGTGCCACATGAAATTTACACAATTTTCATAGTGTCCAATCTATTTGTTATTAGGTCTGTGTATTAACATATCACTTATTATGCGCCTGTCAACGTTTTACCCCACTGAGGTGGCGGCAGGCATACACAGTGGGAATTAGACAAATGTACACAATGATCGCATAATTGTCATTCGAAGGTCTAAGGGTAAGAGTTATATATAAATATCACCATTCCATGTTCTGTCCAAGTTCTTCTCCAGAATACTCTATTTTTATCATAAGTAATAAATCGGGCTACAGATATTGCTAATTCAAAGCATGTGTTACCTTTTTTCAAGCATTTTAATAAGACCTCACATATTTACCCCAATATTATTATTTTTTTTAATAATTTATATAAAAAAAATGGCCCTATAGAATTATGTTCCGGTTTCTGACCAATACCGTTTTTAAGGGCTGACCTCAAACATTTTATGCCAGATCTAATTTATGTATCCTGTAAAAAAACACTTAGTCCTTAGTCCTTAGTGGTCCCTTAGTGGTCCTTAGTGGTATTTAGTAGGACCCTATATCTATATATGATGATATCAACAAATATATGTTTGAAGTTAGTTTATCAGGTTACAAAATAATGAGTGAAGAAAAAGATAATTCTCCCTACTTATCTACCCAATTTGTTTGAGCAGGTAATGAATCGGGCTACAGGTATTATAATATTATGTCTAATTATAAGGTTTATATTCACACCGCCATTCATTTTTCTTATGTAGTAGCCTCTTTTTTTGGTGTATATATTTATTTGTCCGCGTTGTGTATTTGTCCAAAGTCGACGGGTATACGGAGCCTTATAGTAGTAAGCAACTAGTTTGTTTTGATTTCGTGTTTACCCGTGCGGTCAATAATAAAGTTTGCTATTTTAGTGGGGAAATCCAGTTTGTTATTATATTTGACAAAGAGAAGAGTAGTGAAGGCAGGGAGTACGTTATATAACGTACTCCCTGGTGAAGGTAAACGTTATGCCATAGTTAAAGGTGGTGTCCTGTCTTGAATGCCTATTTTAATCTACTATGCTATGAATACATTCAAATTATTCCAACCATATAATTATATGCAAACATTTGCTGCTCCGGTGCATATTGAAATACGATCTATTTGCTATTTGCTATTGAAATATGATCTACGGTATTAACTGCATTTTATATAGGGGACATATATTATGAATTCGTATGGAATACGGAGATTATTTTTTTTAATTATATAAATAAATATCGTAAGCAACTATTGATGTATAACACACGTGAAAGCTGTATAACAACTTCTAATGCTGTTGTATTTTATTTATTTTTAATTATTTATCAAATTGTCCAAGTGTATATTTGATTTAATTCTTGATTCCTTCGGTTATTTGTAAGTTAGATGACATGCTGGCAGAGTCCAACCAAGAAGTGATATTCAACAATATAAATAAACAAATAAATGAGTGAGCGAGCGAGCGAGCGAGCGAGCAAGCGAACAAACAAAGAACGAACGAACGAATGAATGACTGAATACACGAATGAAGAATGAACGAATGAACGAATGAATGAATGAATGACTGAAAGAACGAATGCACAAATGAACGAATTAACGAAGGAAGGAAGGAATAAGTATATACCGCAGACGTGTGTTAGTATGTAGAGCTACTGACTAAAGTGAGTGATAAAGAAAAATACACACCATCCATATTGCCATAAGCTGAAGACGTTCGTGGAAGATACATAAATGGCAGGAACTTGAAATAAAGCTGGTCTCCATTATTCAGCCGAATATTAAGGAACCACAGACTCGCCGTTATCTCTAGCTTAGTAGAGCCTCGAGTCCAGCTCTGTCGCACGTGAGTTGCTATGTAACGGTCAGCAGTAGCGCACGTGCTTATGTTTGTAACGCGTTCCTCTAGCACATACCACGCTGGCACGGATGTCCCGATAGCATACACTACCATAAATAATAAGGTTAGCACCATGATATATTGGAACACATGTTTGTCAAGATTTAGACCTTTATCCGTCCTGTTCAAAAGCACCCCCATTTTCTTTAACCGCTCTCTCAATAACTGTTTGCTTATTCCCATTACAAACCTAAGTCCAACAATAATAATGTCACCTGTAGAAGCACAGCTGCAATTAAACAAGTTCGCCGTATTTAATCATCTAGTTTATCACGTTTAATTAGTTTCAGTTATAGAGCAATATTTATTTGCAGAAATACACCAGGTGACACTTACACACACACTGTCCATATAAAGCGTTAAAATAAACACGAATTTATTAATCCAAAGCCTTGAATGTGTCTCTACCTATTCAAATCATATTTCGAAAAATCGGTTCTTTACTTTTCAACTACAACCTACTGTATAATTACCGCTGATTTACGACACTTATATATGAGGTTGGAATAGCCGTAAGTTACTCGTCACGTCCATTATCACTGTCTGTTCATCACTCGAGGCCATATCAAGCGTAAACTTATACGGAAACTTTTACTTTACTTTAGCATACAGTGTACAGTCAAAAGGTCGATGCAATATTCATAACTTAAGGTTTAGTAGTTCATGCAAATACATATAAACACAGGTCGCCAATTATTTCACTAAACTGAATCTTTTAACTACACAGTTTCGATTTTACTTTCTTACAATGCTTGCATCTTTGGTCACAAATGCTTTTTATGAGCCATGTATCATATTTCTGACCACGTACAGGTGCGTTTAGACGGGCGTTTATTGATATTCATAAATAACGAACACGTAAATATTCATATATTTTTTTGGTTTAAACATATTTTATTGCATTTTTTTTGAAAAAGTATGCAAAAGGGTCACTTAATTCTTTCTGTTTAACAAATTAGCATTTAATTTCGAATAAACTTAAATTTTCAGGGAGTGCGCGCTACACGTATGCGCACGCTCGGCCAGCGCATCCAGTGTGTCTCACGCTACACGCATGCGCACGCTCGGCCAGCGCATCCAGTGTGTCTCAACTGACAATGGCTATTCCACTGCCTGAAAATACACTGACGGTAGTTGTCTCCCCTGACGGTAGTTGTCTCCCCTGACGGTAGTTGTCTCCCCTGACGGTAGTTGTCTCTCTTGTAATTTTTGTTTTTGTTTATCATCTTCATTCTCCCTGGACACGTTATTACTGGTACTACAACTACTGGTACTACAAGTACCGGTACTAGAACTACTGGTACTACAACTACTCAACTACTGGTACTACAATTACTGGTACTACAACTTTGGTAAAACAACTACTGATACTACAACTATTTGTACTACAACTTTGGTACTACAACTACTGGTACTACAATTACTGGTACTACAACTTTGGTACTACAACTACTGGTACTACAACTATTTGTACTACAACTTTGGTACTACAACTACTGGTACTAAAACTACTCAACTACTGGTATTACAACTACTGGTACTACAACTTTGGTACTACAACTACTGGTACTACAACTATTTGTACTACAACTTTGGTACTACAACTACTGGTACTACAACTATTTACTACACCTACTGGTACTACAACTACTGGTACTACAACTACCGGTACTAGAACTACTGGTACTAAAACTACTCAACTACTGGTACTACAACTACTGGTACTACAACTACTGGTACTACAACTACCGGTACTACAACTACTGGTACTACAACTACTCAACTACTGGTACTACAATTACCGGTACTACAACTACCGGTACTACAACTACTGGTACTAGAACTACTGGTACTACAACTACTCAACTACTGGTACTACAACTACTGGTACTACATCTACCGGTACTACAACTACCGGTACTACAACTACCGGTACTACAACTACTGGTACTATAACTACCAACTAACGGTACTATAACTACCGGTACTACAACTACTGGTACTACAACTACCGGTACTACAACTACCGGTACTATAACTACCGGTACTACAACTAACGGTACTACAACTACCGGTACTACAATTACCGGTACTACAACTACTCAACTACTGGTACTACAACTACCGGTACTACAACTACTGGTACTACAACTACTCAACTACTGGTACTACAACTACCGGTACTAAAACTACTGGTACTCAACTACTGGTCTACTACTACTCAACTACTGATACTACAACTACCGGTACTACAACTACTGGTACTACAACTACTGGTACTACAACTACTCAACTACTGGTACTACAATTACCGGTAATACTGGTACTACAACTACCGGTACTACAACTACCGGTACTACAACTACTGGTACTACAATTACCGGTACTACAACTACTGGTACTACAACTACTGGTACTACAACTACTCAACTACTGATACTACAACTACCGGTACTACAACTACTGGTACTACAACTACTGGTACTGCAACTACTCAACTACCGGTACTACAACTACCGGTACTACTGGTACTACAATTACTGATACTA